>JARGCV010000149.1:1310000-1643309 GCA_034064705.1 Bothrops alternatus | reverse complement strand
GACGGTCCGTGATCCGCCTTTGAGACTTTCTGGCAAGCAAAAGTCAACGATCACTTAATAACCGGGTGACTAAATCAACTGCAGTGGTTTGCTTAACGACTGAGCAAGAAAGGTCATAAAATGAGGCCACACTCATTTAAGAAATGCCTCGCTGAACAACAGAAATCTGGGGCTCAGGTGTGGTCGTAAGGCAAGGATTTCCGGTGTCCTGTCCAGACATTCACATCTATTCCCTTGCAGGAGACACCGGAGCCAAAGCTGAAGAGGTGAGGACGGGGCTTTGAGAGGGAGACAAACTGGCCTGCTCTGCAAAGGCTCCTAGACGGGCAACCCTGGCTTCTACTGGGACGATGATTCTTCTCTCCCCAAATACAGAATTTTCAAGGGTAGCAAAAATTTGTGCTCCTTAAAAGTTTTTCCAATGTTTCTTTGGCTTCATCATCCCACCTGCCCCTCCCCCTTCCTCAAAGCTCCTTTAATTTTGTTGGTTTGGAAAGAAAAGTGGCAAGTTTTGCACACCAGAGCTATCAACCACAGCATCATTTTAAGACTTGCAGAATTTGAGACCCCTCCCCCGGCACCAGATGGGGGAATGAGACCAGCCGAGAAAGGCCAGGATGAGAAGACCCCCCCCCCACGGGGCAGTGGCAGGAACCCAGCTAGGGGACAGCAAAGACCCTGCGGTTGAATTTTCAGCCAGGTGGGCTGCAATTCCCGAAGGGCCGATTTGCAAGGAGAGTCACAAGTCCAAAGGCGTTTCAGCGCCCCTTGGCATATGATCCCCAACCCCACCATTCACTGTAGCCCCTCCCTGCTCCAGCAAGACCCCCATCCTGGCCCCTTCCACTAGGCTCCCTTCCCCTGCCCTCTCCCCTGCCCCTCCCTGCCTGCTCCAGCTCCTTCCCTGGCGGAGGGGAGGGAGGGAGGGGCTGGCACATCCATCACGCCTGCTTAAGGCTGCTCACTCAGCAGCCACCACAGCTGCTTAAACCCCTCCCTCGTCAGCTGCTGTAACGACGACACGGCACGCCGGCCCCCCCGGGGAGGCTTCAGGAAGCCAGGTAAGTGGATGAGCAAAGCCCCAGAGGGGAGCTTGTTACTGGCTTCTGCCTCGCTGGGTGGAATGTGTCAGAATCCATGATGCTCGCAGCCAGGAACCACCAAAGCTGACATCTCCTCCCCCCCCTTTGCCCCCCCCCGCTCCCTTTCTTCTTCTGCGCAAGACGTGCAGCTGGCTGTTTACCTGCTGCTTTGGAAAGCTGCCCCCCACCCCAAAGTTGGCGTGCCTGCGGGCATGGGCTGGGCTGCCCCACAGAGCTTGCTTTTGCGCATGGGCCCCCGAAGACCCTCTGCTCAGTGGCTCTGCCAGAGCTAAGGGGTCCTGGGGAGGCCTTGGAGGGGAGGGGGAGGGAGTGCCCTTGAAGGCCAGGAGGAAGACCCCCCAGCCAAGGCAGCTGTCAGGTAAGGGAGCCTTGAACCTGGGCCAAGGGAGGGTAGCTAGTGCTCAACTTACGACCACAATTTCTATTGCCAAGCGAAACATTTGTAAAGTGAGTTTTGCCCCATTTTACGACCTTTTTCGCCACAGTTGTTAAGTGAATCACTGCAATCGTTCACTTAGTTCCACGGTTGTTAAATGAATCCGGCTTCCCCATTAAATTTGCCGGTCAGACAGGGGATCCCGTGACCTTGGGATGCTGCAACCGTCGTAAGTACACGCCAGTCGCCAAATGCCTGAATTTTGATCATGTGACCACGGGGATGCCGCAAAGGTCATAAGTATGAAAAATGTCCCTTTGAATGGTCACTAAACAAACTATGGCAGGTTGAGAACAACCTGCAAGATGAGAAAAACCCTGTTTGGACAAGCCCCTCCCTGCCTCAGACAGAGAGGAGAGGGGCTTGACCATTCAGACATGCGACTTTACAATAAAAGTAGCCCTGCCCTAAGTGGGGTTGGTTTCTTAGTCTGCCCTACCTTGCAGGGCTGACAGGTCTCTGGGTACATTTTGAGTTTTTCCCAAGGCAAGTGGACTTCCATGGGTTTTTTTTTCCCTTGCAAACGTTTTCTTTCTCATCCAAGAAGTTTTCCTTTCCCTTCTGTCTCTTCTTTCCTTTTAAAAAAAAAACCCCCAGGGTTTGAAGAGGGACTGCTGGGTTAGCCCTCCCCCCTCCCCCCCCCTCTGGAAGGCCATCCAGGCAACATTCTACCCACCCTGTGAACTGGGGGTGGGGGAGGGGCTAACCCCCGGAAGTTCCTGCTGGATCTCCCCAGATTTCAACCCTGACTTGAAAGCTTGGCAGGAGAGACCCTCTCTATTAACCCTCCCACGTCTTGCAAACATTTCGCAAATTCAGTTCTGGGTTCCTGTGAATCTGCTTTTATTGGAGGAAAAGAGGAGAAAGTGTCATTTGGGTCTCTGAAATTGCTGCTGCTGCAGCTTTTAAGATTGGGGGGGGGGGAAGGGAAGGTGAAATACCAGGGACCATTTTTTGTTTTGTTTTGTTCCAGAAATGCACGAGCAAGGCAGGCACCAGCAAGCGAGAAGAAGAAGAAGAAGAAGAAGAAGAAGAAGAAGAAGAAGAAGAAGAAGAAGAAGAAGAAGAAGAAGAAGAAGAAGAAGAAGAAGAAGAAGAAGAAGAAGAAGAAGAAGAAGAAGAAGAAGAAGAAGAAGAAGAGGAGGAGGAGGAGGAGGAGGAGGAGGAGGAGGAGGAGGAGGAGGAGGAGGAGGAGGAGGAGGAGGAGGAGGAGGAGGAGGAGGGAGCCACAGCCTGCCGACTGTGCGTGGGAATCGCCAGAGGGGAAGATAAAGATCTCCGGCAAAGGTCCCGGAAAGGTGACCAGACAGGCTGAAATTGCCCAGTTCAAAGGTTAGACTGGGCTGGGCTGACCGCCCAGATGGCCAGGCTGCTGTCTGGCCTTGGTGTAATTTGAATGGGCACAGCCAGGAGTTTAAGCTGAAAGCCCTCCCCCACTGCCCTTTGGGACCCAATTCCCATTACTTTCCACAGGTAGTCCTCAATTTACAACCATAGCTTTCTGGCGATAAGTGGACATTTGTTAAGTGAGCTTTGCCCCATTTCACAACTTTCTCGCCAGATTTGTTATGACAGTTTACGACCTTTCCTGCTTTGGCTGTTAAGGGAATCACTGCAATTGTGGTGGTCCTGCACTTATGACCGCAGCTGAGCCAGAATTTATGTCGCTAAGTGAGAAATGTGTTAAGTGAGCTTTGCCCCCATTTTGCAACTTTCCCCGCCACGTTTATTCGGGGAATGAGTGCGGTTGTTAAACGGTCGTAAGTCCCTTTCTTCAGTGCTGTCATAACTTCAGTCACTAAATGAACTCCTGAAAACTGAGGACTATCTGTAGAGTGAAGCCTATTTTTGTTTTGTTTTGTTTTTTTCCCAACGATCCACTTAATTCCACAATGACTGGCTGCTTCTTTTCCCCAACATTCTCGTCTTCCCTGATCATTGATAATCACGCAGGCTCCTCTGCAGAGCCCCAATTATGAAAATTGTTTCCATGACAAAACCTTCAGGTCTGCGGCCTGGCAGAGCGGCAGCAGCAGCCGTGGGGAAATCATTGACTCCCCCCCCCCCTCGCTGATTTTGGGTCGATGCTCTCTGGCAAGGCGGCCTCGGAGGGGGGGCAGGTCCGAAGAGCCAAGCAGGGAAGCAAAAAAACCCCTTTCCCCCACTGCCCTTTATTGCCAGGACGGACTCTGGTCTTTCATCCACCGCGGTCCGAATGTGCTTGCACCAAAAGACGTATCTCTTCTTCTTCTTTCTTTTCTTTCTTTCTTTCTTTCTTTCTTTCTTTCTTTCTTTCTTTCTTTCTTTCTTTCTTTCTTTCTTTCTTTTCTCTCTCTCTCTCTTTCTTTCTTTCCTTCCTTCCTTCCTTCCTTTGTGAGAGGCTGAAAGCTGTCTCATGTCCCTTGGCTGGTTTTTGGAAGAAAAAAAAAGACATCTGCAGGCAGCTTATGGAAGAGGAAGGCAAAGCATGCCCCAGATCCAATCGTTGGTTAACGACTTTTATCCGCTGGCTTCTGTGACTGTTGATTGGAATGTTTTGCTAATGCTTTATAGTTTCCATGCTGCAAGCTGCTCTGAGTCATTGGATGCAAGATGGCAGGCAAACAAATGTCCTAAATAAATAAATAATAAAATCAATTCAATTCAGAATACAGCGGGAAGGGTCTTTGGAGGGTCTTCTTGTCCAGCCCCCTGTTCAAGCAGCAGACCCTAGACCAGGGGTAGGCAACCTTGGCTCTTTTATGACTCGTGGACTTCAATTCCCAGAATTCCTGAGTCAGCTATGCTGACTGGGAGTTGAAGTCCACGAGTCATAAAAGAGCCGAGGTTGCCTACCCCTGCCCTATACCATTTCAGACAGACAGATGTCCAGTCTTTTCTTAAAAACCTCCAGTGATGAAGCACCCACAGCCTCTGGAGGCAAGCAGTTTTACTCCTTAATTGTTCACATTGTTAAATGTTTCCCCTTAATTCCAGGTTGCTTCTCTCCTTGAGCAGTTTCCATCCATTGTTTCTTGCCTTGCCTTCTGGTACTTTGGAAAATAAAATAAAGCAAAATAAATGAAATAAAACAATAAAACATAACAATAAAACAAAATAAAACAATAAAACATAACAATAAAACAAAATAAAACAATAAAATAAAAAATAAAATAAAATAATAAAATACAACAATAAAATAAAACAATAAAGTAAGAAGTAAAATAATAAAATAAAATAAAATCCTGGGTTGGCCATCCCAGGACAGGTGGGATCGGCCAATGGCTGTGGAGGGCATAGTGCAGCCTCCATCCTGCGTCTGGTACTGTCTTTGCACAGCCAGCATCGCCTGCCATTCAAACTGGGTCTCTCCATGGGTCTGGCCTGCTTTGATGGTGGATGCGGTGGGGGTGGGGTAGACCAATCTGTGACCAGCTGCTTTGGCCTGATCTGGCACCCTGCCCGTTGGCAGAAGAGGCTCTGATGGACAGGTCAGTGTGGCCCACGCCGGCATGCCTGGCAGATTCGGCAGGCAGTGCAGACTTGAGGTGGCGGCAGGACTGCCCTTGGTTCTGTGCCAAGGTTGGCTGCCTGCATCCTGGCACGTCTCCAGCTCTTCACAGTCTCCATGCTGGTAAATAAACAGATCCTTACAATCACACCGGAAAGGTGGAGGAACGCTGTTGCCGGTGCTGTCCTCTCGCCAAAACTCCAGAGGAAAGGATGACCATAAACAGACTCCTGGCCCCTCCCGATGGGGAGCAACAAGGTACCCTCCAGATGTTTGGGGCATCCCAGTCTGGTCCTAGGGGAGCAAGAAGGGCCATTTCTGAATTAGAAAACTGATGCCCAATTTTAAATCCGTCGTTTCCTGAATGGCTGAACCCCCAAGAGTTCCTCCTGACGTATGACTCAGCCCGTTCCTTGTTTACCAGCGTCTCCAGCACATGCATAGGTAGTCCTCGGCTTACAACTATCCTTTAGCAATTGTTTGAAGTTACGACAGTGCTGAAAAAATGACTTGCGACTGGCCTTTGCACGTACGACTGTCGCAGTGTCCCTGCGGTTGTGTGATTGTGATCCTGACACTTTGCAATCAACTCACATTCCTACCAGATGCATTTGCTACCCTCCCAGATGGCTTCTGGCAAGCAAAATCAAGTGGGGGGGAGGCTGTATTCACTTAACAACTTAAGCAAAAAGGTTGTAAACTCAGTCACGGTCACGTGATGACTCAATTAATGCCTGCATCACTTAGCAACGGAAGCTCCAGTCCTAATAGTGGACATAAGTTGAGGATTATCTAAGGGGCGTTCACAAAGAAGAGGAGTCAACCTATTTTCCAAAACACCTGAGGGAAGGACAAGAAGCAACGGATGGAAGCTAATCAAGGAGAGAAGCAACCTGGAATTAAGGAGAAACTTCCTAAACAGTGAGAACAGTGGAACCGCTTGTCACCAGAAGTGTGGGTGTTTCATCACTGGAAGTTTTCAAGAAGAGACTGGACAGCCACTTGTCTGAAATAGTGTAAGGTCTCCTGCTTGAGCAGGGGGCTGGACTAGAAGACCTTCCAAGACCTTCTGCTATTCTACTACCTAGGTGAATGGTGGGAGCCTCACAGACATACCTGCACAAAAGGTAGGGAGCCACACAGCCACCTCTTCACAAGAGGAAAGGTAACCATATCTACCTAGAACCTGATTTCCAAGTTGGACCAGGCACCATCGGGAAGACCAACATTCCCCTTGCAATGTGCATTATTTACAGGATGGCTTGAAATGTTACCAACTTGGGCCGGACGGACAGGACGATGGGTTCAATGACAAAAGGTGTCGGTCTTCGTTTGCAAATCACCGATGGATTTCACTGAAACGGGTGGAAGTTCAGTTGCCCCATTTTGGAGTGGGGCAGGTGGGGGGGGAGGCCAAATCTCCCCGGCTTCAGAAGACCAGCTCTGCTTCAGGCGGGAGCCAAGTTTCTGGAGTGAGTCCTCCAGCAGCCCAAGGCGGGTGGTGGGGGGGACGAGGGGAGACATGGCTAAAAAGAAGCCTAGGTTGGGAGGGGGGAGGGGGGCTATGGAATGGCCAGAGGGTTTTTGAGCAACGCTGGCCAAATTATTCACCAGGGAATAAATTACTGCGCCATTTAGCCTCCCCACCTTCCCGAGATTCTAATTTCCCCCAACCCCATTGGTTGGTGGAGAGTTATTTGCTAATTAGTTAGGAAAGAGAGGTTTTTGGGCTCCGGAGGGAGATGTAGAACAACTGATTACCCATCCTTATTAAACACTCCACCGTAGGTCATTATGATCAGAGGCTTAGCTGAAATGGACAAAGGCCATTTTGGCCAACGTTTTTTTTTTTTTTTTAATTTAGCCTGCAAGGCACGAACGTGGCAGATGCTTGATGTGGCACCAGACAAAAATAATAATGAAAAAACAGCCCTGCTTTTCCAAGCCAATGGCTCCGTAGCCACGCAGACTCTCGGTGTAAAATTTGGGGATGGAGAAGAATGGAGCCTCATTGGACCTGGGAAATACAAGCAGGGGGGCCTGGAGGACTCTTTCCAATCTTCTGGGCTGCTTCATAAATACCCAGAAGTGCTGTTGGGATAAGGAATCCCATGTGGAAGGGTTGGAGTCTTGACGCTTGGCAGTGTCAAGCCAATGATACATTATGTGCCGCCTGTGAACAGTTGAACTCAGCTGATGATGATGATAAAGTTGAAAGGGACCTTGGAGGTCATCTAGTCCAACTCCTTGCTCAGGCAGGTAACCCTATACCATTTCGGACAGATGGCTGTCCAGTCTCTTCTTAAAAACCTCCAGTGTTGGAGCATTCACCGCTTCTGGAGGCAGGTTGTTCCACTGGTTAATTGTTCTGTCAGGAAGTTTCTCCTTAGTTCTAGGTTGCTTCTCTCCTTGCTTAGTTTCCACCCATTGCTTCTTGTCCTGCCTTCAGGCGCCTTGGAGAATAGCTTGACACCCTCTTCTTTAGGACAGCCCCTGAGATATTGGAACACTGCTATCATGTCCCCCCTCGTCCTTCTCTTCATTAAACTAGACATACCCAATTCCAGCAACAGTTCCTTATATGATTTTTTTGTTATCTTTGACTTTGGTCGCAAGCCTTAGTTCATTTTGAGCCTTGGCTTTCCTCACTTCATCTTTGGAGGCTCGGGCTATTTGCTGATATTCTGACTTAGTTATGTGCCCCTCTTTCCACTTTCTATACTTGTCCTTTTTATCTTTCAATTTGTCAGAGAGTTGTGCATTCTGAGCTCCGCGCAATAAAAAGCTGCCTGCAATTTGGGGCCAGATGGGCTTGGCCAGAGGTGGGTGGAACATCTTGAGAGGGGGAAGGACGTGAAGCCCCAAAACCAGGGTCTTGGAGAACCAGGCTTTGAAATGAGGGCTGTTGTGGGGGGCTGTCCTGTGCCCTGCTGGGCAAAGGAACCCAACGCTCATCCAAAAGCCTTCTCTGATGGTGCTGTTGATCTTGGGGAGCAGTTGCCCATCATGAGAAGTGCATCTTCAGCACGAGTTCAGTCATGACTAGGTGGCAGCATCGGGAGATGCCATCAGTCAAGACAGTCGACCATCTTGGACCCACTGTACGCAATAGATTCAGCAGAAAACATCTGGACCTCTTCTTTGATGGAATTCTGGAGAAGTCTGAGAATTAAATCCACAGGTCTTGGAGAGAACCCAAGTTGGAGGTTGGCTTAAGCTACCATGGATGGCTAAGTCTCAGTTGGAAAAATGGTTTAGAAATCACATTGAATGGCTTCAAAGGTGGTGAGGAGCCAACACCAAACAAGGCTATTATTTTCCAAATTTGAAGGCAATGCAGCTCCAAGAATTCCTAGCTGGAAGCCTGCAAGATATGAGATTTGCAGGACTGGGAAGACCTCCTGCCTAAATCCTTAGAAAATTGCTGTCAATCAGAGTAGACCAAGTTTCTCCACGTGAGTAACTCTGGGAAGGGGCCCAGCTTCCATCCTTGACTTTGCTGCTTGGGAGCCAGCTCACAAATGGCAATCACATGACCCTGCCACTTTCACAAGTACCTGCCGGTTGCTAAGCGCCTGAATTTTGAAAATATGAGGATGCTTTAATGTTTGTAAGAGGACCAGTCAAAAGTCCCTCTTTTCAATGCCATGGTGCTTTGAACAGTTCCCAGATGAACGGTTATAAGTCAAGGACTATCGCACCAGCCAGAAAACTACTTGACTATGAAACGTGGAAGTGGAAGGTTACCTTTTATGGCGCTGCCTCACAACAAAACCCACTTACACACATCCTTCTGCTGTGGGCCCTAGAGAGGGAGGCCAGACCCGACAACAAAGCCTACTAGCCACCCTGCCTTGGCCTCTTCTGGAAACAGGGATGATTGTTGCCTGGATAACACAGAACAAAGAACCAGGAGGGTCTCCATAAATTAGGGATGAGCCCAGCCAACACAAGGTTGCAGTGTGAAATGTTCCTTAAAGAGGCCACCCGAGACAAATCTGCCCCTATCCCACCTGCCCCTCCAGACCCCAATCGGCCCACATCAGTGGGCACAGACCTTCCAGTTCACTTGAGCTGCATGCAGACCCAGGCTGATTGCGTGGAAGGCTTGGCTTGCCAGCAATAATCAAGGCTTGGTTGTTGCTTCTGAGATCCAGCCTCACCTCCCCCCACCCAGCCGGCCTGTTTGCTTCCCAGCCCCAAAGAACGAACGACCTCTTCCTCCCTGTCCCCCATAATCCATGGCTTCCAGGGAGAGGCTGAGAGCCCCCCCTCCGAAGCATCCCTCCCCAACCTTTGCGAGCGCTACGTGGGCAATTACGGGAAGAAAGACAGGTATAAGGAGAGGCAATTACTGACAGAGAGATATAGATTACCCCCCCAGTCATAGCACAAAAAGAGAGTATTAAAAAACCTCCTGGGGAGCTCTTCCCCACTGAGACGCTGGCGATGATCCCTCCTCTCTTTTCTGCAGAAAATCAGGAACGAGGGAGGGACTCTCTCATTAGCCAGGCATCTCCGGGGCATCTTTGCATGCAGAGGAGGATGGGCCCTGGAGTTGGAGTCGCTGGAAATATGGGGGGACTGAAGGAGCCCAGGAATCCAATTTCCTTCCTTCCTCTTTCTCTGCCCTTCCTTCTTTTCCATCTCTTCTTCCTTCATCTCGTGTTTCCTTCCTTCCTTCCTTCCCTCCCTCCCTCCCTTTTTCATATTCCCCTTCCTTCATCTCTCATTTCTTGCCTCCCTTCTCTCCTTCTCTCCTCTCATTTTCTTCCTCCCTCCCTCCCTCCTTCTCTCCTTCCTTCACATTTTCCTTCATCTCTCATTTTTTGCCTCCCTCCCTCCTTTACCTAACTTCCGCCCTCCCTCCCTCCCTCCCTCCCTCCCTCAGCAGCCGGTTGCCCAGGTCTGGAAGAGAAAGTGCAAAAGCTTGTCCTTTTCCCTGCCTTCCTTGGCACAGCACACAGGAATCACAAAGCAGCACACAAATAAATCCTTGTGCTGCTGGGGTGAAGGGAAATCATGCAGTCTCTGCACAGGTCATGGGCTTTTGATGCTCACCTCGATTCTGGCAGAACACCCCCCTTTTTTTTCTTTCCAAGGTGGAGCCAGAACAAAGGCCTGAAGGGGGGGGCTGAGTCTCCACCAAGGCCAGAAGCTGAAGGGGCTCTGAAGGAAGAGCCGGCTGGTGGTTCAAGCTCCCTTCCTATTGTTTGGCCTGTAAACTCCCCTCCAGGTCCCAGATATAATTCCTCCTCTGATTCCCAGCCTGACTGTGGAGTACTGTAAGAGAAACTTGGAGGATAGGAGAAAAACCAGACAGTGATGGGGTGGGCCCAACCACTATTGTTCAAAAATATATTAACCCCCTTTTTTTAAATAGTACCCCCCAAAAAAGATTGATGACCCTGCTGAAACCCCACCGAACATTTCAAGGAAATCATACCCTTCACCACACATTTGCAGATGAATCTTCAGATCCTCCCCACAAGATGGAGAGCTGATCTCTACAGATTCTCTTCTTGCCAAGTTGACCAAACCACTTTCTTATTTCTTGGCTGGTTGTGATGGGCCCAAACTTCCATGGATATATAAAAAAATGGATCCATTCCACCAGCACCAAGTGGAACCCATGGAATTCCTCATCACGCTGCTTAGGGTCACCACGTAAAGACTGCCACATCTCCAGGAGGTCACTCTCCAACGTTACATATGAAAGCTCCTTCACCGCAGACTCTTCCAGAGAATTTTCTGAAACTATCCCATCCAGAAGCCAACCGTGTCTTATTCCATCATGCCTCATACAAGAGGTCTTCTGAAGATGTCAGTAGAGTCAAACCTGGGAAACCGAGGCTGATGGCTGCTGAGGGAAGGAAGGAAGGAAAAGAAATGAAAGAGAGGTGAAGGAAGGAGAGTGTGAAAGAGGAAGGAAAAGAGGTAGGGAGGGATGCAAGGATGCAAGGCAAGGATAAGGACTGGAGGCCAAGGCTGGAGATCAAAGAGATTTCCCATCATCCTCCCTTATTTCCCAAGATTCCTTAAGGAAGTGTTTCTCAACCTTGACAGCTTGAAGATAGGTGGACTTCAACTCCCAGAATTCCCAGCCAGCGAAGCTTGGTAAGCAGAGTCATCTGCAGTGTTTTTCAACCTTGGCAGCTTTTTTGAAGCCCACCCATCTTCAAGTTGTCATGGTTGAGAAACTGCCTTAAGGGAAGCCACAACAGTGAAAACTGGTGCCGAATCGACAGGCTTTGGACCCTTGTTCGAAAGTTGCAGAAAGGTGTACGGGATGAAAAATTGCCGAATGGAGCTTTTGAAAGAAATTCTTTTTTTAAAAAAAAATCAAAGCTCTTGTTCATGGACAGAAAGGGTTAGAGAAACCAGCACTCTGCCATCTCCATCTCACCTGCTCAAAGGAGGCGAAAACACGGCTTTCAATCAAAGGGTTGAAATGAAAGCGAATGAAACAGAACAGCAGTCCTGCAAAGGATGGGTATTTTTTTCCTAAATTCTCCTGCTTACAGGTATTAGGAGCAGTCAATTGGAAGTATAAGGTATTGGGAAAGTCCCCTGATTAGCAAAGCCATTGCAGATTCACTGTATGAGGTTTTTAAAAACAGATTAATTCATTTTGGACCAATTCAAAGGGAAAACAAAAGACGCTTAGAAGACACGATGCACGGAGGCCATTGCTTTTAAGTCACCATTTTTCCTGTTTCTCTTTTCCTGTGAGCAGTGGCCTTAATATAATCAGGTGTTTAGAGAACAAACCTAAATGATTTAGAAATTAACCCGTTATATTCCACCCACAGGGGTGGAGTGTAGAGAAGAGAATGCCCAAATCATCTCCGAGGTGCGCTCCAAACACATTTCACCCCTGACTTTGGCCCGTTTTTAAAACCACTTGCCTTTTCCCACAACAATCTGGGATGGAGGGCTGTCAACAATCCAGTTATCGGTGGCCACAACACAAATCAAACCAGCTCGACTCGCTGGCGTTGAGCCTACGCACCCTGGATTACAATTCCATTCGAGAGCCCAGCCTCCCTCCAATTTATTTATTATTTTTAGCGGGATAAACTCAAATCCATGGAGGATGAGAGCCTCTTTCTTGAAAGGGATTCATAGCGTGATGCCCCTTGGAGTTTTTTCTCTGCAGGAAAGCGGTCCATATGTTGGAAGATAACTAAGAGAACACGATGCGAGCCAGCAAGCAGAGCGAACAGCATGGATCCTTGCAGATTCAAAACAGAGGGGCAGCTTGGATAATTACGCCTCCTCTTCAACCTCCCTTCCCTCAGCTTCCAGCCTCCCCTGGCACTCAAGCATGCCTAGGCAGCAAAGGCACCCTTCTTATTTGATGCCCCTTGGTCTCTTCCTCTGCCCCAGATCAGCAAAGGTGGTGCAGTCTCCTTTGCATCCCAGCCCCATTTGTCCCCCTTCCCCAGCCCCGGCCTGTTCGGTCCTGCCACTTCCCCTCGTGGCTTTTGCTCTGTCTCAGCCCTGGCCCCAGTGATGCCACCTTCTCGCCTCTCACCTTCACTCCAGGAAAGAAAGGCCTGCCACTATCTCCGCTCAGCCTCCCGACAAATCAGGGTCAGCCTGCATTGCTGTTAGACAGAGTTTGCCATACGTGTTGCTGATCTTAATGCTTTGCCACTTAACGGGGATGTGGAGTCGTGTGTGGGGGGGTGTCCTCCCATCTGCCAATCTGGAGGATTGTTACCACCGAGCTCACCCCAATGGAGCAGGCAGGTAGCTGTGTATGCTCCCCACCCTGGTCTTCCCCACCCAAACCTCGTCACCCAAGATCCCCCTCGCATCAAGAACTCCCCAAACAGGACTTTCCCAGTTTCTGCCTGGAAGAAGCAAGGGAGCTCAGAGGCAGATTTCGTAATAACCAGGTGCTCCCCTAGAATGGACACTGCTACAATCTGTTTGCACGGATTCATTTGTCAAATAATAATCCTAATAACAGCTACGCTGAAAATGTAAAATGGGCTGTTGCTAGAAGAGACCAAAAAGATTCCTCTTTTAAAATAACCCAAGAAAGGGGGTCTGGTTGCCTTTAGGAGCGCCACATCCCTCTCCTCGGCTAGATCTTGTCTGCCAATGGACGGGATATAGGAAGATCCTGAGAAAGCAATAAAGCAGGACAAGAAACAACAGATGGAAACTAATCAAGGAAAGAAGCAACCAGGAATTAAGGAGAAACCTCCTAACCATGAGGACAATTAACCAGTGGAACAGCTTGCCACCAGAAGTGGTGGGTGCTCCATCACTGGAGGTTTTTAAGAAAAGACTGGACAGCCACTTGTCTGAAATGGTATAGGGTCTCCTGCTTGATTAGGGGGCTGGACTAGAAGACCTCCAAGGCCCCTTCCAGCTCTACTCTGATTGACTGAGATGATTTCCCACAGCATCTTGCTGCAAAGCACGGACTTTCTCTCCCTGCTGCCAAGCAGTGACGAGTTCACCGAGCCTATTTTTAGTGCGGCGTTTGCCACACGCAGGGGGGCCTCTGTTGTAAGACAGGAAATGCTCAAAAAGTCTGCTCAGAAAAAACAGCCTCCTTGTTTGGCTTTCCCTACCCCAACCCTTTCCAACGCGGCTTGACGTGTTTGGCATGATAACACGCTCAGGGTTTTGTCTGCCGCGTGGCTCCTGCGCGTTTCCCATCTCGGGAAAACTGGAGAGGACTTGAGCCAAGGTGAGGGAGCTGGTTGGCTCTTTAGGAACCATGCGAAAACAACAGGGATGGAGTGGGGGGAGAGGGGGGGCTAAAGAGCAGTCAAGGAGGGTGAAGAAACAGCCTTGGATTTGGCAGGGGGTGGGGGAGATATGGAGAGTTTAATTCTTTGGATGCTGATTCTATCAGGACCACCTTTGCTCCTCAGAGTTGCTGGAGATGCCACCTTCTTGGAGGCAGCCTTGTCCAAGGGGTGTGGGTTTGTGTGTCAGTTGGGCTGTTTTGTGAGGCCAGCTGCAGAGCAACCGTCCCTCCTCCCCACCTGCTCTCCCTTGATTAAGCTGCTCAGGTTTCTGAAGACAGCTATTTGCATAGCAAATACCTTATGCCTGAATGACAGGCAGCCAAGCATTTGGCCCTCTGAGCCCAAATCAGCACCAGCGGGCTGGCCAGAAATAAAATAGAGCCTGACTGGGAAGGGGGCCCAAAAAAAAATCAACAGTGCAGGGCTGAAGAGGTCAGCAATAAGGACCCAGCGCTCCATTCCACTCCCTCACCCCAAAAACACTAACCTTTTTTCTGCATTTATGCTGGGGGGGGGAAAGAGAAATTAGCAATGTGGAGGAGCCGACAAGCAGCACATCAAAATGCACTTGGCACTTACGTGCATCCGAGTTGTTAAAGGACAGGCACTAATCTGGTAAAATTGCTGTTATTAATGACAATCAGAGAGGCGCAGCGGGGCCCCCGCTAGGCCCACCACTTGATTCCCTCCAACTGGGTGTGTGTTGTGTGTGTGTGTGTGAGAGAGAGAGAGAGAGAGACAGAGAGAGACAGAGAGATGGACAGAGGCTTAATCGCGCTGCCCTTCTTCATCTGGGGGAATCTGCAGCATTTCGGAAAAACACGCTAGCGAGGCATGATCTGGTGTCTTAAATACCAGCGCCTGGTTGAGCCACCTTGATTGGACCTTATCTGTCTTTGGTGGCAGAGCCTGCCCTCACCTCCTCCAGCCCCCCCAATGCTGGAAGGTGAGGCTGTCAGTCAGCTCCCTCCCCACCAAGGTTTGATTTAATTGGCCTCGTTGTCCCCCACCATCCCGGTCTCTACGGCTCAGACAGATAGCTCTGTTCGGAGAGGGCATGCTGGTAATAACAGTAATAATTCCCATAAAAAGGATTGCGCCTCAAGAATCCATCCACCCCGTGGGTGAGGAAAATCCTTTTTTCTGTGGTTGCACCGCAGCGGGTGGCAGCAGGCACGGAAGGGGCGGGAAGGAAGGCAGGCAGGAAGGGGGGTCCGCTACTGATGGAGCCCACTGTGCCGAGGCCCCTCGCTTGAGTTATGAGATCATTTGCCAACCTGTAGGATCCATAAATCCCCCGGCCTCGCTCTTGGCCCATTACACAGTGCTCCGATTGTGTCATGCTTGCTCGGGTTCCAGCCCTCGCCCCTTCTCTCAAATCGCTGAGGCCGAAATTTTCAATTAAGGAAGAGGAGTAATTATCGGCAGAGTGCCGGGTTGGGTGACGGAAAAGAGGGGAGTGGGAGATTTCCTCCTGCAGCGGCACCCGATCAGGAAGCACAAAGCCAGGGCTTGGGGTGGGGATGGGTGGGAGGAAGGATGGGGCACTTGCGAAGGGTGGGTGGGCAGACTGGGGTCTCTGATTCACCCTGCAGCTACTGGGCACCACAACTGCATCTTCAAGGTCAGCTTATGACGACACTGAGTATAAACGACGGGCGACCAAGGTTGGCAACTTGAAAACCTGTGCACTTCAACTTCTTGCTGGCTGGGGAATTCTGGGACTTGAAGTCTTCAGGTCTTCAAGTTGCCAACATTGCACCCCTGAGATGTAAATGGAACCAAATCGACCGCCAGCTCAGATTCTTTCTCCCAACAGCAGCAACTTCCTTTCCAAATCCTTGCAACCTGCTTCTTGTAACCTAAGCCCCAATTTTCGGGGTGCAAAGAACCCCTCACTGACAGTCAACTACAGTGTCCAACCTGGGCTTGACTCCAAGCAAATTTGTGGGATCCCTCAGTTGCTTCTGTGTTTGCCCCCAAAAGAAGAGTCCCTCTTGTGTTGCCTAGAACGTCGCTCAGGAGGCGTCTGGCAGCCCCTCCTGCGATCCCCAAATTTTATCTCAAGGCAGAAGCTTTTCACCAGCTTTTCCGCCTCTATGGATGCATCTGGCGAAGGGAGCTGAAGCACATGAAAGATTGCTCATTTTCTAAAAAATATTGGATGCCTCTCATGCAGTGGAGCACAGAAAAGCGTCTGACTTTGAATAAAATCTGCAGATCAGAACAAGATCCCTCCTGAATGTGGGCCACTGGAGACTCAGACATCAGCCCTCCTACCACGTCAACATCCACAGAAAACATTCAATTCCCTCTGGAGAAACTGAGTCATCAGGCTTCTTTAACTGGATTTGTTAATGCTGTCAGCAGCGGGCTAAGACAGGCAACCAGGTCACCCACCAGGTTCGATTCCCTGGGCTGCGCAGACAAAATCTGTCTTCCCTCCCTCCTCTCCAGCCCCAGTTGAAACCCAGGGGCATTGCCCCTCCCTCGGCCATCTCCCGCCTACCCAGCCATCATTTATAACCCTCTGACCCCCTCCTCCCTCCAAATCAAGCAGATCGATGGAGGGATCAGGCAGCCTTTTTACAGAAGCAGCCTCAGCTGTTCCTTTGCAGCTAATGATCCAGCTTTGCCCAGTTCTGCTGTCTCACTCAGATGAAAAGGAAGGTGGAGAGAAGAGAAATTAGGAAAGCAGTATGACTTCCTTCCTTCCTTCCTTCCTTCCTTCCTTCCTTCCTTCCTTCCTTCCTTCCTTCCTTCCTTCCTTCCTTCCTTCCTTCCTCTCTTGTTTCCTTTCTTCCTTCCCTGACCCTTGAGATGGGGTGAAAGAAGAGGGGGTCCACCTATTCTCCAAAGTACCTGAAGGCAGGACAAGAAGCAACGGATGAAATCTAACTAACCAAGGAGAGAACCAACCTGGAACGAAGGAGAAATTTCCTGACAGTGAGAACAATCAATCGGTGGAATGGCTTGCCTTCAGAAGTTATGGGTGCTCCATCACTGGAGGCTTTTTTAAAGAAGAGACTGGACAGCCAGGTCTCCTGCCTAAGCAGGGGGTTGGACTAGAAGACCTCCAGAGTCCCTTCCAGCTCTGTTATCCTGTTATGGATGGAGCAGCAGCAAAACCTGTCCAATCCCTCAGCATTCCCTCCACAGACAACTACATTGCATGGAAAAAAATACAAAAAAGGCACAAAGTCAGCGGTTCTCCTCTTGCATTACAAGTCATCCTCGTTTAACAACCACAATGGAGACCAGCAACTTGGTTGTTAAACAAAGTGGGTGCTTATGATCTTCCTTCCTCTTTCCTTCACTTTTGCAGGCTATAAACGCAAGGCTTGGCGGCACCGTGGGCCCTGCAGACGGTCACTTTATGAGGCTTTTGCTAAGGGAGAACTACCCCAATTTGGTGCTGGCTTTGAAGATGGAGGAACCGGCCTCTGCGGGTTGATCTGCATCCGGCAAGCCTGTTTTTAGTTCGGAAAGGTGGGGATGAAGGGAGTTCCAGATACTGAAATTTGTTAATTGGACTTTCTCATCTTCTGCAAAGAACCAAAGGAATCTTGTCCATCCTCAAGGGCCAAATTCTTATCCATCCTCACGGGCTCAAATACCCCTCCAGGAGTTTATCCCAGGCCTCCTTGGTGCCCAACTGTCATTTTCCTATGAATTTAGGAGAATGCCCGCAGTCTCTCTGCATGCCAGTGAAAGCAGCAGCGTGTGAAACAGGAATTGCCGCCGGTAAGGACGGATGGGTAAGTCTCATTGGCTGAGGACAGGAGGAAGAATCTGGTTGCATTTCATTCATGCGGACGTCACCTACCTCTCCCGTCACAGATTTAAGTGGCAAACAAAGTGACCCATAAACCATGTCGCCATCTTACATCTGCAAAAAGCCCTTCATTAATCGGGTGCCAGAAAGAAAAAAGCCAATTAACTTGTGATGCGACGCAACATCTGTCAGATGGGCCTGCCGGGGGCCCCCCAGGTTCAGACTCAAATCTGATACCTTGCTGGAGGTTACTGTCGATACGAGACGCAGTTCTTCTTGTAAAGAGTCAGGGGTCTGGGAACCCCCTGCCCAATAACCTTGTGGGTAATATGCTCTACCCACCGACTCAGGGGCTGTTTGGTTCGATGCAAAAAAGCTTGGAAAAAACACCAATAATCCAAACCAGCTCCAGGTAATACTTTCCTATTGTAGCTATGAAATGGAAACTTTGCACGGGTATTATCGCTTAGCGAAAACCTCGGTATTTCTGCTTTCTCCCTTCCTGCTGTCCTTCAACACTCTTTGACTTAAAAGAAGAACGCCCCTTCAGCCACACTGAAAAATCCCATAACCAAGGTTAAAACCGGGCCAACAGGAAGTGTCGTGGTCCTGCAGGGTGGTATGGTAGAAACAACACACTGCTGGGGCAGCCCTCCAGACCCCAGCGTGGTATTTCCAGTCAGGCGGACGACAGTTCCTCAAAATCCTCAGACTAGGAATTGTGGATGGTGAGGTCCAGCCGCCTGCCTTTGCTCCCTACTTCAGGGATCAATTTTGTCCAGGGACAAGCCAGGTTTCAGTAGCTCCTTTCCGAGGAAGTTGTTGCTCATTGTCAGAAATTGCAGATTGATAAATAGCTGAGCACAGGTGGAGTGCAAGTCTACCTGTCCATTGCCAGATTCTAGAGCTGAGCCACATCCAGAAGCTGGCCTCGGAGAAAGTCAGGACCCCCCTCCCAGGCTGGGCTGTGCCTCCCCACCTAGCCCACTGCTTCTTCCCAGACTCCCAGGCAGCTTTCAGTAAACCCAAGCAAGTAACACCTGCCAGCAGAGGTCTACACCCTCTTGACCTCCTTGCCCTGGGCTCTGGCCACTGCAGAGGCGCCTGGACCCCCAGGATTGATGGATTGTCTCGCCCAGGCCCCCTTGGCTTTCCTCCCTTCCCCCATGCTCATTTTCCCTCTGCTGTGCAGCCGAGTGTGTCTGCCACCCTTCCTCCCTCCCTTCCAACGCTTGCTTGCGCTTCCTTCCTTCCGTATAAGAGGCTGAGCCAGACAGAAAGCAAAATAAATCGGATGCCCGAGGATCTTAATGATGACCATTTATAGGGGAATTGGCAGGGTGGGGGAAGGAGGCGGGGGCTGCATCCTTGCTCCCTCCAGGAGAAGGAGAGAAGAGGGTCATCAGTCACCGGCAGAGGAGAGAGCCCAGAGCAGGGAAAGTGGCGTAGAGACGTATGCGTTCAGTGGTCCCTCGTGGGCACCTCAATTCCAGCCCAGATGGGGTCCCACCCGCACCAGACGATGCCCGCATGGCCCCCAGGAAAGCCACCCAACCCCCCAAGGGAGAGGCAGGCATGGGGGGGCATCCTTGCACGACTCCTGCCTCCTTCCCTATCTCACCCCAGGACCACAGCCCTCTAGCCCACCCCACAGCTGCCCAACCATCTTTGGAGAAACACAGTCCCGCTGGAAACCAGGTTTGTTCTTCCTGTCCTGGCAGCAAAGACGAGGATGCCAGTCCAGGAGTGAGCTTTGCCTGGGGCTGGAGACAGATTGGAGACTAATGGCGTCGCTGCCTTCTGGTGAAGGGGTTTCTGGATGGGGGGAGGGGAGGCCGCAGCCATTTTTCTCTTTCCCGGAACACTCAGTGTGAGCTGACAGGGACAACACCAGCTGCTAAGTCCCACCTTGAGAGCCACTGTCAACTGCGCCACACGTCCAGCCATTTGACACCCTCTCCCCCCCCCCGGCCTTGGGAGGGGGGGATCTTCTGGTCAAGCCTATGGGAAGAGAGCTCTGGAGAAGGGCAAAGACCCTCCCCACTCTGGGACCACTTGGAGGGTCCCCAGTGCAGCTTTTCTCTAACTACCTGACACTGCCCACCAGGATTCCCTGGGAAGCTCAGGATCCAAAAGACTTTGAAAAAGTTTTCTTTTCCCAAGGATGCAGCCCTTCCCGGGATTCCTACCAAGCGGCGCTTCCCCTTCCTCTCAATTTTGCCCAGCAGCATTTACTCCAGGGGGGAAATGTGGGTTCCCAGGGGATCCCTTCCTTCTCCCCATGTTGGCTTTTGCTCTGGATCTCGGCCATCTCTTCGGCTCCGTTTTGGGGTCCTTAGAGGACCAGGCCATTCTGGGACTGGACAAGATCAGCTCCAGCCCCATATGGGATGGGAACGGGGGAGAACCAGTGTTCGCCCTGTGGCTTTTCTTCCCAGGGGCCATGGGGAGAGGGGAGGAAGCCGGAAGTGTGTGTGGGGGGGGGAAGGTCCAATCCAGCTCTTCAGCTGGTCCTGGGATGGCTAAGAAGAGAGTGAACTCTTCTCCTTCCAACCAGAAGGGAGCCAGCTGCTGAATGTGGTCCTTTCTCTCTCTAGAGCAGAGTTTCTCAACCTTTAAAATGGGAGGACTTCAACTCCCAGAATTCCCCAGCCAGCTGTCAAAATGTGACAGTAGATCAAAGGTAGAGGGGAGCCAGATACGCATGGAGCTTGGCTCACTTACAGGAGCTATCTCCCCAAAGAATTCTGGGCCATCCCCTCCGTTGCTGCACCTCCCTCTTATCTGTGTACTTTTGAACCCGATATACATAAAAAGGCCATGTCAGTCACTCAGAATCGGCCTTGGCTGCAGCAGGCAAGCTCTCCCTCCCTATCACATTTTAATTTCAACCAGGAGAAAGCCAGCGAGCCAAAACACACCAAAACACACCACTCGGCTGACCTGCAGGCAGTCCTCACACTTACAACCTCCGTCGGGACCAGAAATTCCAGTTCCTAAGTCAGTCAAGCCCAATTTTATGACCTTGTGGCTGTGGTCGTTAAGCAAACCTGTCTTCCCCCATTGCTTGTCGGAAGCCGGCTGGGGCGGTCGCACGTAGTGATCGCGTGACCCCGGGATGCTGCAACTGTCCTAAACACACCCCGGTTGCCAGGTGCCCAGTTTTCCGATCAAGTGGCCGTGAGGATGCCGTGTCATGAGCGCGAGGGCCATCTGTAGGTCACTTTTGTTTTAGTAACTCTGAATGGCCACTAAATGGATGGCCGTAAGTCAAGGACTTCTGGGACAAGTTAGATAAATGGGGTCAGCTCATCAGTTTGATTAGCCAAATGCTGCAATTGGTACCAACTCTGCCAATTTGGAACAAATGGCAACTGCTGATTGGCATCATTGATTCCAGCATGCCCCGTCTATCCCGTGAGACCAAGGCTGGGCCTGCCATATCCAGGGCAGTCTACCTCTGGGCACTTGGTGTGTGTTGGGGGGTGTGAGAAAGCTCCCTCCATGGGTCCTCCTTAGAAAGCATCCTGGAAGCCCTAACAGGGCTCTATCTTGACCCTCCCTGGGAATCCTCTTGGAAATGTCCTGGAGGGCTGCCTTTAGAGGATGGGTGGGGGGGGTGTCTTTTAAGTCTTCCTCAGTCTTTCCTGGCTCCCCCCCCCCCAGCTATGCAAAACGCCGAAGACAGAGCAAGGCAGCCCAGCGGCCATCCCAGGAGGCCGAAAAGGGATGGGAGGAGGGAGGGAGGAGGGGTCCGGCGTGGCTGCTCGCATCTTTAATGCAAGAGATGGGGGCTCCGTTTGGCTTTCATCTCCAAGGGTCCCCTTGGGAATCTATTAAGCCCAATATAAATCGTCTCTCCCTCCCCCATCCCTTTTCTTCCTGCTTTCCCGGATTCCACTTTATTATGAAATAGCAACAAACAACCTCATGTGTGTGTGTGTGTGTGTGTGTGTGTGAGAGAGAGAGAGAGAGAGAGAGAGAGAGAGAGAGAGGAAAAACCATACAAATTCAAGTCCTCCTCCTAAGTAGCCATTTACTCATTCAAACCAGAGAGATCCCCAAGAAGGTGGCAAAGAAACATTTCTAAAAAGATTTGTGTGTGTGTGTGTGTGTGTGTGTGAGAGAGAGAGAGAGAGACTCTTATTTAATCCAGAAGGACCAAAAAAGGACACACCTTAGCTTTCCTGTGTTTCACAGCCCTGCCTGGACACCTTTGGATTAAAATCTGGACCAAGGAAGACAGCTGCTCTGTTTACCTGAACGGAAGGTGGTTCTTTTTGTTTTGTTTTGTTTTGTTTTGTTTGTTTGTTTTTCCTGCAGATACTTGAGCTTTAAAATTCTCACCTATGGAGAATAAGGCAAGAGCAGCCAAGGAAGCCTTCCTGCTTCACCTGGTTTTGGAGAAAGGAGGAGGGATCTCTCAACTCCAAAAGCATCTCCCATTTCAGGCAAACCCTGTGCAGGTCCAGGCAGCCCTCGACTTGCCCCGGGTCCTTCAGTGACCGCTCAGACTTAAGACGGCCCTGGAAAATAGCCACTCCTCACCATCTTTCACACTTACGACCGTTGCGGGCTCACGTCATCAAAATTTAGATGCCTGGCAACTGGCTTGCATTTGTGATGGCTACACTGGTCCCGGGGTCAAGCAAACACGTGAGCCCCGGGACTCTGTGGCCGTCACAAATATGAGTCAGTTGCCAACAGTCTGAATTTTGATTGGCACAGAGACCGCTGCAAGGGCTGTGTGAAAAATGGCGCTAAGCCGCGTTTTTCAGTGCTGTCGTAACTTTGAAAGGTCACTAAGTGAGTTGTTGTAAGCCGAGGGCTCGCCGCGATAGGCTTTCTCCCGTTCGCTTTAGCAGGAAAAAAGTTTCGCGCTTTTATACTAAGCCACCTAACCCTCTTTTTTTTATCAAACAGCATTCATGGCGGGGGAGGGGGGAAGCAACAATAAGGTCTGGCTTATATTTAAAAAAACAAAACCCCAAAAAAAGGACCGTCCAGGCTCTGGAAAAACCATCCCTGGCTATAAATCACAGGTGCCAGGATTTATATAAGCTGCGCCATAAATCAAGATGGAGAAACCACAATGGCTAAGTTCATACAACACGTGAAGTCAAAATTCCTTTTATGGCTAAACCTGGGATGTTACAACTGGAGCTGGATTTTCACAAGGTGGAAAGAAGACCACACATTGTGCCCTTGGCGGGAAACGATGTGTTGCGTCTTTGTGTTAGATGAAACAACTGTCCAGAGACGCTGCCGCCGGCCTCGTTTCTCCAGGCTGAGCCTGGCCAGGATCAGAGTTTTGTTATCCTACCGTAAGCTGAGGTTAGGGGTTGTGAGAGACTGTGAACCCAACTGGACTTTCTTCAGGAGGATGTGATGCACAGAAAATGCACAAAAGGATCTTTTTCTCCCATTCGCAGCTACTCCAAAGAACTTGAATACAGGTGGTCCTTGACTTATGACCACAGTTGAGCCCAACATTTCTGTTGCTAAGTGAGATATTTGTTAAGTGAATTCTGCCCCAATTTACGACTTTCCTTGTCATAGTTGTTAAGTGAATCACTGCACTTGGTAAGTTAGTAACACGGCTGTTAAGTGAATCGGGCTTCCCCCATTGACTTTGCTCATCCAAAGGTCGCAAAAGGGGGTCACGTGACCCCTGGGGACACTGCAACCGTCGTAAATACGAGTCAGTTGCCAAACCTCTGAATTTTGATCACGTGACCCTGGGGATGCTGCAACCGTCGTAAGTGTGAGGAACGGTCCTAAGTCACCTTTTTCAGTGCCGTTCTAAATTTGAATGGGCACTAAATTAACCGTCGTAAGTCGAGGACTAGCTGTAGAGCTCCATGGGGGATGATTACGGGCAGGCATTTATTTTCTAGCTGCAATTGTCCTGCGAGGTAGGGCAGGCTGAACAATGAGGACTTTAGAAGGAGACCTTGTAGAGGCTCCCGCTTTGGGAGGAATTTCAACCCAGACTTTCTTGGGCCTAATTCCAAGTCCAGCAAGAAGAAAACCTGCTCTATATTCCTCTTCTTCAACCATCCTCCTATTAAGTCACCATCACCATCCTCCCTACACAGAAGCCACAGGGAACAAAACGCCGGCTCTAAAACCGTACACAGCTATCTTTTAAATATCTCCTGGGGAAAAAATAATACGGGGAGTGGGGGATGGGAGGGGGGGAGTTTAAGAAGAAATATCCCCTCTCTCGCCTCCAAAGTACACTTGGCCCACAAACAGTGTCCTATCCCCCTTCTCTGAGACTGTTTTTCACTCCAGTTAGGAACTTGTTCACCTCTGAAGAGTCTTGGAGAACTGGCTGGCATTCCTCAAAGTTTAATACCATCCATAAACGTCCCAGAGGTGCTTTTTCAAGAGGCAATGGGACTCTGTCTCTACCTGGACTTTGCAGCTGGACTCTGTAAACAAAGTCCGGTTGCCTTTTGAAAAAGCACCTCTGGGACAGCCATGACCTGGATGACCGAAGATCTCCACAGAGGTCTATAAAGGTCTGCAAACGGTCCCAAAGGTCCCCAACTTTCCCATTTCTCCACCAAGAGCAAGGCAATTAAGTATAGATATAGACACACAGACACAGACACACACACACACACACACACATATACATAGACATACACCCAGCTCCAGATTTACATTAGGAATTCCAATCACATTCACACCCCACACACACACCCCCACCCGGGCACAAACACGCAAACCAATGGGCTGCAATTCACAATCCGTTCCACTTTGTTGGATTTAATGGACGGCTGGGGAGGAAATGTTCCAGGAGCTGCAGCCATCCCACCTTGCACAGCTTTCCCAGCTGGAGAAAAGGCTGGGAAGGATTTAAAAACAGGAAGGAATCTTGCTGATCCCTGGATGGATGGATGGATGGATGGATGGATGGATGGATAGATAGATAGATAGATAGATAGATAGATAGATAGATAGATAGACAGATTCTTTCTCAGAGATTCTCCAGTTTGCCTTTCTGAAAGCCCATCTCTTTATGGCAAGAGGCAGGGGGCGAATGGGGGATGTGGGTGGGGGGGATATATTTGCCCTGGGAACAGAAAGACACACGCGCTCCAAGGGGGAGAAGGGGGTCCCGGACCAACCTAGCTAAAATCCCTGGCCTTTGGAGAGAAGAGAAACAAAAACTGCTGCCCTGGGAAATGAGAATTGGGCTTTCCCGGGGCAACATTTCCAGCGCTCTGCCCAGGGCTCCTTCTACGTAAAAATCTTCACCTCCAGGGATGTAACAGCCATTAAACTTCCCATTTGGGTTTTTCGGAAAAGCACCTCAGCCGAGACAAACTTCGGATTTACACGGACAGACGCGTGAAGGGAAGGACCACCAAACGCATCCCATTTGCACCCCATTCCCAATCCCTCCAGCCCAGCCCCTCTGTGGCCGAGAGAGAGAGAGAGAGAGAGAGAGAGAGAGAGAGAGAGAGAGAGAGAGAGAGAGAGAGAGAGAGAGAGAGAGAGAGAGAGAGAGAGGAGGGGAGGGAGGGGAGGGAGGGAGGGAGGGAGGAGGGAGGGAGGAGGTGCGCCCAGAAGCCGCCTCCCCCGCCCCCTCCCGTCCCTGAGTTGGTCTTCTCAACGCCAGTGGAAAATGGCATCAGCGGAAGAAGACAAGGGAACCAGGGAGTGAATGGATGGATGGATGGATGGATGAATGACCGGAGAGCATTTCTGCAGGCCCACCAGTGGAACCTCAAAGCATTCACAAGGGCCGTCTCCCCTCCCCCCCACTTCCCCCTCCCCAATTTCCATAGTACCTGCAAGGTGTTCTCCAGCGTTTTTCAGGCTGCCGCTCTTCAGCTCTTCTTCTCTTCCCCGCGTCCAAACAAGCGACCACCGCCGATTAAATCCTTAGGAGGGAGGGAGAGGGGGGATGAGTAGGGAGTAGCAGAATCGGCATACAGCTCGGCTCTCCTTCCTTCCTTCCTTCCTTCCTTCCTTCCTTCCTTCCTTCCTTCCTTCCTTCCTTCCTTCCTTCCTTCCTTCCTTCCTTCCCTCCGTAAGCTCTTTGGAGGTCTTCCAACAGATATTATTCACAAACCGCTGGGGCGCTGGGGACAGCAGGTAATTAAAAAAAAAGCCCCCCCGTAGCATCCAGTTTGAAATGTTAATGCCGGTGGTTAAGAAGTGGCGGATGTGTGTGCGCCGTGCGAGTCGGTATGTGTGTGTGTGAGTTCGCGCGCGCATGCAGAAGAGGGGATTTGATGGGTTGGCTGCAGACTGCTAAAAGTAGAAGAGAGGTGTGTGGGGGGGGGAGGTAAAGTGCCGGAGGGGAAGGAAGGGAGCGTGGGGGGGGGCTTCTTCGCACTTCGGCTATAGAGACATCAGGATCTCAGACGCGGCTGCCGCTGCGTTTCAAGGAGGCAACGACGACACTGCGCGCTGCTTTCTCGCGAGTGGGTGGCAGCTTTGCCAACGTGCGACAGGCGATCTAAGCTCCCAACCACCACTGCCTCTCTCTCTCTCTCTCTCTCTCTCTCTCTCTCTCTCTCTCTCTCTCTCTCTCTCTGTGTGTGTGTGTGTGTGTGTGTGTGTGTGTGCGCGCGCGCGCGCTTGTGCCAAGAATAGCAATCAGAAATCAAGGCAGCCCGCGGTGCGTCGGGCTTGGGGGGCGTGAGGAGTGCAAGCGGCGGTATAGGAAGGGGGGGGGTAAAAAAGGCTGCAGAGTTGTTTAACCCCCCCCCCTTCCTCGTTCAGCATCAAGGTGAACGCCACAATGAAAGAGGAAGAGCGGCGAACGGCGTGCGCAACTGAACGGGGAAAGGCGAGTCGGGGAGAATGAAAAGGACGGCAAAAAAAACGAGAGTCGAGAGCTGAGCAATTCCCACCGCCTTTTCGTGGCTTGCTGCGCCCCTCCCTCGCCTTGAAATCCAAGCCCGGGAGGGGGGGGCGGAGGGACGGAGGAGAATTGCGGGAAGGCCAAAGAGCGGCTCTCGAGGGTCAGCGGGGTCCCGGACCTGGGGGGCGGCGGGAAGAGGGGGGTGGGCCCATCCTGGGGGAGGAGGGCACGGCGCACCTGGAGCTGTGCATCGCTTGGGCAGCTGCAGGCAGATCAAGCAGGCAGTGACTGACGCAGCTCGGATCTCTGAGCTGGGGGGGGACGTGGGAGGGGGAGGGAAGCTGTGCAGGCAGGGTCCTGGCAAATGAGAGTCGATGGCATCTGATTTCCCCGGTGTGGAGGCTGGGTTCTGGAGTGGCAGGAGAAAGGAGGCTGGGAGGGGGAGGGAACAAAGGAAGCCTCCGTCCCTTTGACAGCCGGGACGGGATGCAGAAAGGGGGGGGAATGATCCCCTCCGCTCCCTAGAGCCTGGGCTTCCTCCCAAGCGGATCCAAGCCCAGCCAAATTGGGCAAAAAAGGCTTTCTTCCCCCACTGTCGACCTCTTGACTCAGGGGGGTGATTCTCCCACGGGGGAGGGGGGAAGGGAACAGGCTCTATCACCCCAGGTAGTTCTTGCAGAGGTACCGGTCCTTTAGTGGCAGGACCCTGTCCATCTCCCCAATCAACCCCAGAGCCCCAGGAGGGCCGAGGAATGAGGGGAAAACCTGGGCTCCCCCAGGTCTAAATCCAACCTGCTCACTTTAACCACTGCCCTCTGCTAACTCCCACACACACACACACATACACAGAGTGCTTTTTGGAGTAACAAAGACCAAGGGCTGAGGGGCAGGGGGGAGGGGGGGAGGGATAGAGATTTACAGTTCTAACCAGCCCCAAAGCGGACAGTCTCCAGATGTGCTGGAATTAGAGAGGATGCAGCACAGAAGGATAAGAGCTTCGGGTCTGCAAAGTATTAAGGGATCACTGACTGACATTGAGATGCTACAGACATCCAAGCCTGGAGATGCATCAGAGGAGAAGCCTCACGGTCCACGGCCAACAACAGAGCTTGAGCTGGCTGGGGATGTGGCGGGGGGGGGGGGGAGGTTGGAATCCATCCCATTCACAGATAAGGAGAGCTGGGCCAGAGGACCTGGAGACTAAAACACAGGAAGAATGAAGAACGGCTGCGACCAGTCTGGGGGGACATGGTAGCCATTTGAGGGGCTGCCACAAAGAAGAGGGGGGGTCAACCTAATCTCCAGAGCACCAGAGGGCAAGAGAAGAAGCAACAGATAGAAACTAAAAGCAACCTAGAACTAAGGAGAAACTTCCGGACAGTGAGGACAATTAACCAGTGGAACGGTTTGCCTCCAGGCTGCATCACTAGAGGTTTTCAAGAAGAGACTGGACAGCCTCTTGTCTGAAATGGTAGAGGGCTCCTGCTTTGTCACTTAGCGAGTGAGTGGTCATCCCACTTATTACAGCAGTTCTGGTTGCCTTAAGTGAACTGCATGTGGTCGTTAAGAGCAATGTCACGTGACTGCGACTTGTGCCTGCTGGCTTCTGCATGGGCTTCGCCGGTTGGAAGTTAACAGGGAAGGCCACAAGTGGCGATCATGTGACACTGAGACGCTGAAAGGCCGCAACTTTGAGGACTGCCGGCAACAAACTTCCTCCTTTGGCGCCATCGTGACTTTAGTCCCTGAATGAGTGTTCACGAAGGGAAGACTGCCTGTATTAAACAGAACGCCCGGGAAGGCCAGGCCCTGAAATTCAGATCTATTTTCTGGGAAGCAGTGAGGACTGGGGGGGAACCCCTTTCCCCAGGCTACAGAGTTCCCCTCCCCCAACCCCCGATTCTCCAAACCCCGAAAGAAGCTAAGCAGCAAGGAGCCCTGGGGAGCAACATGGGCTACAGGGTGACCAGATGCCCTGCAATCGATCACCCCAAGGTGGGCACCAAAGGAACAACAGAGAAGGTCCAGAAAGGGGCGCTGGGGAGAAGAAGCAAGACCACAGATTATCCAACCGAGTCCAAATCAGGGAGGAAAACAGCCCCCCCCTTTGCAGCTGACAAGAGGCAGGGAAGAGGAGAGCAGAGGTCCAAGACAGGAAGCAAGCCACGGTGACCCCATGGCCAGCAGGCTAAAGAGGTGGAACACACGCACACACAAAACGCTCTGGGAAGGAGCAGGATTTCCTGGCTGGAAGGCTGCTTCTCCTTCCCTTCTTCCCCAGTGAGATGGCCTCACATTTTGCACCAGGCTGTCCTTGAAGGAGGCAAGACTGATGTGGTTCCTCCGCAGACTGATTCCAAAGCTTTCTCTCTCCCCCCCCCACTTTTCAACCGCCTCCCTCTTCTCCTTCCTGCCATGACCGAGGGGGGATCAAGCCGCAGAGCCCTTGTTCGGGGTCAGCCTCTCCGGTTTCCATGGAAAGAGTGAATGTGAGCCCCTCCCCACGCTTTATTAGAATTCCTTTTATTCCGATGGTGGAGGGGGGGAGCAGAGCAGACGGCTTTCATGTGGCCCACAGGAGAGGCAGAGGAAGGTCAAGGCAGGGTGGGAGGGGAGGTCTCCTCTCAAGGAGAAGACAAGCCGGGTGGGTGGGTGGGTGGGAGGGGGCTATTTGGGGATTCAATTTCTATGCAGGCTGCTGCGAGCTCTGAGGAAGCCACTTAGGAAGGCCTTGATTCTGAACAGATGTTGCAAAGAGACCCACCAAGATATGCAAAGCCAGGCACAATCTGAGCTGCCTGTGTTTCTCCCCCTTTCTAGCCAAGAAAACGGGGTAGAGGGGCTTCTGCAAAGGGGAGGAAATTTCAGACCCCCCCAGGACCCCAAGGAAAAGGCATCCTTATCTGCTCACAACCTAGCTCCCCAGCTGCCCAGGGGATGCTGCGCTCTTGGGGACAGGCAACGGCCAAGAACAGCTGGGCAACTCTTGGGGAGCTGAAGACAGGGTCTGGTAAAGGCAGTGGTGGGCGAGGGGGTGTGGCCACACGGAGGGGGCGGTGCCAAAGGAGGGAGTGGGCGGGGTGTGGATGAAAAGTCTGCAGCTCTTAACAATTCCTTCCTTCAGCTTAACAATGCTTTTTCTCGTCCGCAATGAATACTACTGAATAGGAAACTTCAACTTATGAAAGTTCTCCAGCCTGAGGGTTACAAAGCACTGGAAAAGTCTCCAGGGAAGCTGCTCCATTTCCTGCGGCAAGCCAGAAGCACTGGAGACACCAGTTTCTGGCCAAAAAACCATCGCAAATCGTGGTCATGTGACCACAGAACACGGAAAACATCAGTCAACGAAGGCCGGTTGCCGAGCACTTAAAATTTGGTCATGTGACCGTGGAGGCAAGAACTTAGAACGTCAAATCCAGGTCGTAATACAACAGTTCATTTAGTGACTGTTCACAGTTACAACCTTTCAAGTGTCCTCACGATCACGTGATCAAAATTTGGACACTTGGCAACTGATTCACATTTATGACGGTTGCAGCGTCCCCGGGGGGGTGTCACGTGATCCCCTTTTGCGGCCTTCTGACAAAGTCAATGGGGGAAGCCAGATTCACTTAACAACCAGGTTACTAACTTATCAACTGCAGTGATTCACTTAACAACTCTGGCAAAAAAAGGTCGTGAGATGGAGCAAAACTCACTTAACAAACGTCTCACCTAACAACAGAACCTTTGGGGTCAATTGTGGCCGTATGTCGAGGACTACCTGTACCTTTTGTGCGGGGGTCTGACGTATTTGACCAAGTCATAAGTCAAGGACTGCCTGTACGTGCCCTGCAGTGGAAGGTTTCTGGCGCAGACAGCAGCCGCTCAGTCAGTCAACCAGAGAAACCCACCATTTTTCCTAGCTTTTCTCGGCCCTTGTGAAGGTATCGTCCAGTATCAGCTTGAGGGATTTTGCGCGTCCACCTGTGCCTGTTTCTTCCTGGACGCCGAGTGAGGCTCTTGGTTTTATTTCAGCTACAAACCCGAGGAGGTATATTTCAGCGCTCTAGTAAATGGATCCCCGTCTGCCTCCAGCACTGCTTCAGCACTCAACCGTTTTTTGAGCAGGCTTCCATTTAAATAAATTAACTTATGCAAACGAAATGGCTCTCCTTCTGATGACTCCGGGGAGGGGCCCAGACCCCCCCCATGCCCTCAGGTGCTTCCACCGGCTCATGCGCGAAATTGCTCGCCGCCAAACGAATCCGTCCCCAAAAAGGGTAATTGCACTGTGGTCACGTTCTGCCGCCATCCAGGAGGCCTTTGGAGTCGTCCGCTAATCCTCGCCAGCCTCCGAGGAGGAAGGAAAGAGGCCTGCGCCAGAGAGCGATGGGTCCTCGTGGCAGGCAGGGGAGATTCCTGCCCTCCACCTGAAGGCCCGGGAAATGGGGCAGGGAAGGCCGGGTGAGCAGGACAAGGGCCCACAGCAGACAGCTGGATTAGGATCGGGGTCCCCCAGACACCCCCGGGCCCAGAGGCCTGTTTCCTAATTAGCCACCAAAAGGGAGAAAGTTTAAGCAGGCAACTGGTCCACAAGGACACACGAATTGGTTCTGGTCCAATTCCACACAGGTCTTCCAGTGGGAAGGGTCGATCCAATACAGGTTGATTTATTTTCATTGCTAAGCAAAAGTGGTAAAGTGAGTTATTGAATTTATGACCTTTTTTGCCATGGTTGTTAAGTGAATCAGTGCAGTTATTAAGTGAATCATATGGTTGTTAAACGAATCTGGCTTGGCCCATGGCCTTTTCCTGTTGGGAGTCAGCTGGAAAGTCACAAACGGCAATCACACGACCTCTGGGATGCTGCAACCACTGTAAATACAATATGTGCCAGTTGCCTAACAGCCACACGTTGATCACGTGGCCATGGGGATGCTGCAACCATTGTAAGTGGGAGGACTGGTCATAAGTCACTTTTTCTGGTGCCGTTTTAACTTCCAACAGTCGCTAAACAAATGGTTGTAAATTGAAGACTGCCTATGTGACACTTTCAATCCCTCCCATTGGAGTCAACTCTCTGCAATCAAATTGTTTAATGCAACCGTTGAAGGAGGCATCCAATTCCAAGTCAGAATACAGCTGGAAGGGACCTTGGAGGTCTTCTAGTCCAGCTCCTGCTCAAGCAGGAGACCCTATGCCATTCCAGACAAGTGGCTGTCCAGTCTCTTCTTAAAACCCTCCAGTGTTGAAGCACCCATGACTTCTGGAGGCAGGTTGTTCCACTGGTTAATTGTTCTAACTGTCGGGAAACTCCTCTGTAGTTCTAGGTTGCTTCTCTCCTTAGTTAGTTTCCATCTGTTGCTTCTTGTCCTGACTTCAGGGGCTTTGGAGAATAGGTGGACCCCTCTTCTTTGGGGCAGACCCTCAAATATCGGAAGGCAGCCATCATGTCACCGCTAGTCCATACCCAATTCCTGCAACCGTTCTTCGTATGTTTTTGTCTCCAGGCCTTTTATCATCTGAGTTGCTCTTTTTTGCATTTTTTCCGAAGTCTCAACATCTTTTTGGTAATGTAATTTAGTCATGTTTTGATCGGGAGATGGACATCAACTCACCGAATCAAATTTTCACTCAGTCGTGGTAATCGTACGGAGACTATTTTGCCTTCTCCAAAGAGGTCCAAAGTTGGTCCTTTCTGAATCGCAGCCCTGACACCATCCTTATTGGCTTTGGGTGGCCCTTGGCCCAGGGACCACCTCTCCTCTACCACTGCTCTTGTTCTGCCGTGACAATGGGGCCTTCCCTCTCTCTCCTCTGTGTTGCCGTCTGTTCCGGCCTGCGCATCGGGAAAGGCACTAAAGGCTGCAGCCTGGCCTGGATCCCCCCAGCTGCCGACACACAAGGATTGCGATGACAGCGATGGTGGTAGCGTTCCATTTTGGTCCTGACCCGGAGCTTTCAGGCTGTTCCTCTTCCTGCCATTTTAATTCTCTCTCTACATGCTCAATGCCATCCCTCCCAAGGGGAGCCCGAGGCGTTTTGTTGCCTGAAGGAAAGGACAGTGGTGCTCCCTCCCTCTGTCCTCACACCATACGCGGAAATCAACTGAGATGGAAAGCGGTCCGATTTCAGCCATGGTGGCTGATTTTGGCCCTCTGGGTAGCTGCCTACAGAAAGGGCCTCATTCTCTCCCATAGATGGAGGCGCTCACACTGGGCCACGTCTGCCTCCCATTCATCTTGGCAAGAAACAGGACGATTCCCACCACTTCACAAGGCTGAAGCTCAAGGGATTGAACCCGTTACCCAAACAGCACACAACTGGGTAGGCCATTTCCTCTTCCCGAGAAATCTGGATCTCCCTCTGCATGCTGCAAGGCCTATCATCCTTGGTCGAGGCACAACCGTGCCACAACAGACAAGCCACCTTCTCTGGTTGGATCTTGTTTTAGAGTTCGTGGTTTGTTCCTTATTGCCTCTGAGCCTGGGGGCCAAGAGAGGTCCTTCCCCCTGGGCAAAACACTGAAATATATTTGTTTATGTCGGGTTTTGCTTATCGGAAGACCTCAAAAGGGGATCACATGACCCCGGGATGCTGTAATCCTCATAAATACAAACTAGTTGCCAAGCATCCAAATTACGATTAGGTGACCATGGGAATGCGACAATGGTCGTAAGAGCGAAAAACAGTCATAAGTCGGTTTTTTGGTGCCCTTGTACAGTCACTAAATGAATGGTTGTAACCAAGGACTATCTGTAGCTACAAAAGAAAACATAGATCCCTTTAAGCGGCTTTAAAACAGGGCAGGTGTACCTTTCCACACCTGAAGGACCGCACAGGAAGTAACCCAGAGGTGCTTGGGGATACTATCACACCCTTTGCAAGGCGAGGCCTTGGGGAGGAGAAAGAGGCCCTTAATCCCAAAGGAGTTTGGGGGTCTTAACCGGTGTAATCCCCCGGGGGTCTCCTCAAAAGCAAGTCCTCCTGAGTCCAATTGGACTTATTTCAGGTGAGCAAAGGATGACGCAGAGCGGGACCAAACCGGGGCGCCTTGCTTGTGTGCATTTTTCAAAACGATCCTTGCTACAGCAATCGCCACGATGATTATTTAAACCGGGACCTGCTCTGGAGTCCCCCGATAGAAGAAATGGCAGTAAATCAATACCTTCCCCAATTGCACGTTGAAGGCCGGGGAGAGAAGGGCACTTGGCCACGCGGGCGACTGGGAAAAGAGGAAAAGCAACTTGGTTGGGGGCTGCCCTCAAGGAGCCCTCCCCCCCATCGCCTGACCCACAATTACAGACAAAAACACCACAGCTGCCAATGCATCCCCCCCCAAATAATCATGCAAGACGAACGTGGGCATAAAGGCATGTGCATGTACAGACATGTATCACCAGGAAACTGACACTTTGTTTCATTCTTCCTCTGTTTTTCTGCCCCCTCCAGACTTCAGAAACTGGTGGCAGATTTGGCATCCGTTTCCCGCCCCCCCTTCATTTCTCTTTCCTTGTCTGTTCCTGCCTCTCCTACCAAAGACAGGGCTGCCTCTCCCCCCCCCCAGATGGAGGCTGAGGTGCAAAAGAGCCACCTTTTATTCCGAGCACGGCGCTGCTCGGAGCAATTAGCAAGGAGCTGGAAAACCAGGCGCACAGCAGATAGGACTGGATCCATCAAAAGAAGAAGGGAGGCACATCAGGGAGTTTCGGGGGAGGGAGGGGGGAAATGCTACCGGAGGGGGGATGGGAGGCAATGACAGCCATAAATGACTCTGGCAGCAGTTGCCTGCCAGCACAAACACCTTCTGTCTAGCGCGAGGAATTGAAGCTAAATGTCCCCCTCGGCGTCCAATTTTAAGACCAGCTCCTTCCCAACCTCATCAAGCCTTCAGAAACGGAGCTGCTGGGCTGGGAGACCCCCTCCTGGGTCCGGCGTTGCCCCAGACCTTCCCCGCATTAGCAGTGACCTTGGCAAAGAGACGTGTCTTCATGCACACACGAGGCATGAAGGGCTTGTCCGCTGCACCCTTCTCGTGCTAGGAAAAGAGGGGGGGGCAGGGCCTTTAAAGGTAGCCGACGGTTCATTTAGTGACTCCTTGAAATTACAACGGCACTGAAAAAAGTGACTTACAACCGTTTTTCCCACTTAAGACTGTCGCAGCTCCCCAGGGTCACGTGATCAAAATTCAGACGCTTGGCCACTGACTCGCATTTATGATGGTTGCATCATCCCGGGGGCCACGCGATCCCCTTTTGCGACCTTGAGACAAGCGAGGGCAATGGGGGGAGCGGGGTGCATTTAAAAAAACGTGTTACTAAGTTAACAGCTGAGGTGATTCCCTTAACAACCGTGGCGAGAAAGTTCGTAAAACAGGGCAAAAGTCACTTAACCAATGTCTCACTTAGCAACAGAAATTCTGGGCTCAATTTTGGTCATAAGGTGAGGACTACCTGCACTTCCTTGGCCCAACTCTGAAAAACAACACTTGTAGCCCTTCCTTGTTGGGGAACCCCCTCCTCTTTCTAATTTCCCCCTCTCCCCCCCCCAATAAATTCCCAGCTGGGCAAAGAGAAAAAGGGGGGAAAGGAGGATTCGAAAAGCGGTGTAAGAAATAGGAAAAATTCCTCCGGCTATGGAAAACCCTTAGGAAGGAGATCCTCCACCAAGGCCACAGGGGAGAGAACGGTTAAACACCATACTTTCTGGCAGTTACAATGATTCTTTTCCTACTGCTACAGCATTGATTTGTTTTTTAAAGCAAACATAAATAAATATGAATCCCAAAGAGCGGATTTCATCTGGGCATCGCGTCCCAGCAGAAAAACTCCATGCCCCTCTCTTCAAAGTCCCTTTGTTAAGAGGCTGGACCCCAGCCAGCCAGTTTCACCAATGCCCCAAAATTGAAAAATGGCAATTCTGCATCTTGCTCGGGATGTCGGACTTAGGAGATGTCCCTGGCGCACAAAAGCCTCTTCTCTGCACAGCTGGACCTGCCTGGACAAGCCTTTGGGTGAATTCCCGCTTCTGTTTCCATTCCCAGAAGCCTTTCATTGTAGCATCTCAACAAGGCCACCGACTGGAGCTGCTCCTGGGAGAGACAGTGGATTTCCTTGTGGCCCTTGATTGGGGCCAGGACTCAACGCTACAACTCTTTCCATGAAGGGTTTGGATTACAACCAGCTCTCTTCACTGACCTGGCCAGTGAGAAGATGGGAAAGATGGTCCATGCCATTTTGAAGAACATCTACTAGAGAAGGGTAATGTGAAAAAACAACAACTAGGCTTTGGCGGAGAAATGATAGCATCCTCCAATACTTGAAGGGCTTTCACAGTGTCGATTGATTCTCCACAGTACCTGAGGGCAGGACAAGAAGCAACGGGCGGAAGCTCTGGAGAGGGAGACCCAACCTGTAAATAAGGAGGAATTTCCTGACAGAGAGAAGATGAAGCAGTGAAACCTTTGCCTCCTGGACTTATGGGTGTTCCATTGTTGGAGGTTTTCAAGGAAAGATTGGACAGCCGTTTGTCCAGGATGGTGGTGGTGGCCAGCACAGGAGCTATGGTGGCACAGTGGTCAGAATGCAGTATAAGAACATAAGAACATAAGAAGAGCCATGCTGAATCAGGCCAAAGCCCATCGAGTCCAGCATTCTGTGTCACACAGTGGCCCACCAATTGTACATGGGGATCTTGAGCAGAAAGAGAAGGCAAAACCCTCCCTTTCCCTTGACCCCCAACAAATGGTACCCTGCTCACTGCCAGGAGTTCGATCCTGACCGGCTCCAAGTTGACTCAGCCTTCCATCCTTCTGAGCTTGGTAAAATGAGGACCCAGATTGTTGGGGGGCAAGATGCTGACCCTGTAAAGCTCTGTGAAGCAGTATATAAGTGCTATTGCTATTGTTATGGTATAAAGACTCCTGAGTTGAGCTAGAAGACCTTCAAGGTTGCTTCCAGCCCTATGATGCTCTTCGCCTGGATGTGTCCCGTTCCAAAATCTGCTCCAAGATTGGACTCTGCCAAGGCCCTTCCTCCCAGCTTTGCTTTCCAACATTCTCCTTCATCCCATTTCTGGAATCTCTCTCCTTTTACTTCCAGCCCTGCCTTCATGCCTTCCACAGGCTCAACAAAATCAGCAGGAAGGGAACGGCCGTTGCATGTCTCGCTTTCTCACAATTGGGCGAGTCGCCACAGGCTCCTTTCGGTGGCATCTGCAGAAGAAGGCAAGGCAGTGTCCCCACCTGGCCCCAATTTCCAGAAGACTTTGCCCGTCTCCCCTCACATCCCCCTTCAGCAAAGGAACCGCAGGACGCAAACATTTCTCTGGCGCATGATTAGAGGCTGATTGCTAATGGTTGCTTCTCCACCCAATGAGGAATGATTTTGGCAAGAAAATTTGGAATAATAGCTCACACGAATGTCTTAGCAGCTGCAGAAAACACACAAAGGCCGAGGAGGGAAGGAGGTGGGGAAGAAAAGACTTCCACATCTTTTTAGGATCAGCGTGATGTATTTGTTTCCCTCCAGATTTAACACACTAGAAAGGGGTTGACTCAACACTTCCTAACAACGGCCTTGTGGAGTGGCAAAGCTGGGCCGTTGTTTCTGGATCACGCGGTAAAACCCCAGAACGTAGGGATGAAAAAAGAGTTCAGCTGGGTCAAACTGAATTTCTGCACGATCCAGTCTCCAGCAGTGGTCAGCAAATCGGTTCCAGGAAATAACAAGAATATGACTCAATCCGCCTTCCATTTAGAATAGAATAGAGCTGGAAGGGACCTTGGAGGTCTTCTATCCCAGCCCCCTGCTCAAGCAGGAGAACCTGCCATTTCAAATAAGTGACTGTCCAGTCTCTTCTTAAAAACCTCCAGCGATGGGACTTCTTGCATCTGGTATCTAAAGCTCAGAAGGAACGGATGGAAACTGATCAAGGAGAGAAGCAACCTAGAACTAAGGAGAAACTTCCTGACAGTGAGAAGAATTAACCAGTGGAACAACCTGCCTCCAGAAGCAGTGAAGGCTCCAACACTGGAAGTTTTTAAGAAGAGACTGGACAGCCATTTGTCTGAGATGGTATAGGGCAGGGGTGTCAAACTTGCACCATCACGTGATGTGTCGCGACGTATCACTTTGGCAATGGGCTGGGTGCAGTTTCACTATGATGCATCTGGCCCACGGGCCAGCAGTTTGACACCCCTGGCATAGGGTCTCCTGCTTGAGCAGGGGGCTGGACTAGAAGGCCTCCAAACTCCCTTCCAACTCTGTTATTCCGTCACTGTTATTCTGCCAAGCCAACAGCAGCAAGGGGGGTAACTACTCCACTGGTGCAAAACCATGGATTGGAGCTGCAAAGAAGCAGGTGACCAGCTCAAGGGAAGAGGAAGGGCCTCAGCACCCCACTAGCCCACCTCTGAAGGAATCTCAGGAGATTCACCGGGGAGATCAGCCTCCGAAGGGGGAAGGCTTCTGGAGGGATCTGCAAGCCGTCTGGCCAATTTATGTACCAGCATGTAATGCGCACGGTTAGAGGCTGCCGTTGTGGAAATGTCAGAGTGCTTAGAAGTCATTAGCTGGGGAGACAGGGAGAGAGGAGAGGAGGATGGGGAGAGGCGAGAAGGGGAAAATAATTAATTTTAAAGAATTGTTTAGCATCGGCCTCTCTTCTTTTCTCCATGTGGTTTGGGGATTTGGCACTGCTGCAGAGGAGAGAAAAGCGTGCAGAGCCAACAAAGGTGATTGGCAGCAGTTTCTCTTGAAGCCAATGAAAGAGGGAAAGACAGGAGAATTTCCTCCCCCCCAATTTTATGAGTTTTAAAAGCATCCAGCTATTTACTGACAGCTCTACGGTAGGGCTCCCAGCATCTCCCAATCCCTGGCCTCTGAATCTTATTAACACCCCCGTGATTTGTCGCTGGGGTCTGGGGCTAATCAATTTAACACCATTAGACAGAGGAAGGGAAGAGATTTGGGCTTGGCTGATGGTGAGCCCAGAAAATCTTTAGCAGTGGTCAAAATTGTTGGTTCAACAGGAGGAAGGAATGTCTGGATAAACCCCTCTGGGTTTAAGCCAGGGGTCTCCAACCTTGGCCACTTGGAGATGCTGGCTGGGGAATTCTGGGAGTTGAAGTCCACAAGTCTTAAAGTGAACAAGGTTGGACACCCCTGGCTTAAGCAGTTCAAGGATGAAGAGTTGACTCAAAGGAAGTTCTCCAGTCAACTTCTTCTGCCACTGTTGGAAGAGTCCATTTCCTACACTGATTTGGAACTGATTCATCAATTCCCTTCTCTCCCTCTCCCTCTCTCCTTCCCTCCCTCCCTCTCTCCCCCTCCCTCCCTCCCTCTCTCTCTCTCCCTCTCTCTCCTCCCTCCTCTCTCCCTCTCTCTCCCTCTCTCTCTTTCTCCCTCCCTCCCTCCCCCCTCTCTCTCCCTCCCTCCCTCTCCATCTCCCTCTCCCTCTTTCCCCCCTCTCTCTCTCTTAAAAAAATGAATTCTCACGTCCCATAAGTAAGCCCCAAAGCATTTTGGGGGCATGCACAATGAGTCAGGAGGGCCTCTGAAGGCAATCACCACACCCTTTCTTATCTCAAGGAAATTTGCCCAGTCTTGAATTTCTCAACCAGGTGAAATGTGCTGTTTCAGAGCTACCACTGAAGGCAGTGGCTTTTTCCCTACCCAAGCGGATTAACACACACACACACACACCACCAGCTTTCAAACATGAAATATGAACCCTGCCAGTTCAGGAATGGGAAGGGTACGGTTTTGATTAAAAGAAGCAAAAAGCTGTGCATTCCGTCGGTGGACATTTCGGCCCCCAGTGACTCCGATGCCCCCCTCCCCAAGGTCTCCTTTGCACGGTCTGTCAAAGCCAGCATCATCCCCATAGTAATCTTAACAAAGAGGGGACAACTCCCCCCCCCCGATTTCATAACTATATGATGATTTATTCAATTTACGTCCTGTGTTTCCATCAAAGCAAAACACAGCTTGAAGCAGTGAACAAGAAAGAACAAACAAAATACACAAGAACCAAGGAAAAAAAATGCAATTGACTACCACACCTCCACCAAGATTCTCATTCTTGATTGTGCTAAAGTGTGACAGAGCATTCGGAATTAGCTTTGATATGCACCGGAAAAATACCCATTGTTCTTAGGGGAACCTCAAAGGCCAACCTGGTGCAGACATTGTATTAAGGGTGGCTATAGCCATGGCTTGTCAACCACATATTCCCTGGACTCGCTAGGTTTTAAACCAGGTTTGGGGAAATCTCAGGGGCTGAGTCTATCAAGCCAACAACAAGCAAGCTTCATTTTGTTTCACTGTGTTATATAAATCTGGCAGGACACACTTCAGCAGATCAAGATGTGTAAATATGTTGTGCAAACACCCTAACCAAGTTAATTAGCCCCAATCATTAACCCAGATGGAATCAGTAAACCCAGAAGATTATAGCTTTAGGCTGAGTCGCTGTAGCCTGGCTAACTCTTGGAAAACAACAATTGTCCAGACAATGGATGACTTGGGTCAGGTGCCTCTTCCAAAGATGTTATCACATGTTTCAAACACCTTGAGATGCTCAACTCCACTATAGATCTCAAGATCGTGAAGTGTCAAGCCATCCAGTGGCCACCATTTGCCTACGATTTATGGAACCAACCATAGTTGCTTGGTTCACACGGCTGGTAAGCTGTAAAACATGATTTACAAACCACAATTTGGGGAAGCCCACAGCATCATGAACCAAAAGTGAATCCATGACCTTGCAGATTCCCTCCACCAATGCCAAGATTTGGCTACATCAGCTGGCATGCCCCAAAGGCGATATCCACAAAGGCCACAGATGTCCAACCACGGCAACTTTAAGACTTGCGAACTTCAAGTCCCACAATTCCCGCTGGGAAATTCTGGGAGTTGAAGTCCACAGAACTTAGAGGTTGCCAAAGGTTGGGCATACCTGACTTAGACAAATTATTCTTTAAAAAGCTACAATAGTCCAGAGGCTGGTTTGGCCACTAGGATCCCTAATTCTGGTGAATAAATCAAAATTCTGGCACACGCTCCTTTTTCCTGCATTAACTCTGTCCTGGCTTCTGCCTCTTGGACACCTCGGAGTGTGGAGACATCTGGAGGGTCAGCTTGGAGAAAGACCCTCGATCTGAGAGTCACTCATACTTTGTAGGGTGGATGTCTGGGGAATCCCCCCCTTTTTGCTTTAAGGCAAAGTCACCGCCGTCAATGGTCTGAGCTCCGACGTGGGTGGCCGGCCAGCCCCGTGTCCAACGGCAACAGATGCTGCCTCTCAAACTTGACTTGAAGCAAGCCAGATGCCGTTGCCTGGCGCCTGGCAAGAGGCAGGAGCTATTTCAGTGGCTGCCCCCTCCTCGCCTGCCAAGAAGGGGGAGAGAACACAGTAAGGTCATCTTGAAGAAGCCTCACAAACACAACCCGAACAGAGTCACTTCGCCTTGGCTCCCCTCGCAAGGGTTGTCAGCCCTCTGGCTGTTAACCTTGACAGCTGATCAATACATGTGTAATTGATTGTTATTGGCTGTCTCGGCACAGCTTGGGCATCCAGATTGACTGCTGTAAACCTTGATTAGCCGGGACCGCAAGTACACAAGGGTAAAGCCTTCCCTACCACGGCCACATCTGAGGCACCCAGGGGAAGGAGGCTGGTGGTCTTCCGGGCAGGGTGGGATGGAGGGTCTGAGGGAGGTGCTCAGCAAAGGGTCAGACCAGGGGGAAAAAGATATTAGCCATGGGCAAAGCCATTAGGGGATTGGAAACTAAAACGAGGGAAGAACAGTGGCTGGAATTGGGTATGTCTAGTCTAGAAAAAAGAAGGACTACAGGGGACATGATAGCAGCCTTCCAGTATTTGAGGGGCTGCCCCAAAGAAGAGTTGGGGGTCAGTCTATTCTCCAAGGCACCACAAGGCAGGACAAGAAGGAACGGATGGAAACTAATCAAGGAGAGAAGCAACCTGGAATTAAAGAGAAACCTCCTAACAGTGGGAACAATTAACCAGTGGAACAACCTGCCTCCAGCATTTGTTCATTTAGTGAGTGTTCAAAGTTACAACGGCATTGAAAAAAGTGATGTGTGACCATTTTTCACACTTATGACCATCACAGCATCCCCAGGGTCACCTGGTCAAAATTCAGACGCTTCGCAACTGACACACATTTATGATGGCTGCAGTGTCCCTGGGTGTGTGTGTGTGTCTGTCACCTGACCCCCTTTTGTGACCTTCTGACAAATGAGGTCAATGGGGAAGCCAGATTTGCTTAACAACCGGGTGGCTAACTTATGAACCGTGGTGATTCACTTAACAACCGTGGCAAGAAAAGTCGTAAAACGGGGAAAAAACTCGCTGAACAAATGTCTCACTTAACTGCAGAAATGTTGGGCTCAACTGTGGGTGTAGTAAGTCAAGGACCCCCTGTATCAGAGTTTGCACCTTAGTTGCAAACCCCTCCCCCCTCCCCCCATGGATTCTGCCTCTCACACCCCTAATCCTTGCACGCTGGCTTGCTTGCTTCTCCTGAACGACCAGCGCCTGCCCTCGGCCCAGCCTCGGCCTGCCCGGCGTGCGAGGAGGCCTGGGTGTGAGGCTAAGGCAGGGATCAGGATTCAGCAGGCGCCTTCCCTCATCTTAATCCGGGAAAGCCATGCCTTTCCTCTCCCTTCGCCTTCCCTTTGCATTTTTCATCCCACTTATCCCAAACGGGGCGTCCATCAGCCACAGGGATGGATTAATTCCACGCACACACAAAAAATGGCCCTCTCTCTCTTCCTGACCCGGCAGCAATCTTCCCTCTCCAGCGCCTCCAGACCAAGAAATAATTGCCAGCGAGCAAGCATCATTAATTAGCAGCAGATGGTGCACCACGGCAGGTAGCTCGCTACCTCCATGGCCAAACCTCCGACTTCTGGAGCTGCTGCCAGAGGAACAGCATCATCTGAACCACATTCCCCTCGGCCTCTCTCTCTCTCTGTGTGTGTGTGTGTGTGTGTGTGTGTGTGTGTGACCTACAGAGCTGTTAACAGAGAAATGAAATCACCCCCACTGGAGCAGGAGGGGTAGGAAGGAAAAACCCTTTGTAACTCCGGCAGGGAGCTGTGTTCAAGGCACCGGTGACATGCAGAAATGGGCGGGGGGGGGGAGCCTCGTGCCTCGCTGCTTCCTGGGTGTAAGATTTACTGGCAGAGCATTAATGGGCCTGCTCAGTATTCCACTCCAGACGGCAGATAATGCCTTTGCCAAACTAACTGCAATAAATTAATTAAATTAATCTGCTTCACGGGGCTGGCCCCACCCCGCCCGATGCCAAAGCCGTTTGGGTAAGAGGGGCTGGCTACCTTCTCCTCTCTGGTGACAGCTGGAGGATCTGGCCCCCTGCCCCTCCCTCTCCAACCACCTCCCCACACTCCAACCCTGCAGCCCCCCCCAGTTAGCTTCTGAGTCTTTGGCACTTTTGGCATCGCACACCACCTGCCTGTTTCAGCTAATCGCTGTCCTGGCAGTTTAGATCACATTCGTTTTCCGTGTAATTAAGACTGTCCGGGAGGGCACGCAGCTGTTTTGCGCGGTCGTTCCCTCATACACGTCAACGTGCCTCCTGCACAGATAGGTGCAATTAACCAGCCCTGTTCACAGTCATTAAGCATTAATGCACCTCATTAGCATAAGAACTGGGAAGGCTCAGATGCAGGGAAACCCCGTAGGAGAGAGGGGGAAAAGGCACATGCAAGAGGACAGGAGCGCAGTACGGCTGACCCCCTGCCCCACATCTTCCGCTGGGTCTTGCACATCCATCCCACAACACCCAACAATCTTCCCCAACAATCAATGCCCCTTTTGCCTTCCCCTACCCAGACACAGGTAGTCCTTGACCATTCACCATTCACTTAGTGACCGCTCAAAGTTACAACCGCACTGAAAAAAGTGGCATCTGACCATTTTTCACACTTCCAACCATTGCGGAATCCAGACGCTTGGCAACTGGCATGTACTTATGATGGTTGCAGGGTCCTGGCGTCACGTGATCCTCTTTTGCAAACTTCTGACAATCAAAGTCAACGTGGGGAAGCCAGATTCACTTAACAACCATGTGACTAACTTAGCAGTGATTCACTTAGCAACTGTGGCAAGAAAGGTTGTAAAACGGGGCAAAACTCACTTAACAAATGTCTTAGCAACAGAAACGTTTGGCTCAATTGTGGTCGTAAGTTGAGGACTATCTGTATATGAGGATGGGGTTTCTGGATGAATCTGTGGTTAGAGAACTAGATAAATGACAGGAGGCTTAAGCAATGGGACATCAGTGTCCATTCTAACAAGATCTCCTTAGCTAGAAAGGTCAAGAGACTACGGGGACAGTTGATGTTCATAGCATCTTCCCTGTGGCGGCCATATTGTGACGTGGCCATGTCCACGTGCCCAACTTTCTTCCTCTTCCAGAACTGAAGAAGCTTCTTGGATGAGAAATGAAACTTCTTCGAGGAAAAACAAATTCCAGTTGCCTTTTGGAAAAAAGCACCTTTCGGACCTGGATGGCTGAGAAGCTCCACAGAATCTCTTCCTGCAAGCCAATGGCCCGTGTCTGGCATTGGCCGATGACAATGAAGGATAAGCAAAGCAAAGCAAAGCATGGGTGAGAAGAGAAGAGATGGCCAAGTCTGGGAAGATCCAAAACCAAAATCCCTGTGTTGACCATTGCGGTGGGGAAACCAGGTGGCCCTTCAGTTCTTCAGTCCATCAGCCCACCAGGGTGATGGTAGAGGAAAGCTCTAGTTTATTTCCGTACAATTGCCCCAGTTTTGTGTTCATCTGGAATCATGCCACGGCAAAAGTGTCCTGGGTCCAGAATGCCACATTCGAGCACAGAAAGCCCCTTCCTTGACCAAAAAACGGAGGCCTAAATCTTTCCAGAAGGTTCTCCTCAGGATATCATCCCCCATCGCTGTTCCAGTCAAGAGATAAGAGCACGGAGGTGGCATCAAGCCAGCAGGATTTATCTGAACCCCTCGTCTTCCTTTCACCCCAGGAAGCCAGCAGAGGCAGCCATAACAACAGACCCTCCAGGCACGGGGAGAAGCACCTTTGCACAAGAGTTCCCCTGCAAGATCTCTGGAAGACAACGGATGAAGCAGGAGACGAGTCCTTCAGTTCCCACAAAGAATGTCTGAATGGAGCCAAAGCCCTGGAAATGAGCACCCAAGTCCTGAAAGAGCATCTACGAAACGGCAAGCAATTTCTTTCAATTCAATATCTGGATTGTTTGTCTGTCTCTGTCTGTGTCCCTCTCTCTGTCTCTCTGTCTGTCTCTCTCTCTCTTTTTCTTTCCATCTCTTTCTCTCTCCATCTCTTTCTCTCTCTCTCTCTTTCCATTTCTCTCCCCCTCTCTCTAACAGCAGCAATGGAGGAGGCAGGCCAGCCCCCTTCTCACCCCCTGCTCAGAAAATGACAGAGGTGAAGCCCTGATCCTCCATCAACTGGCTGCTGCCAGCTTGTGCTTCTTAATTTTGCCTTTGTTTTGTTTTTTGGTGCAATTATAATTAGCCAGGACAGCAGCAGGGGTGGGCAAAAAAAAAACAAAAACAAGAAAGGGAAGGAAAGGCAGCAGCTCAGGGAGACAGGGATGGCTTGTTATGCTCTCTTTTTAAGAAGTATTATTTATTTTTTCAAAGGCCATAGCATTTCTGCAGGTCTCTGCCTATTGTACTGCCTCAAACATCTGAGCAGACACGTGCAGCACCAGGGTTTTATTGTAAGCTGTTTCAATGGCAAACGAAGGGGGAAGGACGGGGAGAGGAGGAGAGGGAGGGGGGATGAGATTCAGCCTTGGGAAAAAGAAATGGCTTGCCAAAGAAAGGGAGAGAGGTGGAGAGCCTCGGCAATTGTTTTTACTTGAGCTCTTGGCATTTCCTCCTTGGCATTGCTAACCCCAGAACGGGTGACTTTGCTGGGGTGCTGGGGAGGGGGCTCGGCTCTTTTTCCACCTCTCTTGCTGGCAGCTGTTGGGCTTCTTTGTCATCCCTGGCTGTGACTAGAGAGGAAGCTGCCAGCTGTGCTGAAAAGGAGAAGAGCGTGGGGCGCTGGGACCCACCTTGCCCAGGCCAGAGAAGGCTCGGGGTTTGCAGGACTGGCATGGGAGGGAAGATGCAAAGCAGGACCAGGAAGTCCAAGGTGGAACAGCTGCCCCTGGAAACAGAGGGGGAGGGCTGAGCTATCATTCAGTTGCCGATGTTCCACCCCCCCTCTACAGCTTGGATTGTGTCCTCAGACCGAAGGTCTTCCAGCCCCGTGCCACGGACCGTTTCACTGGCGATGCCAAGGACGGGCAAACCTTGCTTTGAGGATGAGCCCAGCCCGCACCAAAGAGCTGAAGCGGGTGGCAAACCGTGGACGAGAACCCACACAGCCCACAAGACATCCCACCAGCTGAGGGAAGGAACAGATGGCCAGCCGCTGAATATGGATGGCGCGCCCGGCCAATGGCGAGGTTGCCAACGCGGCACACCACAGCTTGCTTTGGTCCCGCTTGAGCGCCATGAGTCGAGACCCCGGAGACGCATCAACACCGGGCAAGGGGAGGCACAGCCAGGAGGATGTCAAGGGCAGCAAAAGGAGGAGCAGATCTCCAAAGGAAACATGGGACCTTCAGAGAAGATGCAGCGGATCAGATGCAGGGAAGAGCCATTGTCCAGCTGTCAGCAGCTGCCTTGCCTTCTACTGGGGTCCGGAAGAGCGAGCCAGCTTCCTCCAGATCCAGACACGTTTGGGTGGAGTTGGGTGGCTCTATAAAAGCTCCCACCCTGCTGCGCTAGACAGGAAGCCCCTGAAGGCCTACCAGCCTTGACTTGCCAAGAGAGCCGACAGGGCGATGCGAAACCAGGACTTTCTCTCGCATTAGGGATAGAAAGCGAGGCTGATCTGCAGAAGCTGGTTTCCCCTCCCCCCAATCTTTAGATTGTAGCGTATTTCTGGAATGGATTTGGAACTTGGCAAGCCCCCAATTTGGTTCAGCCAGCCGAACGTGCCCTTTTCATTCTTCCATCCGGGGCAGAGGCCCCTTTATGGAGAATGAGGGTCTGGGGGACTCTGGTCATCTAGGGTCATCAAGGCCTGGTTTTTCTCAAGGGCAGATTTGGGGGCAGCTCTGCCTTGTCACTGCCTCCTCAAAGGGCAAACGAGAGGGCATAAACTGGGGGTGTCCCACCTTGGCAACTTTGTGGACTTCAACTCCCAGAATTCCCCAGCCAGCATGGAAGTTGAAGTCCACAAATCTTAAAAGTTGCCAAGGTGGGACACCCCCAGTTTAGGTCATTGTTGCTCAACCTTGGCATCTTTAATACATCTGAACTTCCCAGAATTCCCCAGCTGGCATGCTGATGGAAACACACGGGGGCTCTTTTAGACAGGCTGTGGCTTGCCCCTCTTCCTGGACTCCATTGGCAGGGGTGGGCTTCCTGCAGGAAGAGGAGCTGTTTGCAAAGGGGGGGGACAGCAGGTGCTTGCCAATCTCAAGGCTTTGAATAGGCCACTTCCTTGATGCAAAGGAGCAAGAGAGGCTGAACAGGAGGGGTCTGGCTAAAGTGCCCCCCCCATTTGCAGGGAAGCCAAAACCAGGGCAGCCAGAACACCACCACCCCCTGCTGTGGCCCGCCACATAAATCTCTGCACAGGGTCCTCCCTGCAATTGATAAAGCGAAACAAGTCTTAAATGTTTAACGAGCAAATAAACCTGTTAAGGGAGATGATTAACCGCCTGCCGCAGCTCACATTTCAAGGCACCCTGGCTGCACCTTCCCCATCGTGGGGGTGGAGGTATGGGGGAGGTCAGCTTACTTGGGGGGGCACGGACAGGTGGAAGAAGAGTGCCCCAGGCACACCTGGGCTGCACCTTTGCAAGGAGAGCAAGGTGGCCCTTTGATGCCAGCGCTGGCAAAGGACCTCTCCGAGGTTAGGGAAGAGAGCAGGAGGAGATGGGGGGGGGGATGCAGGACAGTTGCCCAAATGCCCCACCGGCTTGACCAGGATGCTTGCTGCTTCCCTGCCTTCCGCGCCTGTCCACTGCCGGGGTCCGTGCCAGTGCCCCCCCCTGTGGAAGCTGCCTGCACAGGCCTAGCTGGAGGGCCCTGAGCTGCAGCCAAGAGGCTGGCAGCCAAACAGCTCAGAGAAGGAACCAGGCAAAAGAGGAGCTGCCTCAAGCTGTTGATGGGCAGTTGGAAGGCTCAGCATCATCCCTCACTCCTCGCAGAAAAGCTCTGTTGATACGCTCAGGCGTGACTCGTTCTCGAGACCAGCTTTGATGCTTCTGCAGGGTGTGTGTGTGTGTGTGTGTGTGTGTGTGTGTGTGTGCGTGTATGTGTTGGAAAATAACCAATAAAGAATAATAAAGACTTGCAGACTCAGCTGCAGATCAGAAGGCTGGTGGGGAGGCGTGGCTTGGAGAAGGGGAGGAGCCACCCAGCACAATGGTCGAAGATATCTTTTTTCCGTCTTAAGGGAAGGGTCCCACTGGGAGGAGGGGTGGTGTTTCTGAGAGGCTGAGGAGCAGGGGAGGGGGGAACCCCCTGAAATGAACCCCGGGTCAAGAACCATGTGCCTGTTCCAGTGTTTCTCAGCCTTGGCTGTTTTATGTTGTGTGGACTTCAGCCCCCAGAATTCCCCAGCCTGCTTGGGTGGACTTCAGCTCCCAGAATTCCCAGCCGGCAGGGATGGATTTGGTCAACTCTTGTATGCTGCTGATGCCCAGCTCTACAGGTCAGCCCCAAATGGCACAGGTGAAGCTGTCAATGTCTTGACCCCATGTCTAGAGGCTTCTCTGTGGCAGAGCAGACTTCGGCTCCTGTCTGGCTAAGCCCAAGAACAACATGGAATAATTCAGCCAGAATTCAGTTCTTTATTTGCTTACCCACTACAAGCTGGCTGGGGAATTCTGGGAGTTGAAGTCCATACATCTTAAAATGGCCCAGGCTGAGAAACACTGGGCTAAACGTACGGGAATGCTGGTGGTGGATACCAAGAACAGAGCCTGGCATCCAGAACCGCAAGCTAGAACCAGCAGCCCAAATCCAGCTGTCTCAGGATGGCGCGCGTGCACCCACACCCACCCACCACCTGAGCATTAAGGCATCCTGCTGTTACACACTTGTTACTAGTTGATATGCTGCAGCCGGAGAAACATCCTGAATGTGCCAGTTAAAAGCCATGATCTGAGTCCGCTTGCAGAAATCGGGCAGGTGGGCCCGTGCCACCCTCCAAGTGGAAGAAGGATGACAAATGGAAACTGGCCAGAAAAGGCGAGGCTGGAGAGAGGGAATTGAGCTGCGTGATTCTGCCTGGCTCCTCAGGATCCGAAAGAAGAACGGAGGCTTCTCAGAAGAAAAAGGAGGAGAGAGGATCATGTGGAATGTAATCCAGCAGCTTGGGATTGAAAAACAAAACAAAAACCAAAGCCTTCTTCCCACTTTGGCTGCCAGCTGACAGAACATACAGTATATTTGGACGGCAAGGGAACCGGCAGCGCACACGCCTCCTGTTTGCCAGAACCGTGCAGTCCGCTGAATTGGAAAGGAAGGATGGAAGCTATCCAGAGCTTTGACGAGGACCGGAAGGGAGAGGAGGGCGTCTCAGCCCACAGCATTCACCCCAAGGGTGGTGTTTTACGTCCAACGCCTTCGGGTGTGTGTGTGACTTGGGACTCACCACAGCCCGAGAAGGCAGGTTGCACTTCCGTCGGGAGCATTATCTGGTCCCCCCAAACTTCTCCCTGGCGGCAGGAGCTGCGGTGGCACGCCAGAGACACCCTCCGTGCAAGGGGGGGGGAGGGAGGCATTGAGAGCCAAGTGCCAGCCAGGCAGGCAGGCAGCTGCTGCCTTTTAATTTTTGTGTGTGCATTTTGTGCATTTAAAAAACGAAAGGGGTTTTTTGTTGTTGTTTCTTTGTGAGTCCAAGCGGGTGGCTCCCCCCTCCCCTCCCCTCCCCTCCCCGTCTTTCTGCAGGCCGATTGGTTCTGGTTTTGCAAGATAAGGCCTTGGGCTGGCGAGAGGTGGACCATGTTGGCTTTGTGGAGATGGCAAAGGGCCAAAAGGTGCCTGGGTGGCTTCCACCTTCTCCCTGTGGTTTTTCTCTCTCTCTCCCTTCCTTCCCTTTTCTCTTCCTCTCCGTCCTGCTCTTAGCCTGGAGCCAGCTCAGTGCTCCTGCTATTTAATCTCCATCTCTGAACCCAGGAGGGTTGGTTCTCCTCCTGCTCCTCCTCCTCCTCCTCCTCCTCTTCCCACCAGCTACTTAGAGGACAAAGTGCTCCTGGCACACCCACCCCTCTAAACACTTCCCCTCTTCCCTTCTGATCTGCTGTTCACAGTCAAAGGGAAGCCTCCAGGCTGCAATGCCAGGCAGGGGTTAAAGGCAGAATCTCCTGCCAAGCTCCCAAATCACATTCCTTCCTCTCCTTGCTCGGCTTGGGGAGGAACTACGGTATGTAGTGCATGTAGTGCAGCTCCCTCAGAGCTCAAGACCGAATCCCTGGCCATGCAGAGCAAGGAGTAACGGTGGAACCCATTCAACCTTTGAAGTCTCCAGCTTGGAAAACTCAAACAATGCAAGACATCAAAAAAGACCTCTGGCCACATCAGAGGTGGGCTGCCTACTTGCAGCCTCTAGGGGAGGTCTACAGAATATGGCCAGAAAAAGTCAAGACAGTGTCCATGACGGAAGGCGCAATTGAAAACCTGCCTGTGGTGCACATCAAGATTGTTGTGTTTCCTGGGAAGAAGACGGTGACAAAGCCACATCTGGCCAAGAAAATGATAGCCACGAGTCAGGTCAGCAGGAGTGTTGACCTGGACCAAAGGGAGACTTTTCTACTGACTTGTGACTACCAGAAGATGCACTATGGTTCCTCCAGATTGCCTTCCTCTGGTCCATGTTCCAGGAAGGGGAACAGCATATGTATGCAATTTCAGGACCTCCAAATACCTGTGCAAAGGTGTTCGCCCCTCGAGAGCCTTCCAGATAGTCCTATCACCCGCCAGAAGACGGTGAAGGAACCGGGAGTTGAGAAGGTGGCCGTGGCTCTCTGATTTGGGGAGAACGTTTCCACAGCAGCCATTTTCTGTGGCCGGATATGCAAGTCTCTCTTCTGTTTGCATTTGAGATTGAAAATTAGTTCACCTCTTCAGCCCAGTCTAGAAAGCAAAAGGAATTAAACCAGGGGGTGGTTCCATTACAAGCAGTCCTCGACTTACAACAGTTCGTTTGGTGAGTGTTCAAAGTTACAAGGGGGCTGAAAAAAGGGACTTTTGCTTTTCCCACCCTTATAACACCTGCAGCATCCCCGGGGTCGCCTGATCCAAATCCAGAGGCTTGGCAGCTGGTTCATATTTACGACGGCTCATTGTGACCTTCTCACCAGCCAAGTCCCTGGGGCAGGGGTAGGCAACCTCGGCTCTTTTATGACTCCTGGACTTCAACTCCCCATAGCTGACTCAGGAATTCTGGGAGTTGAAGTCCAGGAGTCATAAAAGAGCCGAGGTTGCCTACCCCTGCCCTGGGGGAACCGGATTCGCTTAACAGCCATGTTACTCAATTAACAACTGCGGTGGTTCACTAAGGACCGGGACAAGAAAGGTTGTAAAACGGGGCAAAGCTCACTTAACAAATGTCTCACTTAACGGCAGAAAACTTGGGCTCAACTGTGGTCGTAAGCCGAGGACAGCCTGTACACGCTTCCCCAGCCTGCTCAGGCTACGAAGGGTTTGGGCTTCAAGAGAATCTCAGGAGAGCAAAATGTTTTGCTGTGATTCCAAGAGCCAGCCCACCTTACTCCCCCTGCCCCCACCCCAGGTTCTTGAGGTCCAACCCTTCTCTACACCTGACTCTGATCAGAGCCCTGGCCTGGTCTTCCCTTGAAAGCCCCCAGAGAAATCCCTCCTGTCTCTGGAGAACCCCACCTGGAGAACAATGGCTGGCCTTCTCCTCTCCTCCCCTCTGAGCCCCTCCAGATGTCTGGCATGAAAGACAATATATTCAATTAATTTTTCCGGGGGTGGGGTGGGAGGTGGGTGGGTGGATGGATGGAAGAAAAGGGAAAGCAACAGAAGTCTTCCTTTAGTGCCATTCCATGGTGTTGGTTTCAGAGCTTCTTTGCTCATCTCAAAGGGATAATAAAGCCCTCCTCCTCCTCCTCCACTTCCTTTTAATTATTAAAAAAGGGAGAGAGCTAGCTTCTCTGCTCCTGCTCTCTCCCTGTTGTCCTTTCCCAGCAGAGAAGCGGATTTCAGAAGAAAGAGGAGAGCGTGACTCTTTCACAAGCTGGTCCTTAGATCTCCAAAGCTTATGGAGATGGAGAGCATCTTCTGAGCTGATGGGTCTCGTGGGGAATGAGTCACTTCGCCAATGGTGCAGAAGGCTACCCTTTAGTAAACCAGGCTTGGGTCTTCCAACACCCCCAGACCGGGTCTTCAAGAAACCCGTATCACCTTCAGGAGGAAGCCCCAAATGGAGAAGACTACAATTCCCAGGAGACACCAGGTCATTTTGATTTCAGCAACAGTTCCCCCCCCCCCGCTGTTGGATTCTAGACCCCACACTGCCTGATGGAGCTTGTAGTCTTTGCCATTCAGGTCTCTCCACCTTACTCCTTGTGTGGCGGCTATGTGGATTCTCAAAATAGTCTCCATCTAAGAAACCTCTAAAAAAACTAAGTAAAAAAAAGGAGAGAGAGAGAGAGAGAGAGAGAGAGGAGGGTCACCCATTTTGAAAGCTAAGGCTGAATTTCAGCAGGAGACAGTGATTCATCAGTTGGTTGAAAGATGCCAGTTTTTGTTTTTTAAAAAAGCATGATACCCAACCTTTGGAAGAAGAAGAAGAAAAAAAAAGCAAATGCTTGTCAAATTTGGAGTGGAAACCATTGCCCTGTTCCTAGTCTGGAAGAAATGTTTAGCTGCTTTCACTCAAAACTAGAAAAAAGGTACTACTTGCCCTTCACTCCGGTAATAAAATATCTTAGGCCAGTCCAGAAGTTTTCAGACTAATCTTTCTAAAGCTTCTGTTTCAGGGACTTTGAAATGTCTTGAAAACAGATCCTTACCAACAGCAGACAAGCAGCTGGACAATCGCAACCAATTTCCTGCCCCTTTGCCAGAGGAAAATCTGATTTTTGCAAAACTGTTTAAAATAATTAGACCAGACCAGGAGATTTTCACCAGCGTCATACAAACCTCAATACGGCATTCTCATGTTTTCAATTCTTTTGTAGCATTTGGGGATCAGTCCTCCTTCACAGTATTTTAACCAAGTCGACCACAATTTTGCCTCACCGTAGAACAGAAAACCATCCACAATAAAAAATGCATGCACGTTGAAGACAAAGCCAGATTTGCTACCCTCAAACCCATCGGGCACGAGGCCGTCCCTCAAAAGTCTGCTTAATTGGGCTGCAAATCCTTCAGTGCATTGGACCAGCCCAAACCATCCAGGATCCTATCACAAAACAAAACACAGCCGCCCCCACGAGAGAAACAAAGAGACAAAAGTAATTCAACTTCGCTAGATGAATTTCTGTCATAATCCCACCCACGAAGCACGGCTACTGATCTGAAGACCACAGACCCATTACAGGGAACCCTTGATTTACAAAGTTCATTTAGTGATCATTCAAAGTTACAAGGCACTGAAAAATGTCACTTAGGATCATTTTTCACACTTACAACCGCTTCAGCATCCCCCAGGGTCACGTGATTGAAATTCAGATGCCTGACAACTGACTCACACTTACAACGGTTGCAGTGTCCGGGGGGGGGGGAGGTTCACATGATCCCCTTTTGTGGCCTTCTGACACGCGAAGTCAATGGGGAGGCCAGATTCACTTAACAACCGTGTTACTAACTTAATAAGTGCAGTGATTTAGTTAACAACTGTGGCAAAATGAAGCAAAATTCACTCAACAAATGTTTCACTTAGGAACAGAAATTTTGGCCTCAGTTGTGGTTGTGGACTGCCTCTAATACACTTGGTTTTGCTGGCTAAAAGCAGGTTTTTTCTCACAAAACTTTATGGATAAAGTTAGGAAGATGCTTCCCTCGCTACAAGCTGGGACTTGAAGTCAGATTAATACCAGAAATCAACAACAGCGAGAACTGTAAGATGGCAACACTGGAAACGGAAGTTTCTGAGGAGGCCCCCTTAGGTGAGTGGACGTCCAATCCTTGGTTATTCTGCGGTAATTCAGAACAGTTTAGCTTTACAAACCAGTATAGGAGTGTTTAAAAGATATAAATAACACACACACACATCTAACATGGAAACGTATAGCCTTTTTCAAACCGAGAAACTCATTTTTGCCTGCCTTGCATAGGGAGTTGGACTAGACTCCAGGGCCCCTTGCAGCCTCAAGATTCTATGATTTCATCTCTGTGTGGTTTGCAGATGGGGTGAAGACAAAGTGCTGCCTCAAACAAGTAAACCAGGATGCAAAGGGGTGGAAGAGCAAGACATGGACCGGGTTAGGAGAAAAATAGGAATCCAATTGAATCTAAGAGGAACAACAATGCATTAAATGCAGTTATCCTGACTCCTTACCACACGGATCAGAATTTCCCCTTTCGAACACATAAAAACACCCTGTTCTTTGGGGACCATTTGAAGAGCTGGACTCCAGGTGAAAAACGGGGATCTCAAAAGAAGCATCTCAGCATCACAGACTTCTTCTTCTTCCCCAGTAGCATTTTCTACCATTCTCCTCTCGCAGTTTTTATCCCAAATCAAATCTATACCAGGCTGGTCTGTTCCACAGAAGAGCGATGTTCCACATGGGTATTTTGAGGTTCAAGCCCATCGTCTTTCTCCATGCACAGTGGGTTTGGGACACAGATGTGCAGAGCAATAATCAGGGTTTGATGCTACTTATATCCGGGAAGATATACACCGCGTGCTAAACCCGCAAAGAAAGATGTTTCAGAGCTCAAGAGCCAGGATGACAAACCGTCCCTATTGCCCTAGAAAATGCAAAACTTGCAAGGTTTCTCAAAGGGTCTCAACCTACCTAGGATCTGATCTGACTATCTTCATCCAGGCAACGTATTTCTGGCAAGCAAACTTGCCCTCTGCAGCACGGGACTTAACTGGTCTGCACCGCAGGGCTCTGGTGAGGGGTTCGGAGAGATCTCTGAGTAAAGCCATCACTCAGAGGGAGCATCCTAGGCTCTGGACAAATTACATATCCAGCTGTGGGGTCCTTCCCCGCCCCCTCCCTCCCTTCGACCTCAAGGCTGGAAAGAAGCCCGTTTAGCAACACTCGGACCCCCCTCCCGGACGGAGAGCTTCCCCATCCCTTGCGCAGATCCTTTGGGAAGCCGAAGGAACAGCTATCTACAAAGGCGGCTCTGCCAAGGAAGGAAACTGCGCCCCCTCCCCTCCCCCAATGGAGGAGAGACCCTCCCTGCGCCTCCCTCTGCCGCCCGCCCCGCCCGGGAGGATGCAAAGCAGAACCGCTCCCCGGGAAGCGAAGCCAGCCCCGGCCGGGCAGGAACCAGCCGCGGTTTTGGCTGCCCTCCGGCTCCGCGGGCTCGTCTGGAGCAGCGCGGGGGCGGCGCAGCAGCGGAAGAGCCTTTGATCCCACCTCGCTCGGCCGAGCAGCCACAGCCGGCCGGAGTCCTCCCGGAGGAAGCAGCGCCTTCCTGGACCCCGCACGGCCGCCCCGGAGATGCCCGGCCTTCCTTTCTGTTCGGGGGGGGGCGAGGGTAGGAAGAGGAGGGACCCCCTCCCTGCCCAAAGCCTCCGGGACTGCCTGGCTCGCCCGCCCTGGCTTCCAAGTAGGGAGACCCGGGCAGGAAGACCCCGCCGAGGCACCCAGAGACGGCGGGGAGGGGGCGCCGGGGGGGTCTTGGCCAGTGCCCCAAACCCGGGCCGGGGAGCGGGGGGAAGGAGTGGGGGCTGCTGGGGGTGGCAGCCAGGAGGGAGCGCCTGTCCACCCTACCCCGGGCCGGGCTCGGCGCCTCTCCCGGCTTTCCCGACTTTGATCGCGGCTTCGCTGGCGGGGATGATGGGGCTCGCCTCCTTCCCCAAGTCCGCCCCTCCGCCAACGACGCCGCCCGCCCCGTTTCGGACCGCCGCCCGCGGGCGCTTCGCCTCCTTTGTTCTCCGGCAAGCCGCGCTCCCCCCGCCCCGCGCCCGGCCTCCCCGGCCCCCCTTCCCCGCCGGGCCCCGCGCCCGCCTTACCTGGCTTCGCCTTCGCCGTCCGCGCCTGGCCGACGCGCCGCTCAGCGAGCACCGGGAGCCCGGAGCCTCCCGCCCGCCGCCCCGCCGTGCCCATCCAGCGGGCGCGCGCTCGGCTGGCTCGGGGCGGCCTCGGGCGCTGTCCGGCGAGGGCGGAGGAGGCGCGGGAGACGCGGCGGCGGCGGAGGCGGCGGCGGCTACAGCGGCGGGTTAGCAGCAGCAGCAGCAGCGGCGGCGGCGCCCCCGCCCCGCGCCCTCCGCCCCCGCGGCTCGGCCTCCGGCTCGGCCCTGCCTGCCCATCGTCTGCCCGGCGGCCGGAGCCCCCGCGCGCCTGCGAAGCCACCCGGAGCTAGGGCGGGAGGAGCGGGCGGCGCTCGCGGGCGGGGAGGGGGCCGGCGGAAAAGTTCAGGGGCATCGCGGGAGGCGGCGGCGGCGGCGGCGGAGGAGGAGGAGGAGAGGCGCGCTCGGGCTTCCCCCGGGAGAGCTGCGCGCTGCCAAGCCCAACAGCGCCCCCTGCTGGAGCGCGAGCGCCACGGAGCGGGTGGGGGCGGGGTGGGGGTCTACTTCCCCCCCCCCCGACCCGAGGACGCGCGGACTGGGCGCCCTCCTCCGCCTCGCTCTTCCAGAACCCGCCTCGGAGCCGCTCTTACGGGGGCGCTGTCCCGCGGATCACCCCACCCTCCCCAGCCCAGCCCAGCCCAGGAGGGGGGGCGCCCCCAGCCAGGCAGGCTAGAGAAAAGAGGCTGGGCTGCCCCCGTGGCGTGGAGAGGGGTGGGAGAGACGGAATCCGCTGCCCCCCCCCCAGAGCCCCGGCGGCGCCCCTTCCCCGGTGCAGCTGCCGCCGGCTGAGCCGCTTACTCTCTGCTTAACCTTCCCTTCAGGGAAAGGGGCCGGAACACACCTGCTGCATCCCCTGGTGTGTCTTGCACCCGCCTCTGGGTCTCCTGGCCGTGTGAATTGGGGGAGGAAGTTGAGAAAGGAGGGCACCAGGCTAGGAGCCAAGATAAGCAAGTGTAGTTCAGACTTGTTGGGCACGCAGATCTCCATGCCAGGCACCATGAACTAAAGGTACTAGAAGACTTGTTTCTCTAAAGGTGTCCTTGAAATTCTACCTAAAGGTGTCTCCGGGGTGAGTTCTCTGGCTTATGGCAAGGCCCTCAAAGTCACATCTGTGCAAACACCACACAGATGATATGATGGTGGGACAATGGGAATTCCTTCACTGCCCTAGCACGGACGTTGTTACCTACTTGGATAATGAAACGTCTGTAAGAAAACAACTAAGTTTAGAGAGCAGCAAGGGTCCCACAGTCCTCCTCCTCCTCTCCACAAACCCCTCTCCCTTCTACCGGTAGCACTCATGACGTTACCTAGTTGGGTCATGAAACGTCTGCAAGAAAACAGCCAAGTTGAGAGAACACCAAGGACCCCACAGTCCTCCCCCTCCTCTTCCTTTCTCCTCTTCCTCTCCTCCACTCCACAAACCCCTCTCCCTTCTAGCACTCATGACATTACCTAGTTGGGTCATGAAACGTCTGCAAGAAAACAGCCAAGTTGAGAGAACACCAAGGGCCCCTCCTTCCACTTTCCAGATCTCTGCTCTTTTCCCATCAGAATGAAATGAGAAAAAGTACCTTGAACTGCCCAAGTTTTATTTTCGTTTTCTTTCTATCACATTCCAAACTCCTTGACTTTTCTGTTTTAGTCTGTTGAATGCAGTAATTCTCCTGCTGAGATTAATCGTGTATCAGTATGGATACTCTCTGCCTTGCTGGCCTTTGCAAAGGCCAGGCACATATTTATTGGCCGATTCCAGAGGTCATCCTGATTCTCCAAGCCAGATGTTCCTGGGAGGAGGAGAAATTTATGACACTCTCACTGGCCCACTTTCTGCAAGTTTAGCAGCTTTTGTGGGAATTTGATCGGCTGCCAAATTCTGTGGAGACAATAACGCCCCAGCCTCTCTGCAAGAGGCTGGAGGGGAAGGCAGATAAACTTTTCCAGCAGATTTCAATAGCAGAAAAAGAGCTCCATTGAATGAAGACGGGTTCGGTCATCAGCCCCTTAATAAACTATTTTACTTTGGCTGCCGCAGTTTTGTTTTCCCTAACATTATGTGACGTCACCCTCACTCAGCCAATTGAAAACTGCCTTGAGAGATTTTTCCAAGTTTTGTGATATATATCATCATCGCCATCATCCTAGCTTCTTCCGCCTGTTTTCAACCAGCATGGTCCTGAGCTTTCCTTTGCCAGTTGGGCAAAGTATCCTGGGACTGGAGTATCTCATTAGTACAGCCTTTCCTAATCTGATCCTCCTCCCCCAGATATTGGGGCCTCTGCTGTGCCCAACCTCCTTGGAGAACAACGGCCTGTGGAGCTGTGCTGCAAGACCCTTTCAGTTGCAATTGAGGGGGAAAAGTCTGCAGCTCTCAGATGCTCTGAAGTGCCCCCATTCCTGGCCCCCTTTGTTCTTCTTTTGGGGACTGGGTGCTGTGCTGCAACTGGGGGGGGGGCTTTCCAGGCATCCTTTGGGGCCAAGGCCCAGCACAGGGCGTTGTGAGAAAAGCTAACTGGCTTTCTTTCCCCAGTAACTGCTGGGAGCCAGTCCCTCCCACATCCCTTTTGCTCAGCACTTAAACAGCTACAAATTCAGCCCTGATAAACCCAGCCGTGTTGCCATAGTAACAGCAAATCAGAACCGCTTTAGGGATGCTGTGGCTTGGCGAAGGAGATAAAACACTTTCCGCCCCCCCCCCCATGCTGTCGGTCGGCTAAGCCAGGCTGATAAGTGAAGCAAGGAAAGGGGAGGGCTTCTCTTGCGCCAAGCCAAGCCGCAGAGGCCGACGTCTCCTCTGGATCTCCTCTCCCATCTCTGCAGCTGGAGGGCCCCCAAAGCTGGCCAGGGGGCTGAGAAAGAGGCTGTGTATGGAGGGGCCTCAGAAGCAGACAGGCAGGGGCATCCCTTGGGCTGCATCCGCTTAAGAATGCTCAGGACGCCATGACGCCAGGACCTTCTTTGTGGTGCCAGGAGCCCCGTGTCGGCCAGTGTCGGCACACTTTCTCCACCGCAGGCCGTGGATCAGATCTGCTGAGCAAGAAATGAGAACAGGAGGTCATTACTCCAAACAGGAACAGCCATGAAGTTTCACATTCATGCAAAACACAAAGCCGCGGGCTTTATGCCGTCCCAGATAGGCCAAGTCCAGCCAGCCGGTGAGACCTTTCTCCAATCTGCCAGGGATGACGCCCTACATGAGCCCAACCACAGCCTGCCTTTAGGACAGGGGTGTCCAGCCTTGGCAACTTTGAGACCGGTGGACGTCAACTCCCAGAATTCCCCAGCCAACAGAGCAGCTGCTCTTGGCCAAAGCTAAAGATCTCATTTCTGGATTCCCCAGTTGACCTTCTGCCCTCCTAGATTCCTTTAAGAATAATAGCTAAGGGGGCCATTAAAAGGGGGCCCTGGCCCTTTCTCCCTCCCTCCGTCATCATTTGGAAAAAATAGGGGGAGCAATCAAACCCAGAGAGTCGCCCACTCCTGCATTAAGTCGATCTGCACCAAGTTGCTGCAGCTTAATTGGGATAAATTAGTGTAATGTATTGAATTATTTTAAAGCACAATTACATTTTATTAGCCCGTCACTTAAGAACCTTAATGGATTAGAGGGGGAGGGGAGGAAGGCAAGCAGGCTGCCGAGTTAACTGTTAATGGGTCAGTAGAACTTTAGCCTGGCTTTGCCAGTCTGGTGCCCTTGCAGTTTGGGGGTGCTGGGAGTTATAGTCTCAGCAGTTCGAAGATGACCCACAGCTGAGTTAATAGATGGGCTGGCCCTCACCACAAATGACTCAGTATGAGGTGGTGAAGTCAAATCTAGAGCAACAAAGATGATTAGGGGACTGGAGGCTAAAACATATAAAGAACGGTTGCTGGAATTGGGTATCTCTAGTTCAGGGGTTCTCAACCTTGGCGAGAAGCTGACTGAGGAATTCTGGGAGTTAAAGTCCACAAGTCTTAAAGTTGCCAAGGTTGAGAACCCCTGCTTAGTTTAATGAAGAGAAGGATGAGGGGGGACATGATAGCAGTATTCCAATATCTCAAGGGCTGCCCCAAAGAAGAGGGAGTCAAGCTATTCTCCAAAGCGCCTGAAGGCAAGACAAGAAGCCCATGGATGGAAACTAATCAAGGAGAGAAGCAACCTAGAACTAAGGAGAAATTTCCTGACAGTCAGAACAATTAATCGGTGGAACGACTTGCCTCCGGAAGTCGTGGGTGCTCCATCAGTGGAGATTTTCAAGAAGATGCTGAGCATCTATTTGTGCAGAATGGGATAATATCTCCTGCTTGAGCAGGGGGTTGGACTAGAAGACCTCCATGGTCCCTTCCAACTCCGTTATTTTGTTATTCCTGCCCTGGTGTGCTTCAGGCTCTGGACTGGAATATATTCCTGGAGCGCTAGAGGGCAGCCGAGGTTAGCCTTTGGAGCAGAATCCAAGCGGGGGGGGGGGAGCAGAGGAAAAAGGGGGCTGGACGTTCAGAGGCCTTAGCCCCAAAGGACAGGAAGGGAGAGGAGGGAAAGGGCCACAGTCAGAGGCGAAACCAGGCAGGCCCTCCTTCCAGAGCTGGCCAGAGGAGGCCATGCAGAGGATCGAAGCCACTTCCTGAATGATTAAGGCAAAGAAGCAGAGATTGGATTTCATGGGCATGTGCATATCGTCTAGGGGTGTGTGTGTGTGTGTGTGTGTGTGTGATTCATTTAACAACTGTGATAAAAACGGTTATAAAATCGGGTCCGGTCATGCAATGCCTCATTTTAGGCCATTACCTAGCGACCAACATTCCGGTCTCAATTGTGCTGGTAAATCAAGAACTCTCTATTCTATACAATCACATATTCTGGGTTCATGTACCCTATCAACCCTGGATTGCTTAAATTGTGGTTTGTTGAGTAAGCCTCAAATCGGCTGGATTCTTGCTCCAGCTGTAAACCTTGCCGGGCCAGTCCTGCTGGCTGAGCTCACCCCTCTCACCAAAGTAGCTCGAAACCAGACTAAAGACACTTTGCACAATCTCTCCTCCTTACTCCTCTCTCCACCTTGGTCAGGTAGCCAGGCTGAAAAATCCTCCTCTCTCTTTGCCCCCCCAACTGCTGCCCTTTCAAGTAGGAGCCTCCATCTTGCCTGATTCAGCAGCTGTGGCCCAAAGCACCTTTCTGTCCAGGGTAGATTTATGGCGCATAAATTAAACCGGGCTCCCGAAGGCACCGTGCGCTGTCTGGAGACTGTCGGCACAGCTTCCGCCTGCATCAATGAGGCTATTTTTAAACGAGCGTCTGTCTATATGGAGGAACAGGTGCAGGCTAAAAATAAGCCTTTCTCGAGCACCCAAGCTTGCGGCCCACCGACTGGAGAAGCTGTGGCGCTGGAGGAGGAGGACTCGCCTGGCACAGGCTGGGCACACCCAGAAGTGAGCCACAGCTAACTGAACCGAGGTGCTTCCGAGCAACCCAATTTTGTGATCCTCCTGGGTACTAATCCCAGGGTTGTAACCAAAGAAGATGGTCTCCTGCTTCTTGGTGCCTCTCTTCCAGACTTGCTTTGTTGATATTTGTCTGAAATGGTCTAGGGCAGGGGTAGGCAACCTTGGTTCTTTTATGACTCGTGGAATTCTGGGAGTTGAAGTCCATGAGTCATAAAAGAGCCAAGGTTGCCTACCCCTGATCTAGGGCTTCCTCTTGAGCAGTAGGTTGGACTAGAAGACCTCCAAGGTCCCTTCCAGCTATTCTATTCTATTCTATTCTACTCTACTCTACTCTACTCTATTCTTATTTCTTTTCTTATCCTATTCCTATTCCTATTCCTATTCCTATTCCTATTCCTATTCCTATTCCTATTCTATTCTATTCTATTCTATTCTATTCTATTCTATTCTATTCTATTCCATTCCATTCCATTCCATTCCATTCCATTCCATTCCATTCCATTCCATTCCATTCTATTCTATTCTATTCTATTCTATTCTATTCTATTCTATTCCATTCCATTCCATTCCATTCCATTCCATTCCATTCCATTCCATTCCATTCCATTCCATTCTCTGGACGTCCCTATTTAGACCTGTGCAGAAGTCCATTTTGAACTTTAGGCAAGCTTTTTTTGTGTTGGAAACAGGCTTAATCTACACAAGATACCTGCAAGAATGAGTCTGTTATGCTGCTTCCTTGTGCAGCATTTCAATGCTTTTGCAACGTGCCCACCTCCCCCCACCCCACCCCAGGGAACAAAAGCCAGGACCGTCCTTCAATGTATCTTTGCAACCGTCCAGTGAGCTAAGCCTGGCCAAGAGAATGCAACTGATCTAGGAACGTCCAGCGGAAAGCTGACAGGTCCACCCGGCTCCCTTTTTAGCAACTGCCAAGCTCCCAAGAGAAGCCCCCCTCTCATTCTTCCCCAGACTGTCCATTGGCACAGCCCCTCCAGTGCCTGGTAAGGAGTAGTTGGCCGGCTCTGCAAAGGTGCCAGGCACCAGCCTGTTTCCCCACTTTGGAAGTCTGTGGGGCAAAGTCCAATCCTGCCTTTGAAGTAGCTGGACTGAATCTCTGGCCTTTCTCTCCCTCCTGAGCTGCCACATCCCCACGACGGAATAATCCTAGGAAGGTCAGTGCCAGCAGTGAGATTCCCTTCGCCCCCCTCCTCGCTTTTCTTCTGCTGCCATTTCTGTTTTCCTTCACACCCTTTTGTGGGGCTTAACTTAACCATTAGGCTTTTCAGTAAGCTGGACATGTCTGGGTGGTGCAGGTCAGACGCTGTTTTCGGCTGTAACCGAGTGGATACAGGAAACGGTACCTGCAAGTTACCAAATACACGTATCAGGCAGGTGACCTTGCGAAACAGCACTAGTTGAGCGTGGCTGAAGAGCTAAGCCTGAAAAATAACCAGAGAAAATCTGATTGCAAGGGTTTTCCGGCAACTACTTCAGCTTATACAGTACAGGCAAACCGGGCTGGGGCGCAGGGCTTCACGCTTCGGGCGCAGAGCAACGTGTGAAGCCTCTTTAACGCGTGCAGGAAGCTGGAATGGCAGCAAAACGACTCCAAACCTTCAAGTGGAGGGGGTGCTTCGAGAAGGGAGTGCTCCCCCCCCGGGTTCGGACAGGCTGCCTCGCGCAGCCTTCTGGGGGTTGTAGTTCCTGCTAAACTCCGCACCGAGCGCAACGGTTCAACTGGGGGGGGGGATGTGATACGGACTCAATTTCCCAGCCTTCTTTGCGGGACATTTTTTTTCTCGGCCAGCTGAGCAGTCCGGAAGTTAGAGCCGCTTGTTGTCGAGGGGCATTGCTTCCCGGGGGTGGAGGCAGGGGGCCTTGCTGGTCTGGGGGCGGGTAGGGACCCCAGAGGAACCAGGCCTTGCTAAGCCGGATCCTAAGGGGGTTGCATGACCTTCTCCTTGGACTGCTGCGGAGGACTCAATAATGTGGATTATAGCAAGGTAGAGAAAGACCGGGCGGGGGGTGGGGGTCCCTGCCTTGCAAGTCCGGGAGCGGGGCAGAGCCCAAGCCGAGCCTTGAGGAAGGCCAGCCCTGCGCTTGCGCTACTCCAGGATGAGCAAGGGGTCTGTGGAGCGGAAGCGAGGCCGGGGGGCGCTTTTTCCTGGGGGGCTGGGATGACTGCAAAGCAAAGAACGGGACGGAGGCAATGACTCCACTTGCACTGCCCGGCCTTTGTTTATCCGATTTTCTGGAAACCTTGTTATTCTTTCCTTGCAACAATGTAAAAGCTCTTATGGGCCTCGGAGCCCCCCCCTTCTGTTACTCCCCCCCCTCGCCTCGCTGACGTTCAAAATTCCCAAGAATTTTGGGACCCAAGAAAAAAAATCTCCTCCCTCCCCCCGTGCAAAAAACCCCGAGGCCCCCCCAGCTTCAGGCGGCTTAAAAGTGGCCCAGGTTGAGAAACTCTGGGGCCCGACACAAAAGAGACCATCATTAACCAAGAAAAGCAAATAGAGAAGTTGCTGCATGGAGAAATAAGACAAACATTCAGTGACATTACAGAATCTCTGACCAGGATGAAATGACCCTGTGGGGTTTGTTTGTTTTGGGGGGGGGTTCTTGTTATTTGTTAAATAGTCTGGATCAGTTTGGAACTGGCCGAGTAAAAAGCAAGCAAGCGATATGCTTAATTATTAGCATGAACTGGGCAATCCGAAAGAAATCTTGCAGGCAGATGTGCAGTGCAGATATCAGCCTTTGGAGTTACTAACCCAGGTTAAAAGTGGGTTTTAAGCCTTGGGTTTTTTTTCATTGGCTGTTCCTTGCTTGAAGTTTAAGATGTTTAAGACATTGGGGAAAGAGAACTGCACAGAGCATGTCTGAATGCAGATCGGGATTTAAGATTTCAAGTGCTGCGAATGCAAATGTTGGTTTGGAATCTCCTTTGGACCCCCAGCCTAATTGAGGGGCTTCTTCTCCTGGCTGAGAGCCAACTCACACTCAGTGTCTCTCACAGGTCGACCTCTCGGCTATGAGTCTACTTTCTGACTACGTGGATGTGACTGATCCCAACTTCATTGTGGCTGTCCTCTGCATCGCTTTCAACCCGTTGTTCTGGAATCTGGTAGGTACCAAACTCCTGTAGTTTTCAACCTACAAAACCCAAGTCAGACTTTAGAATGACCTTCCAATAGAAATATGGGTCTTGTGGCTTCTTACATTTTTTGGAATCCACCTGTATCCTCTCAGGTTGGTCAAAAAAAAGGGACAATTCCTGCCCATCTGGAGGGCAGCAGGTTGAGGGGTGCTTCTGAGCTGATGCTGCCCAAGTGGTTAAGGCAACTTTCAGAACCACGGAAAGCTCCCTCAGGAGTAAGACATTCTCCAAAGTCAAAAAGCTGGCAGTTGTTTGGCCAACGTTTCAGGCAACCTGAACCTGAACCCTTGACTTACTACCATGCATTTAGTGATCATTCAAAGTTACAACGGCCCTGAAAAAGATGACTTATGACTGTTTTTCACACTTATGACCATTGCAGCACCCCCGTGGTCACTTCAACCCTTTGTTCTAGATTGCTTCTCTCCTTGATTAGTCTCCGTCCGTTGCTTCTTGTCCTGCCTTCAGGGGCTTTGGGGAACAGGTTGACTCCCTCCTTTCTGTGGGAGCCCCTCAAATATTGGAAGACAGCTGTCATGTCTCCCCTAGTCCTTCTTTTCATTAAACCAGGTTAAGTCTAGTGGAACCAGGAAAGAGATGAACTAGATTTTGACCCTGTTTGTACCCAAAAGGCAGGAGACAAAAGGATGCAGCCCCCATTTTGTTAGATTTATTTCCTCCATTGTGGGTACATTCTCCAGCGTTAAAAAAAATGTGTAACCGTAACTTGAACCTGTGTCTTTCTTCCTCCTGGCTTTCATCTGAGTTTAGGGCAGGGGCCTTCTTCCTTCTCCTTTCTCTTAGATAACCATTGTTCCCTCTTTCTGTCCTTGTGTGCCGAGAGACCATTTAGGATCGTCCCTTGTTCAGACAATACCTTCTTCTGCTTTAGGCACTGTCCACCACACTGAGCCTGGTTTGTTGAGTCTTTGTCATCCGTGATGGTTTTCTCTAAAGGTTGCTTTTAATGACCATCGACCGAGCAGAATCAAGGATGGAAACAGGGTGAGGGGAACGGTGGTCATGGAGATTTTCCTTTCGAGGCCAGAAAGCATTGATGGTCCATGCTGGGCCGTCTTGCCGGCTGCAAAGTGGCAAAGGGGGTGAGTGGACTGACAGAAGTTCACACACCTGGCAAAGCGGGACAGAGATCGGTAGGAATAGCTAAAATTAGGTATCTAACGATTCCCTGGGACTGTGTTGCATAAAGGTGCCGGGAACTGAGTCAGAGAACCTTATGTGTGGCTGCACCCGGAACGATGCGTCATTTGGGGGGCTCAGCGGAAACACCCCTTCCCAGATTTGGTGTCCTATTTGCAAGGAGTTAATTGTGTGTGTGCATGTGTGTGTGTAGGTGCGTACACATGCAAGAATTCATTGTTTGATTTCAACATGGAGGAAATATTTGCAAGTTTTACTCAGGGAGGGGTTTCTGCTTCTGCTCTGTGCAATTGTGCAGCCCCTGTTTTGTTTTGTTTTTTTAAATCTTCCTCTCTTGTCCCTGACCCAGTTTCCCACTGTGGATCTCTGATTGTTTCCAGAGCATTTTGGAGAAAAATGAGGACAGTTGAAAAATGAGCCCTCAGCCTTAAGTATTGTAAAACCTTGTTAACAAGCAAAAAAGGGGCTGCCCCTCTGACATAGGCACTCGACCCCAAACTTTTTTTTTAAATCTTTTTAATCTTCCACTGGCTGTCCCTGTATCTCTGAATACAACTAGTCTTCAACTTACAACAGTTTGTTTAGTAATTGTTCGAAGTTACAATGGAACTGAAAAAAAGTGACGTGACTTTTTTTTCATACTTGTGGCCCTTGCAGCAACCCCACGATCACATGATTTACATTCAGACACCCCCTTGATTCTCTTCTCTTCTACTCTACTCTACTCTACTCTACTCTACTCTACTCTACTCTACTCTACTCTACTCTACTCTACTCTACTCTACTCTACTCTACTCTACTCTATTCTTATTTCTTTTCTCTGTTCTATTCTATTCTATTCTATTCTATTTCTATTCTGCTCTGCTCTGCTCTGCTCTGCTCTGCTCTACTCTATTCTATTCTATTCTATTCTATTCTATTCTACAATCTGTCTATTCTATTCTATTCTATTCTGCTCTGCTCTGCTCTGCTCTGCTCTGCTCTGCTCTGCTCTGCTCTGCTCTGCTCTATTCTATTCTATTCTATTCTATTCTATTCTATTCTATTCTATTCTATTCTATTCTATTCTATTCTATTCTACAATCTGTCTATTCTATTCCATTCCATTCCATTCCATTCCATTCCATTCTATTCTATTCTATTCTATTCTATTCTATTCTATTCTATTCTATTCTATTCTATTCTATTCTATTTCTATTCTGTTCTGCTCTGCTCTGCTCTGCTCTACTCTACTCTACTCTACTCTACTCTACTCTACTCTACTCTATTCTATTCTATTCTATTCTATTCTATTCTATTCTATTCTACAATCTGTCTATTCTATTCTATTCTATTCTATTCTATTCTATTCTATTCTATTCTATTCTATTCTATTCTATTCTATTCTATTCTATTCTATTCTATTCTATTCTATTCTATTCTATTCTATTCTATTCTACTCTACTCTATTCTATTCTACTCTATTCTATTCTATTCCCTGTACCAGGAGAACATGTGTGAGAGAGGTTAGCTTTGGGCATTTCTGGTGGATTCCTGGTGGGCATGCAATTGGTGGATCTCCTTGGAGAAAAGATGCTGGGTTCAGTGGACTTTCGGTTCAATCCATCACAAATTCTCTTCTCTCCCTCCCTTCCTGTCTGGTCACCATCGTTGTTGGGCTCTCCTTTCTACAAATCGTCAGCAGGGGGCACTAAAGGAGCAAGGTCATTTCTCTGCATGGCACCCAGCCGGAGTCCATTCATCCATCCCAGCCCATATCCCTTAATGGCCATGCAGGGAACGATGGTCGTGGTAGTCCAATCACGAAGCCCAGGGTGGCATCTCTGTGGATCGGGATGAATACAGAGGAAGAAGAGGTGCAATTGATGGGAAGCAAAACCCGTCCTCTTTCCTTTCTTGCGTTTCTTTCCCTCTGATTTATCTCTCAGAAATAAGCATTTGGAACTTAGCCCAGCCAGAGATCCAGCACCTTCCCGGCGGGATTCTGCCGGCAAGGGATGAGTTGAGGATGGGACATTTTTGCAAAGGACTTTGAAGAAAAGAATCTCTTTCCTCTTGGGAAGATCCTGGCCTCTGCCACAAAATCCCTTTTGCTTGAGAACCTCTTCCAAGAAGGGAACTCCAAGAGGTAGAACCTCAGTTCCTGGTTTAACCATCCAGAGGACATCCGAAGATGCTTTTCCCAAAAGGCAGCTGAACTTTCTTGGTTATTGTCTTTGAAAACATTTGGCTTCTCATCCAAGAAGCTTCTTCAGTTCTGCTTGGATCAGGTAATCAAGGTGCAGAACTGAAGAAGCTTCTTGGATGAGAAGCAAAACATCTTCAAGGGAAAAAAATGCCCCAGAAAATCCAGTTGCCTTTTGGAAAAGCTCCCCTGGGACAGCCATGACCTGGATGGTGGAGAATCTCCACAGGTTTATGATGCATTGGGGAGTGGGCTTGTGGGGGCAGAGAGAGATGGAAGTGGTGAGATCAGGGGTCACCTTGGGCCTCCCCTGCCTTGCTGAAGGAAAGCAGGCGAGCGGCTGGCCCAGCTGCAACCCAGGTCTCTTTGGTAGCAGAGGTGCTTACCTTATCAGCTTCCAAATTCATAACACCTTCCTCTGCCAGAGGAAACCAATTAGGTGAAATTGCTTCCTTATTATGGAGGGAAGGAGAGTTTAAATCCTGCAGTCAATACATCGTCCTGGGTTTCATGAGGCGGAGGAGCTTCTCGCTGCCTTTTGCCCTTCCATCTGGCTCTGAAGATTATGTCTCCTGTTTTAAAGCCTCGCCAGATCAAATCTCTTGATAAGGAATTCATCTCTTTAACAGCATTGACCTGACTTGGCAGAAATCCCATCTCGCTATCCAGTCTTTGTTTATTTTCTTTTTTTTAATCTAGGAAGAGCCTTGGGCGTCTAACCTCCTCTGCACAACAGCCATTACAGACAGTCCCTGTTTAGCGACCACAATGGGGACTTGGTCATTAAGCAAAGTTAAATGGAACTTTGACGTTGCTTATCATCTTCCTTCAACCTTCTTTTGCTTTATGAAGAGCACCGGTGCAAGGACTGCTTGCAAGATGATTTTCTCATCCTCCTTGTCCCTTTGAACCATCACTAAAGGAGGCAGGCCCCAAATGGGAACTATTTTTTATTTCTGTTTATCAGATTTCAAAACTACTAGGAAAATAAAAGCTCATTTAAGTCTTGAAGGAAGGCCTTGCAGTCCTTTTCTGCTCAAGAAATGAAAAGTCTCATCTGACAGGGCAGGAACCCTTCTCTACGTCCTGATGCACATGCAGACAATCTAACAATGTAGGAAACACAGCCATTTGTGGTTGATTCGACAAGCCATGATAAAATAAGGCCCAGCCTATCTCCTCCAACTGAGAGTTTCGTTCAGCTGGCTGAGTTCTTTAGAACACACTAAAGCATGTTGGGTCCAAAATGGATGAAAATCAAGCCTGGTTTTTCTCTTAAAGTACACAATTTCAGCTCTGTTTTTTTAAAAAAAGTATTTCATACCTGCTGCCTTAAGGACAGGGAACCCTCTGGGTGTCAGCCCCTCACCCTACGCCCAGGGCTAAGCTGTTTCGGTGAGTTTCCAGGAGTTGTGCAAAATTTAAGAATCCTCAAGTATAAATCCGTACTAAGAAGAGCAAGGATTTTCTTTTCTTTTCTTTTCTTTTAAAAAAAGTTAAAACCTTGATACTGTTTGGAAGCAGAATCCTCCTGCCTCTGTGCTACCTTTGGGAGCTGAGCTGAGCTGCTCTTTTGGGAAGCATTGTCATCTTCACAAGACCCAAAACGCCCCTTTGCCAATCCTGCAGCATCTTTTTGGGGATAATTCCAGCAAAAGGAGAAAATTGTACGCTGGAGAAAACTCCCACAGCTGCACTTTCTCCCCAGAGTAAGTTCACACCATGCAGAAAGTCATGGCATGAACTTGGCTAGCAGTTAGCAGCAAGTCTGAATCTTGTTTAAGCCGCCTAATTAATGTGGGGCTAATTGGGGGGGCATTTCATGGATAATCGCCCACCGTTCCCTCACTGTGGAGACACCTTGAATGTTCCAGTGCCATCCAGCCACACGTAGGGCAGCTCCTAAAGATGCTCATTAGATTTTGCATGCAAATAGGCTTCTCTTAATTGCTGGCTTGTACAAAGTAATTAGCAGGGTGTTCTCCCTCCCCTCCCTTTTGTTCTGTTCTCCTGCTTTGCGCTGCTTCTGCTGTCCTTCTCTACCCTTCCTTGCAGTTTCCGCTTGGATTCTCTCTCCGCCTCCTTTTTCCCCCTTCTCTTCTTTCCCTTCTCTCTCTTTTCTTTCTTTCTTTCTTTCTCTTTCTTTCTTTCTTTCTTTCTTTCTTTCTTTCTTTCTTTCTTTCTTTCTTTCTTTCTTTCTTACTTTCTTTCTCTGGACTCAGCTATCAGGAAATCATATGCAAGCATCTACAGAAGCATCACGGTTGCTAGGATCACATTGTCCCCGATAGAAGTGGTACCTGGGGGCACCTGAGGACTCTTATCAGAAAGAAATACCCTCCTCTCTGCTGTATATTTGCGGTAAGCTGGAGATAAAAATGGAACAGCATAAAATAGAAGCGAAGCAGGGTTTCAGAACAGAGGTTGGTCCCCATTAAAATGCAATACCTTTGAAAAAAACCCGTCCAGCTGGATGAGCAGAAACCATATATCTCTGCCTGGGAACAAACACTCCATATGGATGAATGGCCAGGCGAGTGGGTGCCATCTCCAGCCTGTTCAAAATGATTCCAGTGGGCAGATTGGCCAAGAACGGCTGGGGGGAGCATCGTGGTTTGGCTGAGCAGAAACGCAGCGGAGTCCTGGCGCTGTTAAAAATGAGAATGGCCCATGACAGGTCAAAGGGACAAGGCTTGACCCTGTCCTCTGGCCAGTACGGCCCTTGACTTACGACCATAGATGAGTCCAACATTTCTGTTGCCAGGCAATTAAGTGTGTTTTGCCCCATTTTCTCGCCACCATCAATAAATGAATCCCTGCAGCTGTTAAGCTAGTCACACAGTTGTTAAGTGAATCTGGTTTCCCCGTTGACTTCGCTTGTCAGAAGGTTGCAAAAGGGGACCCCGTGACTTCCCGGGGGACACTGTGACCGTCATAAATGTGAGTCAGTTGCCAAGTGTCAGAATTCTGATTACGGGGATGCTGCAATGGTCATAAGTGTGAAAAATGGTCCTAAGTAGCTTTTTCAGTACTGTTGTAACTTCAAATGGTCACCAAATGAACGGTTGTAAGTCAAGGTCTACCTACATCCCACTGAATTTGATTTCCTGCCTCTTTTTTTCAACATCTTTATGAAATTAAGGAGACAAACTGATCTGCCGATGTTTGTCATCTAACAGTACGCAGTTGTTCGTCTCTTGTCCAGCATCTTTGGGAAAGGCTGTGGAAATTCTGAATCAGCGTTTAGAGTCAGTTGAAGGAAGGTCTATCAATCAAAATTAAACTCCAGGCCGAAGAGAGATACTATTGATTAACAGAATTACTAATCCACCGATGAGGCTGTTATTTCCTGTCAGAAGATGACATTAGTAATTTGGGATCTTTCCCAGCATCTTTTTCCTTGCAGACCTTGGATGTTGCAAAAGGGCTTCGTTACGTGGTCATTTGGCCAGCTGGTTCTTTGACCTTTTTAAAAATTTTGTCTGTTCAGGTTGCAAGATGGGAGCACACAACCCGGTCACTCACACGAGTCTTCCGTTCTCCTTACACAGCCTGCTACTTCCTGGGAGTTGTCATCATCTTGCTCAACTTTCTGCGGAGTCACTGGTGAGTCTCACCTTTGGGGGTGTTTGATGGGCCTCTGGCAAAAGTTGGGGGTGTCAAAGCATCTCCTTCAAATGGCTGTGTGGCTTCCTCCCCAAAACTTGTAAAGATTGAAGGAGAGTTCCATGCTCATGTGCAGAAGTCTGTTTGGAAAGCGACAGAGAAGATGAGATGGTTTAAGGCAGATGTTTCTTCAAGCCAGTTGCTTGGCCTCTTTGCTGGAGGAGAAGAATTGCCTTTCCTGAGCTGTGTGGATCTCCTTGTCAAGATGACTGTAGGATGTTTGCGCATGATCTGGGATTTAGGCCTGAAGGGGAAAACTGTAGTGTTTGATAGAGCAACTCTAGGAAGAGAAGTTCATCTAAGGAAGAAAGACCAAATAACTCAAGTAAAAAGTTCAAAATCCATATAAAAGTCAAGGCAAATGTCAGCAGGACCTTGGATAGTTCCAAGAAAAATCTCCTGTCTTCTACCTTCAGTTTTGACTAGATTTATATTCTACTTTTACTCCTGAAGCTCAAAGTGCCTACAAAACATCCACCCTCCAGTTTGTCCCATCTCCAGGCTTGTGATGTAGGTTGGGTTGAATGTGACCTGCCCCAAGTCCCCCAGTGAGCTTCCACGACTGAGGGTGGATTTTAACCTGGTCTCTCCTAGGCCAACACCAACATAGGGTCATATTGTATCTGTAGGAACTGAAGCCCACTGGGTTAGTGCCTTTCTACCAATGGGCATGAGTAGATAGGTCCTCACTTGGCTTTACAGCTTTTGACGACCACAAAGGTGGGGAGATGGATGATGCTGGAGGTCCTTCTCTTGAAGAATCAATCAAAAACCATCTCCAGCTAAAAATCACCATTCTAGTCCACCTTCATCTGTTGAAGGAGGTCTCCAAATGTCAGTTGGATTAAGACTCGTTTGGGGACTCAAGGCTCTGGTCTCATTTGAGGCAGCATCCTCAATGATGCTCTCCAAATCACCATGGGATTGTAATCAAACCCAACAGAATGGCACCAGGCTGGGGTACATCACTCCCTATTATTCCTATCCCTTGTGGATTTACTTTATCACTAGGTACTGCAAGGAGGTATCTCAGTCCAGCATCTTTCCCCAATTTTTAAGAAGGGAATGAAAACACTGTGGCTCCTAGTTTCGTTTTCAGGGTTAGCGAATCTTCATGTTTACAGAAGCACAACGGATTATCTGTGCATTTAACTCTCAGGTCATTTCAACTCTCTTATCTCAGATAAGGCAAGATAATGCTCTCTCTCCCTACTCAGATCTGCTCCGTAATCCAGTATGAATGATGTACTGTACATTATGATAATGTGTCCTTAGATATTCTCATTGCAAGGAAGGTAACCTAAGCAGGCGGGTTGACTTTCCGAAAGCTTTCCCCGTATCCACAACAGCTCCAAAGGTTTGATCGCTCTGCCCTGGATTCAAGACTGAAGGGGATACAGAATTATATCCAGAGTGTGGACCAGCTGAATCTAAATCCACTCTCCCCCCTCAACCCTTTGGGGCCACGAATACTCCATGGGAGCAAGGAAGAGGGCACAAAATCCTGTTTTTAAGACTTGAACTTGGTGACGGCAAAGGGAATCTCAGAATTAAACTGTTTTTGCGTGTTTGAAGGTTTTACAATCTTCCTTGGGCAACATTCACGAGCCAGAATAAATAATATATGAGAAGACAATTTTTTAAAACTTCTATAAAAGTTGAAAACAAATTGCAACCTGTTTGCCCTCCCCCTACAATCAGTCTGCTGATGACGACCGTGTTTGCTTTAATGATACCGGTAGTTACAAAAAACATGGTTAAATCAGGCCGGTCACGTGGGTGACCCATTTTATGACCCTAATGGGCAGGCTGCATTATGGTCATAAGTTGAAGACCAGGATGCTTTCCCTGAACTTCAAAAAGCAGATATCCAAGTGCACATCACAAAGAATCCATCTCTTTAGCCCAGCAGCGCTTCAGTGGGAGTTCCTTGAAGTGAAGATGGTGAACTTTCCAGCAAAGCTCTTCAAGAACGATGTCCCTCACCCTAAGGCAGAGCTCAGCCGAGCTCCCAGACTCAGTTATTAGCTCCAAAGGGTCACTCACACCACATAATATTTAACTGACTGTGAGTTGTGTCTAAGAACAGTGGTTCTTTCTCCCAAAAGTAGATTCTGAACAGTATTCAAGGGCAGCCCCACAGTACAGTAGTCTAATTTGAATTTAATCAGGCCACAGATAATAGGAATTCTTAGATCTCTACTCAGCAGGAGTTTGGTTGACTTGAGTGGTAAAAGAGGAATGTAACTTACAGAATTTTAAGTGTGGTTGTCTGGTTGGGGTTCTCTTTATCCTCTTACCAAAATGGGCACATTTAAAATTGCACACCTTTGTGCTAGTGCTAGGCACACATGTTGCTTCCAAGCAGAGGGACACAGCCATCTGTAAACCGGGTTTACATTCAGTGCGAACCAAGGTTGATCGATCGATCACTCCGAGTAGGATTTTAACAGATGCCCTGAACCTGATTGGCTCCAGATGCCAAGCCTATGACACTAACTTAAGAAATCATCATTGGCCAGAGATATGAATGCTTGAAAGGTTTATTTATCAATAGTGAGGTCGGCCAGGTAACAGGGCGGACCTCCCAGTTCACATGTTAGGCAAACAAAACTCTGTTTAGGAAACCATCAATCTTGGCTCCAGGAGAAGATGGTCCATTAGCATGAGCAAACACTTTTGGCAGGTATGAAAACAGAGGTAGCTCAACTAGAGTCGCTAATGGAAACCGCATCCTTGTTTGCAGATGACTTGAACCATGAGCAAGCATGGGACCCAGAGTAGAAGGAGGAGGGGGTGTGCTTAGCCAGACCTGGCCAGGGGTCCCAAAGCTCCGTGGCTGTTTTCAGCAGTGTTGCAAGTTTTCAAGTGGTCATTTAATCCACTCTGTCACAGTCGATTAATCAGCCGAGGGACCGATTCGAAAGCATGGGAAGGAAAAGAAAAGCAGCGGATGCCTCGCTGGCAGAATTGGGGCACTAGAAAAAGATGCCTTCTCTTCAAATGCCGGGTTGTAGCTTTTCTAATAGAAACCCAAGTAATTTTCATAGTATCATTTTTCTCCTTTCTCTTCTATCACACATTTGTTTCGTATGCCAAGTGAAATAGGTTGGAGTCCAAGAAAAATTAAGTGACAGTCTGTAGCTCTGATACATGCATTTAGTGAAAGAAATAGGGAACCAAGAAAAATGAAAATTATGGAAAATAAGGGAGGAAAAGGGGAAGAGAGAAAAGTGTAGGGTAGAGGAGAAAAAGCAAAAAAGAGCATTGATTTCCGACTCCCTTTGGTGCAGTAAAATAAGGCAGTAACATGAAAACTCAACTTTTTACCTTTATATACTAGCCATTTCTGTAACAGCAGACCTGTCTAATCAGCAAAAGCCCAAATCAGACATAGGAAAGTCATTATGAAAGAATTCTGCTGACTGCTGTGTATTAAATGCAAGCCCCGTTTCTCACCGTTTCTTGGGGTGGGTGTGGGGCTGTTTGCTTCTCATCCCCCAGCCACAAAACAACCCACCTCACGTGTTCTTTCATGCAATATTTGTTTTCCTTCCAGGGATGGGATAAGTGCAGCACGAACACCTGAGTTTGGTGTTAGTGCCAGTCTGTTGCACTTGGAGAGGGAGAGACAAAAAGAAAACAGGCCATTTGCACCTCAGCAAACTAAAACAGGGCAGGAAATTGAGTTTTCTGTTTGCCAGAGCAAAGATGCTCCTTCTAAAAAAAAAGCTTCTTCTGGACTTTTTGCTGGAAAAAAAAGAGAAAAATGAACGATTTATGGGACTGCCTATGGAAAGATGGAAATGACGATGTAAGCTTCGAGAGAAAGAGTAACATTTGAGTGCCTTTATAACCACTATCAAAAAGATTTGAAGCCTGCCTTCCTCCCTTTTTTTCTTTTTTTTCTTTTCTTTCTTTCTCTTTCTTTCTTTCTTTCTTTCTTTCTTTCTTCTAGTTCTATTTCCTTTCTTACTTATTCACTCTTCTAACTTACTTTCTTTGTTTCCTTTCTAATATTTCTATTGTTTTTATCTTGTTAAAAAGTCTTTCAATAAAAATTTTAGGCACATACAGTGTTTGTAATTAGCAGAGCCTCCTTTCCTTCGGCCTGCATCACCTTAGGAAGGCTTCATCGCCTCAACAATCTTCCTTTTTCATCTCTTGCAGCTTTGGAGAAACGATGAAGAGTCAGCCCAAGCTACCACAGCTGGATTGTCTTTTAGTGTACTATGCCAGTGTCACTCTTGTGGCAGTGGGCGTCATCTTGGTGACCTCCAGCTTCCTCGCCCTGGGATTTATCGGGACATTTTTAGGTAAGGTCAACGTGATCATAGCTTGATGCCAACTTTCTCCAACACGGTTCTCCTAGATGGTTACAGACAGGCAACATTCTCCAAGTTGCCCCAAGTTAAAGTTGGTTAACAATGGGGCCTCTACAGAGCAGGTCCAAGGTATCAAAATGGCAGCTCCTTCGTCCCGGATGGCTGTGTGCCCACAGGTTGGGTACACCACAATTTCCCCCTCTTCCTTATTCCTGTTTCTGCTGCAATATATGGCACGGTGGTTAGAAGGCCTTATTGCAGCCTAATTCTGCTCACGGCCAGCAGTTCGATCCTGACTGCTTCAAGGTTGACTCAGCCTTCCATTCTTCTGAGGTCGGTGAAATGAGGACCCAGATTGTTGGGGGGCAAGATGCTGACTCTGTAAACTGCTCAGAGAGGGCTGTAAAGCACTGTGAAGCGGTATCTAAGTATCTAAGTGCTATTGCTTAGCTTTTCAGGATCCACCCAGGTCTGTTTGGTGCTCTGCAGGTGGGGAATACACCACACTCTGGCCACACAAGTATCCCCCTCCCCATTTTGCTTTGCAATTGCTGGACAAAGAGTTGGCTCTGTTTAATTCTGCAATTCGGGACGGTGTGTTTAAATAATCAGATGGTTATTTTCCTGGCGCCTCCAATGTAGGCTACGGGGTTAGATTGGCACAGAATGATTCACACTTGATAAACAACGGGCTTGGTGTCCTTCCCATTTCCTGCACAGTAGGGGGCAGTTTCTCCACAGTTGAGGAGTCATACTTGGCTGGCCCATTTACTTCCTTTGTGTCTGTGCTTGTGAGCATGTAAGCAGCCAGAAGACTACTTGACCGACATTTTAATCCAAAATCCAGGCCATAGTGGACAGGGGGGTATAGCCATCCCTCGAACCCTAGTGTTCAGCACCTCACTTTTATGGGGAGAGACAGTTGCTTTTTTGATTTCCCATGGGGTTGTATTCTTTGATGTGGTGAGAAAGGAAGATGTCTCTTGTGTGAATGCAGTACTCTTCAAGTCGTGTTGTTCTTCATCTCTTACGAATTCAGTCCAGTAAGGTTTATGTCACAGGGACTTAACTAACTTCCGGTATCAGTTAGAGAGGGAAGAGAAGGCTCATCCCCTGGAGGGGATTGAGCAGACTGCTTTGTACAATGCCCCACATTTCCTCAGACTATGGTCGATTTCAGGGTTTCTCAACCTTGGCAACTTTAAGTTGTGTGGGCTTCAATTTCCAGAATTCCTCAGCCAGCATGCATGAACTTCAACTCCCAGAATTCCCAGACAGCTGGAGACTTGGTCCATGCATGTCGACTGAGGAGTTGAGGCCCATGCATGCTGGCTGGGGAATTCTGGGAGTTGACGTCCATAGCTCTTAAAGTTGCCAACTTCGAAAAACGCTGGCCTAGCAGAGCCACTGTTCTGGTCCCACCAGAAAGGTCTCTAGGGCAGGGGTCTCCAACCTTGGTAACTTTAAGACTTGTGGACTTCAATTCTCAGAATTCCTCAGCCAGCTTGGCTGGCTGAGGAATTCTGGGAGTTGAAGTCCACAAGTCTTAAAGTTACCAAGGTTGGGGATCTCTGCTCTAGGATACCTTGACCTGGACCAGACCAGAACCTCTTGGACCCGGAAGGTCCTATCTTATCTCCAGGAGTGTCCGTTTAGGGCCAACTGCTCTGCATCTGGCTTGTCTTCTGCTAAGGCATCCAAGTGATGTCCACCATGACATTCTGTGGCAGGAAGTTCCAGTGTAGCAGTGCTTACTTGAGAACACTTGAGTCCATCTAACTGTGTGCCTCAGAATTGTCAACCACTGCTTCTCTTTCCCAACCCTGGACCTTTATTGGTGCATTCTGGATCAGGATCTCACCACCAAGAAGGAATCAACCTGTTATTTGGTATGGATTTACTGTTGACCCAAACTCCTAGGGGGTGAAATGGCCCCATACCGACATCCTAGTGGTGGGAAATTAAATTATTTTCCTCAGCAGAAACCATTTCTCTCTTGATTCTTCTCTCTCTGCCATGTCCTCTCACTTGGCCTTTTGCTTCTAATTGCAAGGATCTCCCCCCTTTTTTTATCCCACCCAGATATCTCTACCTCTCCCCCCTTTCATCTTGTTGATTGGCGATGAATTTCGACAAATTCACCAGCTTCCTCTGAGGCTTTTTAATTCGCCCTCCCATAAAAGGGGAAAGTAATTTTCCATCTGTCTCTTCCTCCAGATGGACCCACACAGCTGTGTGCAATTTGGAATTGAGGGAGGGGGAGAGCAGAGAGAACAGAGCTACAAAAGAACAACCCCGGCACATACACACAAACACAAATCCACGCTAGCTTTATTTTCTTGGCTTTTTGTAGTCCTCAATATAACTTCGAAAAAGCCATCTATTGCTAGGTTTTACTGGGATTGAGAGGCGGAAAGGAGAGGTGCAAAATTTACAGTTCGTTGGGGTGAGGAAGCCATTCCCAAAGCATGTTTGTGGAGAAAGTCATAATATTGTAGGGAGAAGAGAACCATTTTCCCATGATAAACAGGAATGATGTTGTCTCCCTGGAGAGCAAATTGTCTTTGGCTCAGTGGATTGCAACCCTTCAGAAACTAGAAAGTTCCTATTACATTTTAAAAAAAGGGAAAAAAGAGATGACCCTCGCTGTTTTGTTGGTGTTTCCCACCATTCAGACCAGATGATCTTCCAACATTCTTTAGGACTAGTTTGAAATGGCTGGAGGCTTCAATCGATTCCATTCAGGAAAAAAACAAACACAAATTCCGTCCCCCTTTTACAGCATGACCCAGCATGTCTTTGTGAAGGGGAGTCCAGCTGGGAAGGAGATTTGTCTTCTGCCTCAGTCCACTGTCTCAATTCTTCTGTCCAGAAGGATTGTAATTTTGGAGGAAGAAGACCTGAAGACTTCTCCTCAGTTGGATGTCATGCTGAAAATAGAAGAATGTAAGCAATGCCCTGCTGGATTGGACGTCTGGTCCATCTTGCCCAGCAGCCCATTCTTACAGAGGTCAACTAGCTGCCTAAGAAGCCCACCCAACTCTCAGCAGATGGTCTTCAGGAGCAATCTTTCTCTCATCAAGGCTAAGCCCGGTTGATCCCCGGGACCTCCATGAATTGGTCCAACTCTTCTTTTGAAGCCAGCCAAGCTGGTAGCCAGCACCACTGAGAACCACCAGTCCAGTAGACCTTTCTCCAACAGTTGACCAACCAACTGCTCAAGGAAGCCCACCAGTCTCAGCAGAGGGCCTTCAGAGGCCACCTCTGTGGCCCTCAGAGCCAACAGCCGTTGATCCCCAGGACTTCATGAATTAAGAAACCAGCCAAAGCAAAAAATTAATAAAAAAGATTGAAAAAAAGAAAAGAAAGAAACCAGCCAAAGTATAACGGTTCATGCCGGGATCATAAGTTCACGGATCCTCTGTCATCCAACACAGCACAGGAGACAGAAGAGAGAGAGCCCAGGTCCCTCAGCTGCAATTTATTACAGAGCCAGTTGCCAGGCGACTGAATTTTGATCATGTGACCAGTAACGATCATTAAGTGTAAAAAACGGTCCTAAGTCCCCTTTTTTCAGTGTTGTTGTAACAACTGAACGGTCACTAAATCAACTGTTGTAAGTTGAGGACTTCCTGCACTAGCAAGCATTAGGCCCTAGTTTTGTTTCCTCCCACCTTGATTTGGGAGATGAAGGAGCTCCTGACCCCCTTTTGGGGGCCGGCAGGAAGGGGGAGAAGAGAGTCCAGGAGCCCTGTCAATCCATCTTTTCCAGAAACCCTGAAAAACATTCCTGGCCTTTTGAGCAAAATAAGTATGCAGAAATGTAACTGGAATTCCTTTTCAGGAGAAAGTGAGCTTTACAGCTTCTAAATTGCTTTTTTTAAAAAAATGGGGAGGGGGAGAATGTTTTTTTTAAAGTTATGGCTTTGGCGTAAGTCATATCAAATACAAACCAATTTATTTCACTCCTGCCCCCCCCCCTGAACTACAATTGACACTTCTTTACAAAACCGGGCCATTAATTGGTAGTAACAACATGTTTCAAGCAGCAGTGAGCAGAGTGCAAAAATTTATTCTTAATCGGTACCCGGGTCAGATTGGCAATTCCTACCAGCTTCCTACCATGTCAAAATGTATCTGGCTTATAGTTAAATCTTGATATACGGAGTGAAGAATGTTTACAAATTTAAAATGATTGTATTGAGTTGAATAGCATTTAACTTGAATTTTTTCTTTGTTTACATGTACAAATATATATCTAATAATAAAAAATGTTTTTTAAAAAAAGCCATTCTGGAGCTCTCAGGAATGAAAATATCTCACCTGATATATTTTTTTCTTTTTTTCCCCTCCCCTCCCGCCCTCCGGATGATGGCCAGAGGCAGCTTAGTGGGATAAGGAGATGGCCAAAAAAGTTTTCCTGACAATTTCTGCAGCCGGTTGAGCTTTGTGTGGTTTGTGCATGGAGAGTCTCAGTCCTGCAGGTCCTGGGTGTCCCAAAGGAGCTTTTTCACCAGGCAAATGGACTCCCTTGTTTTTCTTTGAAGATGCTTCATTCTGAAGCTTCCTCAGAGCTGAAGAAGCTTCTTGGATGAGAAGCGAAACGTCTTCAAAGAAAAAGAAAGAAAGTCGAGTTGCCTCCTGAAAAAGCACTTTTCGGACTTGTAGGTTTGTGTTAAGAGTGCAAAAAAACCCAACCACCAAACAAACAAGGGAGGCATCTAAGCAGTTTCCTTTACCATTCCTCATCTACTGTATAGACAGCAATCTTGGTTGTGAACAACCTACAAATCGCCCAAACAGCAGGGATGGGAAAGGACTTCTGCAGTTTCCCTGCATTGGTAGACTTCCGTGGTCAACCTTCTCCAGATCTTTGGGCTTGGGGGAATCGTCAATGCCAACCCAACTGGTTGCTGCAGGAAAAGGCCTCTGATCTGATCCAGCAAAGTGATTCCTTATATTATATTGTATTATACTATACTATACTATACTATACTATACTATACTATACTATACTATACTATACTATACTATACTATACTATACTATACTATACTATACTATACTATACTATACTATACTATACTATACTATACTATACTATACTATACTATACTATACTATACTATACTATACTATACTATACTATACTATATTATATTTATTAAATTTCTATACCGCCCCTCTCCCGTAGGACTCGGGGCGGTTTGCAACCCAATAAAAACATATAAAACAATAAATATTTAAAATTAAATTAAATGAAGTTTGCAAAAATTTCTACTGATGGGAGAAACTGCCACCAGATTAACACATACATATGTGTTTCTTCTGAACCATCTGTACAATTATTTTCATTTTTTTTCATTAATCAACTGAACAATAATGGAAATAAAATTTTCTGTCTTTTCTAGGGGATATTTCTTATTTTCTTGTTTCTTTACTGTTGATGGTTGATTTAGTGAAACCTACTTAAAGATTAGTGTGAAGAAAGAAATACTATCTAAAGTAGGACAATGAAATCTAAGAAGCAGAATAGAGTTTTCTGTATCTCTTCCCTGCCACAGCTACTGGCCATTCAGATATTTGCTGGTCAGATTTGGTACCGTAGTACCATACCATCTCACTGTTGTTCCAATAACAGATGTTTTATGATTGCTTGTAGAGTCATACTGCTAACACAAATGATAATTCTTTCATCATTTGCTTGTTTTTGTGAATTGTTTTACTAGGACAGTTTCTAAAATTAATTGACTCAACCGCTTGTCGTCTTTCCTTTCCAGGTGACTATTTTGGCATCCTCATGGAGGCGAAGGTGACCTCCTTCCCCTTCAATGTCATCGATAATCCTATGTACTGGGGTAGCACTTTCATCTATTTCGGATGGTCCCTCATGTAAGTCCTGTCTTCTTCTTCTTTTGCTTCTTCACCAGGTGAGAGTTTTGCAGCCTGGTGGAAAGGAGTCATTTTTCCTTTCCTCTGTTATCCTTCTATTACCCCTTTCTCCTTCCCTAACACCCAAGCATTTTGGGTTTTGGTGGACAGCTCGATGAAGATGTCAACCCAATGCGCAGCAGCAGTAAAAAAAGCAAATTCCATGCTTGGCATGATTAGGAAGGGAATCGAAAATAAGTCAGCAAGTGTTGTATTGCCTCTGTACAAATCGATGGTGAGACCACACTTGGAGTACTGTGTACAGTTCTGGTCACCGCACCTCAAGAAGGATATAATGGAACTGGAAAAGGTGCAAAAAAGGGCAACAAGAATGATCAAGGAAATGGAGCGCCTCCCTTATGAAATCAGATTGCAACGCCTTGGTCTCTTCAGCCTTGAAAGACGGCGTTTAAGGGGTGACTTGATCGAAGTGTATAAAATCATGCATGGGATAGAAAAGGTGGATAGAGAAAAATTCTTTTCTCTATCACACAATACCAGGACAAGGGGGCACTCCCTAAAGCTCATAGCTAAGAAAGTGAGGACAAATAAAGGGAAATATTTCTTCACCCAGAGGGTCGTTGATTTATGGAATTCACTTCCAGAAGGGGTCGTGACAGCTGTCAGCCTGGACAGCTTCAAGGCAGGGCTAGATAGATTCATGGATGCAAAGTGTATCGGTGGTTATTAAAACGGATGTCCATGTGCCGCCTCTATGTTGGTTGAGGCAGGCAGGATTCCCTTGAGTACCATTTGTTGGGGGTCAAGGGAAAGGGAGGGTTTTGCCTTCTTTTTCTGCTCAAGATCCCCATGTACAATTGGTGGGCCACTGTGTGACACAGAATGCTGGACTCGATGGGCTTTGGCCTGATTCAGCATGGCTCTTCTTATGTTCTTATGTTCTTAAGCTTTGTCCCCTGGATGGACATAGGCAGTGCAGACATGAGCACGAAGCCACCCATCCTTGGAAGAAGTAACTCGGCTACATATGAATGTTGGAATCTGTGCACTGATAGCATGTGGTCTTGGATCGTTTAGGGAAGGAAATCACTAGAGATTAGCCTAACTTCAGTGGAGTGTGGGTCCACACCCCTTGTCAAGCCAGGCTTGGGTGAGGCCGTGTGTTCCTCGGAGAGAGAGTAAATCAGGATAGTGGTGGAGCTTCAAAGCTCCAGCCTGAATGACGCACTGACTTTTGCTCAGACACATCTCTGCCGTTTTAATTAGCCACTAAGTGAGTGTGGCGATGAGCTGGCAAGGCTGCTGAATGGCTCTCCATAAAGTGGAGATGAAAAACAATCCTTGAGCCAAACAAGCAGCAGAGAGGAAGACAGAGAGCTCTCTCAGCTCCTCAAGGAGAGGCATTTATGCAATGATGCAAAAGGCACTCTTAACAGCCACTTTAGAAGTTGAACGAGAGCCATAAATGGTCTAAGAGGACAACAGCACGGTCTGCAAGCCGGGAGGTCTCCTAAGGAACTGGCGTAGCATCTTTATGGCATCCAGTTCTTCAGGCTCATCTTTTTCTTTTTCCTGGTCTGACCCTTGTTCTATGGCAACGGCATTCTCCTACCTGTCCTTAGGTGACCATTTGAAGGACAATCGTCCCTGCTCCAAGATGGTTCTTCCAATTAAAAAAAGGCAACTGTGTGCATGCACAAGTACGCTGGGCTGCTAGGAGAGGAGTCTGCAAATCCTGGCACCTCAAGGTGCCCATCAGGCTTGGCATGGATGGAAGGGTAGAAAAGTGAGCAAGCCACTCCACCACCCTCCCGCCCCCCCAATTTTTGAGAAAGCTTTTCAGGGACGTTTGGGGAGATGAAATGGTCTTGTGGAGGAACTGCTAGAGTGAAGGCATTCAGTTTCCTCTCAGTTCCCCCAACCCTCTTGCAGATGTAAATATGGCCAACTGTTCTCTCTCTCTCTCTCTCTCTCTCTCTCTCTCTCTCTCTCTCTCTCTCTCTCTCTCTCTCTCTCTCTCTCTCTCTCTCTCTCTCTCTCTCTCTCTCTCTCTCTCTCTCTTGCTTATGCTCCTCCAAGACTGTAAATGTTATGTTATGGGAGGAGGGGATAGAATGGTAATAGAATGATCTCTCTCTCTCTCTCTCTCTCTCTCTCTCTCTCTCTCTCTCTCTCTCTCTCTCTCTCTCTCTCTCTCTCTCTCTCTCTCTCTCTCTCTCTCTCTCTCTCTCTCTCTCCCCTCCCTCCCTCCCCCCTCTCTCTCTTTCACACACACAGGCATACACAAATATACACAAATATACACAAACACACAGTACGGCAGACTTGAAGGGGCCTCAAAAGAGATGTGAACCCTGTTATTCCAGCATTGCCAGCTTCCAATAAACTCTGCAGTAGCATAGCTTGGTTTCAATCCAGACTTAGAAAGGGCAAAATGTATTTCTGGAACCAGATTTTTCCCTCTTCCTGCAGAAAAGCTCACCCTCGTGTCACCGACACCCGTGTTTAATCTTTCTCAAGATTAGACACCTCCCCCCTTTAAGCTATCACCCTAAAGGCTCCATCAGTCTTTGCAAACATTTTCCCACAGCCTGTGACATTTTTGTGCATTCTTTTCCCAGTGCTGTGCCCTTTTGATTAGGCTTCTTGTGAACTGCTTCTTTCTCCAATGAAAAAGACGAAGACCATCATGACTGGAGAACTTGTGGAGTTTTCGTAGTATACTTAAGCCTGGTGTGTGCACTGTTTGCAAAAAAAAATGAAATTAAAGCAGTTCACATTTTGATAGCAGCTAGAAGGATGGCTCTCCATCCCTCTGCTGATTCAGAGCGAGCGAAGTGCTGTGATTGTGTTATAAAAGAGGGCTGTCGAGCCACACTCTGCTCTGAGTGGCTACCTCATCGCTGTCTCCATGACATCCGAACACCAAGGCTATTTCCTTCCACTTCATGAGAACATTTTTTGCTATGACCTCATGAAAGGGACTGAGGAAACAGATCAAATTTCCTGGTCGTAACCTAAACACACCCGGGCTAATATTAAAAAGCCCAGCAATAAACATTTTCCCCTTCATAAATGTTGCAAACTTAGGACTGAACTAGAACTGACAATGGGATTATTTGCATCAACTGCTTTCCAGTTTGAAATAGCTCTAGCACGGTGAAAAATTAAATGCATTTAAGAAACACAACACTTTTGGGGGAGGGGTTTAATGGCTACTGGTTGCATGCTATTTTAGGGGCTGTTACACAAAACAATGCATGAGATCAGGAAAAATTTAAAACTTAGAAAACAGCAGACGTTTTCTGAATCCACCTGCATGTTTTAGGAAAATATAGTCAAAGAAATGTTTTAAAATTTGTTTGTTCCTGGTCAAACGTTGCTAAATAAGCAGCATTTTAACTGTAGATCCTGGAAACTGAGGATAAGATGCATAGACTTATTTGGCTGGCATTCTAATTTCCATTGGCCAAATAAATCTGCAAATCCAAATGTAATTCTTTAAAAGTCAAGTTAAAAGTTCTGCAATGAAAAAGTGCAGAAAAAGAAAACTGCAGACAAAAGAAGTCCTACAAGAAAAATCCCAAAAGAAGTGAATTGAGGAAAAGTGGGTTCCAAAATGCTTAGATTTTCATGTGGATTTGAACAGATGAAGATATGGAAATATTATATGGAAATGTTGCACTGAGTGAGTTTTAGATTGGCGCAATAAAAAACTAACTGGACTTCTGTAATTCCATCTCTCCAAACAAGTTCTTCTTCTTAGCCTCATAGGAAAGTCTGGGTGTCCTCTTTTACGCGGCCTTCCTGTTGACAGCTAATTCTTTGCCCTTGAAGAAGAAAATCCATATTTATTAAGGGGTCTGAAAATGAGCTCGCATATGGGGAGAAGCGTGATTAAGGGCTAAGGACTTAAATCTATTGCAGAGCCGTATTCCAGAAGTTTAACTGAGGCTATTTTAATCTCTCTTCCCCTTGCTTTCCTTCCATCTTCCCCCTCAAGATGTTAGCTCCATAAGATCTCCCGAATCGGTTTAGGCTGCACTCCAAAAGCAATCTGTTTAGGAGGAGAGGAGAGTGGCTCTTTAAGTCATCTCCCTGGAGTCAAACTCAATAATTCCACCAGAAGATCGAGGTACTTTCAACTCCATGCAGAGATGAGGTCAGTCTGAGGTTCCACCAAGGCTTGCTAGAAGCTCTTTGTTCTGTGCGAGAGACAGTAGGTGTTGGGGAAACAAAAACTGGCTATGACTCCATGTTTGACAGACTAACAGAGTTGGAAGGGACCTTGGAGGTCTTCTAGTCCAACCCCCTGCTCAAGCAGGAGACTCTAGACCGTTTCAGACAACAGACAATGGACTCTTCTTAAAAATCTCCGGTGATGGAGCACCCACAACATTTAGCCTCAATGCTCTTTCAAAGCTTGGCTGGAGCTTCAACCTGCAGGCAGGATTGCCATGAATGAGGCAAACTCAAGGCTAGAAGAAATCCTGATCTACCCTATTTATTGAAGAGCATTAAGAAGCCATAATAAAAGAATTCCAAAGACTGCTGGGTGTTTCAAGAGAAGGATGTCTTTATGGAATCCATATTTTTGCACCTTTTTCCCTTCCCCACCCAGTGCAGAGGATGGCCCACCTGTCTTACAGGGGACCTCTGTTTTCCACCTGTCCTTTGTTTTTGTAGTACTCAAGTTTACTGTCCTGCTATTCATCTCCAACGTTTATGAAAGTCTCACAACCTGTAATGGCATCTTCTCCATTACAGGTTCCCCAATAGATGTTAGGTGGCCCCCTTTTCTTTTGGGCTGTTTTCATAACTTGGCAGTTGAATGAGGCCATCTTTGAGTCCCCTATCCATTTTGTGCTCAAGAATTTTTTTTTATATAAAATTCTTTTATTAAAACAATCAACATTGAACATAAAAACATATTGTGCAGCAATCATCATGGCACCTGATATACAATACTAAGTATTAGTCATTGAAAATGTCTGAGTTAGTAAGCCTTGTTCCACCCCTCGCGTCTAGCCTCAACTATACTCCTGTTACACTTTGTTTGATTGGTGTTTCTCTTATCTGGTTCCATATTAATGTGGTCAACATTAAACCAAAGATCCTATTGCTAAACAATCATCTTAGAACATAGCATACAACATTAGGTATTAATCTTTGTAAACATCTGTTTTAGTAAATGTTCTTCCCTCCTCCCTTCCCTCTTCAAGTATACTCCGAGTACCTTTTGTTTGTTTGGTGTTTCTCTTATATATGGTCTATCTGCTGTATCTAGTTTATTGCATATTGTTTGTTTGCGCTTCTGAATTGACTTCATCCCATTACTAGTGCAAACTTTTATAGTCCCTAACCGGAGATCCTGAGGTAAAAGTTTCATATCCTGAGGTAGAGATTCAGTCCGCTTTAACAGTTTTAAAGCAAACAACATTAGTCATAAGTTTATGTTAAGAGGCATTAGTTATAGAACATATACATTCAACATTGGGTGTTAGTTTTTGTAAACATATGATTTGGTAACCCTTCTTCCCTCCTCCCATCGAGCCTCAGCTAAACGCCAGCTGCATTCTGTTTGATTGGTGTCTCTCTTGGATATAGTCTATCCACTGTTTCCAGTCCGTCAAAAATTGTTCATTGGAGCGATTTTTCAAGTACGCTGATATTTTCGCCATTTCCGCCAAATTTGTCACTTTCACAGTCCATTCTTCAATAGGCGGTATTTCCGGATTCTTCCAGTATTGTCCCACCAACAATCTTGCTGCTGTAATTAAGTTCAAAAATAAATTTGTCTCTGAGGTAGTGAAGTCCTTTGTGATCCCTAACAGAAAAGCCTGAGGTAGAAATTCTATACGCTTTTTGAAAATAGTTTGGAGTGTCCACCATATCTTCCTCCAGAATGCTTTGATTTTTCTGCATGCCCACCATATGTGAAAGTAAGTAGCCTCCCCATCCCCGCACCTCCAGCATTTGGGCTGGGAGCCCGGGTAGATGAGTGATATTTTTTTCGGGTCTAGATGCCATCTATAGAACATCTTGTAGAAGTTTTCCCTTAAGTGTTGCGATTTCGTGAATTCTTGGCTCAAGAATTTTTGAAAGTCTCAGTTATCAGGTGGCTTCTTGGGAGAGATGGATCCCCTTGGCTAAATTGACAGACGAGCCAGGAAATGGATCTTTAATCCCCAGCCTTGTATTTTGAACCAGACTTTGTTTAGATGAGTTGTTGACTGACTCTGTTTTTGCCATCTGATCTTCACTCCCTAGTGTTTAAATGTTCTCTCTCTCAGCATTTCCCAGTGTGGCATCTGTGAGACTGGACACAGTTGCCCATACTCACCGAGCCCTCCTTAGCTTCTGCTTAGTCATGATCATTCATTTCTCCATCGGCCAGTGACCCATTTCTTCTCTAGCTAAGTCAGCTCAAGTTAGAGGGGGCCAAATTGACAAAGGCTTCCTCCCTACAAATCTCTCGAAGGGATTAAGGCAGAAACAGCATGAGTTAGTCTTGGCCGAAGAAAGATTATGCCAAAATTGTCAAAAGATTGTCTTGGGAAACTGGTTGATGCCTAGTTAGACTTTTGACTGCTTACTCCAGGGTGTCAAATTGGGTAAGAATGCCTCACAAACCTGCACCACTTTCTCACAAGGTTCTACAAATCCTACATAAGTAACAATGTTGGGAATTAAAGATGAAGGGATTTGTTGGGTGCCCTGTCTCTGAGCAATGATCCCTTTGGAGGTTAGATGGATTGAATGTATTTACTTTTGATCCATCGGCCATTGTCCTAGAGTTGGTTCAAAAGCTTTCACTTGAGATTTGGCCTTTGCACGGACAATAGTAACCTAACTTAAGGTATTTTGGGGCCAACTTTCTGAAAAATACCAAGACTGTGTAGAAGAGTTCCAAAACAGCAATGCAGTCCCTTAAAGCATAAATAATTAAATCAATGCTACCCATTAAATATTGGATGAAAAAAAATCATTGCTGGCCAAATTGAAGAGATGTGTCTGCTCTTCTTCCAAATTGCTAAGTGAGTTGGGACCAGTCTAAGCTTGGAAAGGACACCTGAAGAGGAGGGAAGGAGGCCAGGCCCCTGCCAGCTCGTATTGTGGCAAGGATTATATAATTTGAAAACCAGACCTGAGCAGTTTACACATTTAAAGTTGAATCTGGAGGATGTGATGGCCCTCTAGAAGTCCTTCACCACTGTCTGGATTGTCTCAGCACTGCCAGAGGTTCAGTCAAGCAACATCAGGAAGACCATCCAATTATCTCCTAAATGTGGGGTCCTTGATCTCTCCGAGCTTGGTTGTTCTCTTGCAGATGTGAAACGTCTGCAAGAAAATGTTTCACATCTGCAAGAAAGCAACCAAGCTCAGGGAGCACCAGGGACCCCACGGTCTTCCTCCTCCTCCGCTCTGCAGAACTCATTCCCTTTTAGTACTGATGATGCTACCTAGTTGGGTCATGAAATGTCTGCAAGAAAGCAGGCAAGCTCAGAGAACACCAGGCACCCCACAGTTCAACCTTGAACTACAAATATTCTGTTCTACTGGTCTTTGCTAAACGATCCCGTCAACCCACCATTCCACACACTGATTATCATCTTTTCATCTTTTTCCATCATAGAGGGACAGAGGTCTATAAAGCTTCAGAAGCTGGATTATAAAACAGTCTTGGCAGAATGTTGCCACTAGGGCTAATTATTATGGGGAAAAAAAATCTGTTGACCCTAGTTTAGACCCATTCCATTGGACTGTGGTCTTCATTCAGAGACTCATCTCAACCTGCTGAGCTTTTGGTAGTTTCTCATGCCTGTTCCAACCTTGGCCTACATTTTTGCCCTGGATTTGGGGAAATTTCTGCTCAGTTGTAGCTGCTCTCTGCCCCCTCTCCATCTTATATAACCAACATCTTTAGCTCTTAAGGAGCTGACATAATCTCCCACCTTATCCTTGTAGCACCATCTTCAGTGAGCCAAATCACATTATTCAATACAGCCAAAGCAGCCGATATCCACCCATCCTCCATCACTCCTAATTGAGCTGTGACTCAATTAGGTCAGCATCATTTTTTGGTTGACATTGTTCTTCTTTTGTTCAAAAAAGCCAGCAACATTTGACCAGGTAGCCTAGTTTGCCTGTGGACAGGCAAGTTCCCAAGTATTGGGGGGAGGGGGACCTCAGTTTCTTTCTTGCTGACTCAGCCTTCTCTTGTCTTCCCAACTTTTGTTCTCTTCTTCTGACTTTTCAAATCAGGAACGCCAGCCCAGTGGGTCTCGTCCTGACCGTGGTGGTGGCTCTGTGCTACACAATTGCTCTGCTCTACGAAGGGTGAGTTGCCTCTGTGCAGGATGAAAAAAATAATGAGGCATGATTTCATTTCAGGGAATTGTGTTGAGAAAGGGGATTGTGTTTTTTTCCCTCCTCCCTGCCTTCAGTTAACCTACTTCCTGTGTTTTCCCAGCAGAGTTAATATGGGCTGTGATTCAGAGCGGCGGTTTGGTATTGTCTACCCTGGTCATCAAATCTACGATTGTTCTCCAGATGTTTTCACTGGCATTTTTCCATAATGTTCAGCCTTGGACATGCAGATTGGGGTTGATACAAATTGTAGTGGGGGACATCTTACTTAGAAAAGAGATTGTCACCTTTTGCTTTCAGAACCTAGCTGAGAAGAAAGTCATTCTTAATTTGCCATTTCAGACCCTCCAACTCAGTATAGGTTCAGACCTATCTTTTGATTTTCTGCCTTGAAATGATAAATTTGTTTTGGGTCAACGAGACTGAGGAATTCTAGATGTTTGGAGAATCAAGGCCATTCCAATGCTTACGCTTGAGGTTGTTTTTTCCAGAGTTGGACCAACAGGTGGACCTGGGTTGGACCAACCTGGGGCTGATGTTTCATTTGGTCAGTTGTAACTCCTGATGGGAACAACCCGCCACCGAGAACATGTATAACGTACATAACAATGTGTGGTCCAACTTTTCCAAGAAACCTTGTGTTTTGCAAGTTTCATTGACGTGTTGATGAATTTTCCAGTACCCACACAAACCTAGAATTAAGCCTCTCCAGCTGTGTTAATCGTATGTTAGCAGTTATGAATATTTCCAGGTCATTCATTCTAAAGGGATTCACAAAAGGAAGGGGAGGTTTACCTTGGGTTCTTCTGAGGCACATGCAGGGCCTTGAGATGGCCACACTCTGTGCGTTTCCTTGCATGCTGGCTAAATGCCAATCAACCTGAAGAGTGGAACAAGCATCTTCAAGGGCTATGTCAATTGTGTCATTTACTGTGTGCTAGGATGCTATAGATGATGTTCAACCCTATTCAACCCTGAACTTGGGTTTAGTTCCACTATGGGTTCTGTCCTTTGATCAAGCTCAATTGATCAATAATGTCTATCTCACTGATCAAAGTCCAAGGAGATTCATTGACATTGCTCAATGGCAGAACACTAGTCTAGTATGCCAAAACAGCCCACTGCATACTGTTTCCAGCTGATAGTCCTTCTCACATCCCAGGTACACCTGGTTCACCCAAAGAGATAGTTATGGATAGAAAGCAGGTTCTGCTAGAAAGCAGTTGCTTAAAGGACAAATCCCAAAGGGGCTTTTTTGAAAGGCAACTGGACTTTGTTTCTCCTTGAAGGCCTTTCGCTTCTCACCCAAAAAGCAAAACATCTTCAAGAAAAAAGAAAGTCCACTTGTCTTTCCAAAAAGCATCTTTGGGACAACCATGATCTGGATGACTGGGAATCTCTGTAGATATTTAAAGAACAGATGATGGCTTTGTGTGGTTTTTATGGAAGAAGGTTCCAAGCATTCCCTCAAAGGGATCTCAGTAGAGAATGGAGAACGAGATCTACTTTATACCTGGAGACCCACCCACTTCTCAGCATGATAAAATGAGGTCAGATGTTCAATGAGTTGGTACTTATGAATTCCCTCCACTGACAAATGGAACTTTTTAATCTGCTTACAGTTTTTCTTGCAAAGTTTTCTCATAGGACATGAAAGGGACTGAAGGAGGTCAGAGGTGGAGATCTCCCTACCTCACTAGTTGTTCTTTTACAATTACGAATAATTCTTTGCCCATGGAAAAAGGGAGGGATCTAGGCCAGTGTTTCTCAACTTCAGCAACTTTAAGCTATCTGGATTTCAACTGGGAATTCTGGGAGTTGAAGTGCACACAGCTTAAAGTTGCTAAGGTTTGAGAACATTGATCTAGATGGGATGAGAGAGACATGGCCATGGCAGTGGGACCTCTGAATATTTCACCACTCTTTTCTTATTTCCCTTCCCACCAAACCCTGATGCCTGTTCCCTCACCCCATCTCCCATTTCCCTCTCCTAGGCCCTTCACCGAAGAAATCTACCGCAACAAAGCACTGAAATGTAAATAAGGCCACAATATCAGTTGCAAAGATCTCCCCAACGTTGGCATTGCTCGGACACAGAGAGCTGGCCTGCTTGTGACTCCAAGATGGGACAATTGGATAGGATGAGAGAACTTCAGCCTGACTTCTGTTGCGTTCCTCCAACTCCTCAATGAACACACAAACACACGTACACAGGCCCCATTTTTTTTGTTTTGCGGGAACACTTAATTCCGAAAGGAAAGTCTTCACAAACGCCTAGGCCAAGCCAGGCACAGCAAGGGTGCTTTTGAATGCCAATTTTTGCTTCGCCCCGGCTTTCAGTCGCTTCCATTAGCTACGTAATTCTGAATGTTTTGATTATAGGCTGGAGAGCATCAGAAAGGTGGCCCTGGAAGGAGACCTGAGAGGTTTATATAACTGGAACCATGTGCAGGACACGTACAAAGAGATTTAAACAATGAAAAAGCACTGAGTGTACACATTCCTTGACAGGAGAACAAAGCCACAAGGCTGCACATGTGCTAACGTTGCTTGCCAGTATTTGTGGGGAAAAGGGATTGGATGCTTCAGCGGGGAGGCATGACGGACTACCTGTGAACATGCAGCATCTATATATTCACACAACACACATAGCCTGGGAACTGAACGTGAGCATCTGAATTTGGATCATGTGACTCTGTGGGGATGCTGCAAAGGTCGTAAGTATGAAAAAGTCATAAGTCACTTTTTTTCAGTGCCGTCGTAACTTTGAGCGGCCACTAAATGAACTGTTGGAAGTTGAGGACCACCTGTGTTTTTCCATCACTTGAATAGTGCAAGAGTTTTGTCACAGATTTTTCACCCTGATTTTCATCTCCCCAAACTTCTCCTGAGGCTCCAGAGACAGTTGTTCTTCAAAGAAGGGACCATCTCATGAGTGGATTCTGAGAGATGTAGGTCACTTCCGTGGTGGCCTGGATTCTTCACCCATGAAAGGTGCTCCATTTGGGTTGCTCTGAAGACCTTGTGCCTTCATTTGAGAAACTGGTGACAACTCTGAAATCCTTTGAAGATCACAGAATGGAAAGTCGTTAGGTGAACTAAGCATTTTCATAAAGTTTTCTTTTTGTGAGCCATAAGTTCCTTTCTCTTTCTTCTCCCTCTTTGTTCTTTGTTACTATCACTTTTTGCTTCTCCCAGCTACCATGAGGACATTGTAAGTTCCTTTCACCTCCCATTGTTTTCCATTTTTTCCAAACAGTCTCCAGATACCAGCTTCTGAGAATTACATAAATTCCTTCCCTATCCCCTTCTCATACACAGCCCTTATGCCCTGTCCTGCCTAAGCTTGATTTATCTGATCCAACAGGAGCTCGAGAAGAGATGGTTTAGCCATTATCTTCAGAGTCGCTACGAGACAAAATACGTTTGGGTGATACTAACATCGTACGGAATTTATGTCTTTATTTTTCACTGTGTCCATAATAGTTGCAATTGAAGTGCCTGCAGACAAAATACCATTTCAAAATAAATTTTAAAAAGAGAAGCACAAAAATCTCAAAGAAAGTTTATTGGCATGCATTCCTTCTTTCAGCTGGTTACATATTGTCTGCTGCCTTGTCTTACTTTTTGATGCCTATTAGTCATAACAATCTTTCTTGTGAAGAAATATTTATATTGAGAGACCTTTTCTGTGGCCACTTCTCATGTATGCTGTACCCATAACAACCAAGCAAGCAGAAATACACTGCATTATTCAGGCGACCGTTACCAGACTGTAAATCTGAGCTATAGTACCGGTAACATGTTTAAATTTCTTTTTTTTACCATGAAGAGGAATTTTCTGGAAGGAAAAAAAACCCCGTTATCTTTCTTGAACTTTCTACAAAGACAGTCCCAGTTTTCTGAGTTTTATCTCTGTTTTTTTCTCCTGCTTTATCTGTCTTCACCTCTGCTTTAAAAGAAACACAATTCGCATTTGTTTGCAAGCACGGCTGCTCCATTTTTAAACATTGTCCTTGGTCTTTGTAGCCCCCAATTGTACAATCTAACCTATTTCTTTGGTCTGCGGCTTGTAAACTGGCAATTTGCAATTTCAGAGTGCCCTTGAAACTCTCCAAAAGTTGATCCCAAATTATACTGCATTTTATACATGAATGGAGAGGAATCTCGTTGTTTTCATTTCATTTACATGCGCATGACATCTCTCATAATTTTCCTCCTGCCACAGGCAAAAGGCAGCCTGATGCCCAGAACAAAGTATATTGCCCATGCCTGATTTAAATGCCAACCCACTAGTATTACAAAATGGGGAGGCTTTATAAACTCTGTTTTATAAATGAAAGCCATCCCTAATCTGATGCAATTCAGCTGTTTGGGATGGATGAAGAACAATTCTCAACCCTACCATGGTATGCTCAACTTTAAAGCACAAATAAATCCTATTTTGGCTCCATTGGAGAACACCCAGTTTCTACCTTGCTAACGTGGCCCATTCTGCAATTAAAAGAAAATTAAAAGAGATGTCCTGTGCATTTCAATGAAACGAAAACGAGCCGATTCCTCTCCATCCACGTATAAAATACAATAAAATTCGGGACGACCTTTTGCAGAGTTTCACGTCCACTTGTCTCCACCAAAAATAGGGTGCAGCTCAAATATCTGTCTCAACCAGGGGTCTCCAGCCTTGGCAATTATAAGACTTGCTGAGGAATTCTGGGAGTTTAAGTCCAGAAGTGTTGAAAATTGCCAAGGTTGGAGAGTCCCGATCTAAGTGATGGCTAAAGTGGACTCGTCCCCTCCTCCCTCCATTTCATAAAACCGAGACAGGTAAGTCGAGCAGAGTCACCTTTCATTTGGGTCACCTGGAGCTCTAATCAGCTGATCTGCCCCAGCCAATCCCTGCCTACCTGAAAGCATAAAACCACCTCTCCAAAACCAATCGTGTGGCTGCATGTTTTGTATAGAGGACAGTTGCCAGAAGCCAAGGGGAGAGGTTTTTCTCCTTTTTTCTAGGAAAAAGACAGCACCAGCTGTCCTAATTAGTTTTCAAGAGGATTGTTTCCAAATAATGCAATCCTTTCCTCTAAATGTGGATGGCGAGTGTATTTTATTGGTTATATCATCGCATTGTACTGTCGGCTGTGCCAGTTTTAATGCTTGGAATCTGGATATGCCGAAGCCTAAAATTGAACAAATAGGGCATATTAACATGATGGAATTATGACTGCCGTTGCTTCGGCACAGACCAGAATCTGTTTCTAAGAATTAGAGATGCTAACTGGCACTTGGTAAAGCACCGGACAGACTATCTTAATGGTAGAGTAGTACAGAAATGTTCTAGAAATCTGGCTTCTTCAGTTCACTGTACTGTGTGAACCCATAGCACTGGGTTAATGGAATAAACCTGGTTATCAGGGAGAAGTATAATATGTGAACAGCTCTACTCAGTTAATAGTTTTGCATAGAGTAGCTATGACTCAATGCAGGTGGTCCTCTGGAGGGCAGGATAAACAAAGGTAGAGGAGATAAGCCATAAAGTCTCTAATTAACATCAGTTTCAGGCTGTTCACAGTGATCTGCATAGCCAGAAGAGGCTAGAATCTTGTCCAAAGTTTGCTTAATGTTGCCTAGGTGCTAAAAAAAAATAATTGGTTGATAATTGCTCTACCAACCGAAGCAGACAAGACTAGATTCAACCACATCACTCTTGGCCAAACCTACTCTTTGCTGAAAACTCTTGCTCAGCCTTCTCTCCAGAGCTTCAGCATATTGTTTCATGCTCCTTGGCAGAAAACGTAACCCCCTGAGCAGAGGAAATGTTAATGTCCACCGGGCTGGCCAAAGGAAGGTTGATCCGTGTGGCTTGACCACTCAATACTTTTGCCGTGCAACTCTTAATTCTTCTTTTTTCAGCATGGGTTTTCCAACAGAAAGAAAATTATAGTGGACTATGTCCTTGATCTTCTCTTCACCATCTTTAGTAGAACTCAAAACCCACAGTCTGATGTCTTGCCTCCAGAGAAACTCAGTGCTAACAGTACACACCTTCACACCTACTAAGTTGTGTTTGTGCAAATGAAAGTATCATTTGAGGGGTCCTGGGTGCTCTCTGAGCTTGCTTGTTTTCTTGCAGACGTTACATGACCCAAACTAGGTAACATCATCAGTGCTAGGAAGGACTGGGGTTTGTCTCAGCTTATACTCCAGTGGCACACCCTGTAAGTGTTGGGGTGTGTGTGTGTGGGGGGGGGTGTCTTAGAGATTCTTTGGTTGGGCTTTATTGACTTCTTGGGCAGTTTCTTGATTGGGGTATTGTTTACTTGATTGTTTTGGTTGAGATTGACTGCTGTAAAGTCTATTAATTCTTGGCTTACCTGTGTTTTGTAAAGTAGGGGGTTGAGCAAGACCCAGAGCATTCCCCAGGCCCCTTTTTTTCAACAGCTCCCAGAGACCCCCGAAATGGCATTGCCAGCCTTTGCAGCATATATAATGCCAGTGTCTTTTTCTGCCTGTGTTTTGTAGGTCAATAAAAGAGGGCCATTAGTCTTAAGGCAGATACAGTATTTGTGGGTTGTTGTTTTTTTACACACACCCAAACCAAAACAAGAGGGAAGGCAGATAACAATTGCAAGCCCCCAGAACTTGGAAATGCAAACCCCCCCCCCACGTTCTGGGATGCTGAGGACTAGAAACCAAACTTTTGGCCCTGGCCTGTAAAGCATCAGTTGCAACCTGTTTGCTGGCTGAATCGAATATGTATGCTCTGACTCGACCCAACGCAGGGAGTGCTCTCTTTCCATTAAAATATCTTATAGGTTTCTGCCTCTGCCCCCAACCTCTGGTCCCCCGTTGCCCCTTCTGTGATCTCCTCAATGCATGTGTTTTTCCGGAGTGCATCCCTTACAAATAACCCCCCCTTTAAAAAAAAAAAAAGAGAGAGAGAGATAAGAGTGTGTAACAACATAAAATTCTCCGGGGACTTAATTAAGCAGCCTGATGACATTTATGAATGAAGGCTCGGCAGGAGGGAAGAGCAGCAAGCTAAAAGCCCTGGAGCAAAAGCCAGGTTGAGCCCTGTTTGCTGTTGATTCAAGAGATGGCTGTGTTTGAATTTCTGCCCGGTGGGATGCCGATTAATTGGGGGCCAGGTAGGCAGGTGTCAGATCCGACCTGCTTTGGCTAATCGGCAGATGGAGAGGCTGGTTTTTCCCTGATTCCTTCGGAGCTGCAGGCCCTGGAGCAGGAGTCACTCACTGGCTGCTTCAGGAGAATTGTGGGCTGGGGAGAATGTGAAACGGTGAGCTGGAAGAACACACCTGTGGCCAAAAGGAAGGAAGGCCCCCTCCCACACCGATGGTGTCCGGCCCTCTGGCCAGACCCCATTGTAAATACAGGTAGTTCTCGACTTATGACCACAATTGAGCCCAACATTTCTGTTGCTAAGCGAGACAGTTAAGTGAAATTTGCCCCATTTTATAGCCTTCCTTGCCACCCTTGTTAAGTGAACCACTGCAGTAGTTCAGTGACACGGTTGTTAAGTGGATCTGGCTCCCCCATGGACTTGGCTTGCCAGAAGTTCACCAAAGGGGGAGGCTGAGACTGTCATAAATACGAATCAATCGCCAAGCGTCCGAATTTTGATCACATGATGACGGGGGAGGCTGCAAGGGTTGTAACTGAAAAGCAGTCATAAGTCCCTTTTTCAGTCCCATTGTAACTTTGAGTAGTCACTAAACAAGGACTGTTGTAGGTCAAGGACTGTCTGCATTGCTCACAGAGACTTGATCGCCTCATTTGTTTACAGAATAAAACCCTTTTCCGCCCCACGCGGCTTCCTGCCTGTGACATCGCTAAGTGTTTTGCTAGTCAATGTTTTCTTCCTGTTTTGCAGACGTTTCAGCAGCTCCTGCCATTGGCAGAAAAGCCTGTGGTTCCCCCATCTCTCTCTTTGTCTCTTTCCACCCCTCCCCTTCCATCTGGTCCAAATCAGCGTTAATATTTGCCTGGCCCTTTCAGAACTGGGCCGTGTTTGCTTTTCCATATAAACTAAGAGTTACCTGGAAATGCTCGCCCTTCGGAGTCCTTCCCACCCCCCCGCCCCCCCCCCCCGCATGTCTGTTTCAGTTCAGGGTGAGCAAACATTCCTCACGCAAAGCAAATAAAGGAATCCACGTGGGGAGAGTGGGTGCGATCCACCTCACAAGAAATAAATAAATAGCGAAATGCCTGGAAAGACGAGGAACCAGGTTCCGATCCGAATCGGTGAACGTTGGATCCGCTCCCCAGGCTAAATTGTGATTTGGTTTCAATAAAGGAGAATGTCTGTAGCTCAGGGTTGAAATGAGGGGTCCTCCGTGCTCTCTGAGCTTGGTGGTTTTCTTGCAGATGTTTCATGACCCAACTAGGTTACATCATCAGTGCTAGAAGGGAGAGGAGGAGGAGGAGGATTGTGGGGTCTTTGATGTTCTCTGAGCTTAGTGATTTTCTTGCAGACATTTTGGTTTGGTTTAGTTAGATCTTCCTTTGCAACAAAATCCAACTTGGTGCTTTTTTTAAAAAAATAATAATTATTATTCATTAAATGTATGTGCTACCCATCTGACTGTTGAAACCACTCTTTAGAAAAGGTAGCAAACAATTTGGCTTCCCTCATTTTCTAAACAAAGTGCCATTTCTTGCAAAGTGTGAATTCCTTCTCTTAGGCTGAGAATGATTTGAAGGAGCTCCCGTTGGGGTTTAAAATGAAAATAAAAACTTTGTTGCTAAACAGAGTTGTGCTGGAGTTTATAATCCCCCTTGTGGGGGTGAAACCTATCCACATTCCCAGGATCTCAACACTTGGTGTTATCTTTTATGCTTGGATTCATGCATCAGTCATAACATGGTTTGTTAGGCCTTAGGATAGGTAAACATTGTTGATGTCTTGGTACCTTGGGTGACCAGCAAGTTGGTTGCACCATAAGCCATGGTGGTTTATGCACGCTAAGGTTTACCGTGAAGGGTGAAATGGGCTGGATAATTTTCAGTCAAGCCACCATATGATCTTAGAAGACACTGCAAGGAACAATTCTCCAGATATGTCCACAAATTAGAATTTTATGGGGAGTGTCTCCTTCTAAGAGACTTCATGTTGGAAGGGAAGGAGTTTGGGACATAGAAATTAGAATGATAGGGTTGGAAGGCCTTTGGAGATCTTCTAGTCCAACCGCCTGCTCAAGCAGGAGACCCAATATGATTCGGAACAAATGGTTGTCTAACCTCTTCCTGAAACCATTCAGTGATGGAGCACCCAAAACGTCTTGCAGAGAAAGTTTCCTGGCTTGGAAGCCCACCAGAACATCTTGTGTGGTGTCCTCAACAACAACAACAAGAAGACCAAGCCAACGCTGAGACAAGAACATCTGCTTTGGTGTTGTGGAGCTCAACAGCTGGGCTCCCTGTTCCCCATGGCCTATATTTCACAGCAACGTGTGCAGAGTTCAGATTGTCTCTGGTTACCGCTGACATCTTCCTCCTAATCCTGCTCTCTTTTAAAGCCAGCCGGAGGTGTTACAATGGCCCTCGCTTTCTGGGTACAGCTGCACAGCATGCTAACGCTTCGGTCTCCACCGCCGCAGAAAAAAAACCCCCAGCCCTGCTTTTCTCCCCCCAGGATTTTGAAACACAGCGGGCTCCTGTTTCTAAACACCGTGTTCCGAAGAACCAGCATCTCTGCCAGCTAACCAGGGGGTGATAATTTCAAGCGAGGATCAGCCTGGAACATCGAGTGCGTTGTCCATGTAACCAAGCAGAGAAGAGAGGATGAACAAGAGAGTGGCATGGGGGGAGGGGGCTATAAACACAGTCAAAGGGGGAAGGGGTTTATCCAGCCCCATGGCCACTGAGACCCCAAGGACCCTCATCGCTTTGCAGCCTGGAGGGCTTTCTTGCACTGGGCTGCTAACCGCACATACACTGCATCCCGATCCCTTGGTCTCCTAACATGTCAACATGCTTGTTGTTCTTCCTACCGTCTGAAAATCCACATTTTGTCCCTGTCACTTTCCAAGATAAGCTGATTTGAGACCTTGAGGAAGCTCATTTCATTCCTTCATTATTTGAGATGCAATGAAATATTTGTCTTTGTTCATCTGACTCACTCACTTTTACCTTAATTGGGCCGTAACATGGTTTGTGTGTGTCCGCTTGCACACTGCATGCAACCAGCACTTTGTGGCGTGTACTGGTGGGCCACGATATACAACCGTTCAATTAGCGATCGTTCAAAGTTGCAACAGCACTGAAGAAAATGAGTTGCAGCCAGTGCTTGCATTTACGACTGCCTCCATGGGCACGTAGGGTCAGAATTTGGGCGTTTGGCAACTGGTCTACATTTATGGTGGCTGCAGCATCCTAGGGTCATGTGATCGCCATTCCCGACTTTCCAAGCTGGCTCACGACAAGCAAAGCCAAGATCCGCTTAACAACCACATGCTTCCCTTCTCCATGGGAAAAAAAGGCCATAGAATTGAGTGTGACTCACTTAATAACCACATGGAAAGGGAAATTCTGGTCATAATTGCAGTCATAAGTCAAGAACCACCTGTAAATCGTGATTGATGACTTAGTGTGTTGTGTCTCTCACTCAAAAGTGGTCAAAGCCTGGCTAAGTGTGATCGGTGAACTCAGCCCAAGTTCAAATCTCATGACCCAAGTCAGAAGACTTTCCACCTTGTTCAAAATATGTATTTTTACAGCCGGGAGATTCTTAGATAGTCAACGCAGGTTGTTATTTCATCCCGTTCCTATTCTGAGCACTAACTTGGAAACTGAGCACCTTTTGCCTTATCTAGAAACACCGTGTGCTTTTCAAGGTCAGTGTGGGAGTTTTCCCACTAGGAGATCAACAGCCAATGTTTATCAACTCCACGGGCTTTGAATTTCCACGTTGGATATCTTCGCCCCCAACAGCAAACATGGGTGGAGGAGATGCTCCCCTCAGCCCTGCTGGGATGGCCTGATCCGAGCAGGATGCTCTGAACCCAGGAGGGGAAATGGGATGACACGAACAGCTGCCCTGAAGTGAACATCAAAGCTCTTTGACATGGAGGTTCCCACGTGTTGTCCTGACCAGGGAAGCTCTCCCTGGCTTTTCCCCAAGGCTTTTGGCAGGTCAAAAGCAATGAGTCACTCCTCCGCAGTGCATACCTGCGGGAGAAAGGTGTGTGGGGGGGTCCCCCTTTGGCGAAGGAGGTGCCCTCAGCAAGCCATTTGCAAGGAAAGAGACTGTTGCTTCTTAGGACTCCAAAATAGTCACTTTTCTTGCAGGGAAAGGATTAAAAAGAGCAGGAGATGAACAGAATAACAGGGTTGGAAGGGACCTTGGAGATCTTCTAGTCCAACCCCCTGCTCAGGTAGTATACCATTTGAAACAAAAGGCTGTCCAATCTCTTCTTCAAAACCTCCAGTCATGGAGCAGCTGCAACTTCTGGAAGCAAGCAATTAAATTAGTGCACTTTAATTAGTTTATTACGGAAGTAGATGGGAGAAAAGGCACCCATTTGGTCCCACTGCCTTTTTCTTGGCTGTTTTTTTTGCAGGTAGTCTTCATTTAGTGACTGCCCCTGGGAGCGGCAATTCTGTCATCAAGCAAAGTGGCCACTAAGTGAAACCACGGTTGTGCTTACAATCTTCCTTCGGCTTTCCTTTGCTTTGCAGATCTGCTGAGGTCATAAGTGTGAGAACTGGTTGCAGTGTTAACGGTCGCTAAATGAGGCAGCTGCTAGATGAGGACTACCTGTTGGCAGCTGGGGAATTCTGGGAGTTGACGTCCACCTATCTTCAAGGGATCAAGTTAGAGAAACACCCGTGTCCTAGTTTGGCCTTCTCAACGGGTTCAAGAGGACGTTGAACTGTTTGCCAGTCTTCCTGCTCAGTAGGTGTTAATGAGGGGCCCTCATCCTGTTTACTCTTCTTGGCAAGGAAATGAAAAACTCAAGGCTATTGATTACTGCCCGTGTGACACGCCCAAACTCTGCAGATTGAGTGGGGTAGAGGTGATCAAAATGGCTCCGCTAATGAGGAAAGAATTGACGCTAATTTCATTGGGCAGTTAAAATATGAAAAAACCCATCAGGTGTTGTCTGCCTTTTGGAAGGTTTCTTCAGCTCTTTCCTTGGCCAAATGCAAACCCCACCCTTTCTGAGAGGTTCCCAAGGGCTCTCCCAGTCTCCATATTTGTAAAAGAAAAAAAATAGTTGGAAGAGAATGCTTGTGGGTAAACCCCAGGAGAAAGCGAGAGAATGCTATGGACTCTGGAACCATGTAAAATTCTTTGTGCAGAACAGGGCAACTGCACAATAAATTTACCTACCGCTAGCACTGTTTGGGCTGTATGAATCCTCCATATCCAGAGGCAATCTACCTCTGAATGCCAGTTCAGAGGAATGCAAAAATAAAATAGAAAGTGCCCAGAGAAGAAAACTAATTTTCATCCAGCTGGTTGCCCATTATATGAAACACTAATGCTGCTTCTTTTGCATGATCCCTGCTCTTCTTGCCCAACCCAGTGGAGCTGGTTGTCCTTCCATTAAAGTAGGAGCCTCAAACCTTGTGGACTTCAACTTGTCCATGAGACTTAAACTTGCCAAGCCTGGAGACCCCTGCATTAGAGTGCTTGTGTCAAAAAGCCAAAGGGAAGCTTTAAGGCAGGTGTGCCATTGTTTTGCTCCACTTTGTTGACTACCTCAAAGGAATAACTCATATTTCAGAAGAAGCTGTGAACTCCTTAGCTCATAGCAACTGGCTCCGTGCAAACGTCAGCAAGGATTTGACAAGTCTGCCTTTGTGTGTGACTTGTGAAGGAGAAATATTTACAAGTCAAGTTTCCTCTCTGTTCTCAGTCCTCCTTGACTTCAGTGGCAAGAGGCTACAATGGTACTTCATCAAGAGGAGGAGAGAAAGAAAGAGGAAAGAAGGAAAGAAAGAAAGAAAGAAAGAAAGAAAGAAAGAAAGAAAGAAAGAAAGAAAGAAAGAAAGAAAGGAATGCTATTGAAGTTCAGGAATTAACAGGCTGTACAATTGATCCATAATTAGATCTGAAGCGGTAGCAAAGTGGTTGTGTTGACTTTGTACTGTATGCATTTGCTACCACCGGTCATTTGATCTGAAGTCCCCTTGAGGCCAAAGTCAAGATGCTTTGATAGGTTGGCTGGCCCCTTTTGTGGACAATGAGATGGAAGAGGGTCATTCTTTTCCAGACATTCCTATCAAAAAGAAAATAGGCTGGAAGGTCATATAATGGCCATTGAAAATTAATCTTCAGTGGGTCTGCTAAATACCTGAGTAGATTCAATTTCATTGAGAAATGTTCATTCATATGGACTTTAAGAGGGACGAATAACCTACAGATCTTGTATCCTCAGCACTCCCAGCTACATAAGAGACACCACAGACTTCCCAACAAGATTGAAACCCATTGACATTCTCAATGCCATGGATGTGGAGCATCATAAACCAACATTCTCCCCAGATATGGACTCCAAAAACCATCAGGAACAGCATCACTGATTTTGTTCTTCAAAACTGCTGGCCAGGATGGCACCAAATTCCTTAATTTAACTTGATGCTGCAGAAAGAAATCCCATTCTCTTCTTTGATTGCTACCACATATTTAATTCAGCAGGGGAAAACATAATTCTAAGGTGTGGACTTTGTTCATTCAACACTTTCGATGTGGATTTAATCACTCTCTCGGTTTGTACAATGCCCTGAGTCACAGTCTAACCAGTGAGCTGGATTGCCACAACATGCTAGGCTAGAAAAAAAGAAAGAAATCAAAAGCAAGATTAGTAGTGATTTCCCACCTTGGTTTATTTTGCAAGTCTAGCTGTTAGGTCTTTCACCAACCTGGTTAATTGTGTTGCGTGAATACAACCTGTAAAAGACAGAGAAACATGTTTTCTTTTCTTTTTTTAATATATATATTTTATTTTTTTAACTTTCTGAGAAGCACATTTTCCGAATGAAACACGCCAAATAAGAACACCTGTTTTATCAGTCACAATTCTTAGAATCTCTCTTCTTTGTTTAGCCAAGGGACCAGATTATATCTGATTTATACCTTTTTATTCCAGACTGGATTGGAAATGAAATTGCCAGGGAAAACATGACCTGTTGGATTTCTGCGCTTCGGGCTCTTCTTAAAAGGAAGAAGTGACAAACATCTTTTAGTTAGACAGGAAAACCGGCCAGATAATTTCTGAGAAAGATGTCTTCTGAACTGCCAGAAAATGCTTGTTTTCTTCTTGTGGCAAATCCTTGATGGTGTCAAAAGGACAAAGCACCACCAGGAGCATCAGAAAATAGTATAGGAGGCATTGTTGATTTGTACAAAAGCAGACCCCCCCAGGGCTCAGCTGACTGGAAAGGCTTTTTATTCTCAATGCCAATCTAAGGTTCTCATAATTCTGAACATGCTAAATGGAAATGGAAATGGAAATCTTGTGGACTGAATGAATCAGAGGCTCCCATGGCAGGTGTGGAGAAACAAGAAAGTCGGGCAAGGGGGGCCGGGGGGGATCTGGGCGGGAAGAGACCCAATAAAGAATAATCTCCTAAAACCCCCAGAGCCAAGAAAAGTGATAATTGTCCTCAGAAGTAATAGTCTTTGGCCTATATGAGAAAAGTATTGCTTTCTCTCCTGTTGAGAAGAAAAGATGACTTTCCCAGGTAGTTAGAAAAAGGCAATATTTGAAAACACGCTGCCTTCCGGAGGGAGGGGGTGCCTGGGAAACTGAATTTTAGAAGTGCACAGGGTCATCTAGATTCTAGACTAGAGCAAAGGTGTCCAAGCTTTAAGACCTGTGGACTTCAACTCCCAGAACTTCAGGACCCTGGACAGCACAACGTGACCCTGTGGCAGAGGCCAAGTTTTTTAAAGAAAGCCTATACCCGGTAGATGATTTTCTAAGACTCCATCTGGCCACCTGAGAGTCAAATTTTGAAAAACAGTTGGTTTGAGTTATGGAAAGTCAATCAGAAACTGCATCTTCAGAGGGTCTGGGATTCATGTCGAGTAATCAAGGGGCAAAGTTAACCCATCAGTCCAGGGCAGAGGACACAGAAAGTAGCCCTCAAGGATGGGCCTAGGAAGACCCATAGACTCGATCCATCTCCATCTCCACTGCTTGAGCTTCTTTTCTTGGGGACCCCTGACCTTGAGTGTGCCAAACACAACCCCCTGCAGGGTCCCCGGGGTGAATTTAATGGATAATTATGGGCATGAGGTTCTTTGAAGGCTTGTTCTGGTTTCTTCCAGAACCTTCTGTGGCTCCTGCTTCCCTTCTGCTTATTCAGCACCCCAAAGCTTGTCAGAACCCTCCCTCCCCAATCTTCTCCGACTATTGATGGAGCAATCTCATGGACGAGAACAAATGTTGCCAGATGCCAGCTATGCTCAGAAGAGTTGGTTATTTTTAACACACACAAATGCATGAAAACACAGACATACACACCAACACAGTGATATATCAACAGTCCAGGTCATTTAAGGATAGGATAGTAATCAACGGCTTAATTTGTGCCCAAAGGAATGACAGTTCTCCGTGGTTGTTGTTCCTAACTATTGCTACCCACAAGATGTTTATGGATTGGGCAGGGAGGGGTATCCTTTGGGTGGCATTTACAATTAGCTCATAAACCACCTTCCCTATTTGAATTGCCTGAAGAAAACAAAGCTCCTGGGTCTAAAATTCTGGCTGGAGAGAATTAATTTTCCATCAATTCTCACCCGAGGTCAAAAGGGCCCGTTATTTCTGCACCTTGCTGTGTTCCTCCATTCCGGCCTTTGCTGTTCCAAAGACAGCTGCCTATTTCCCACACTGCCGTGTGTCTTATTTGCTGGACGGGGTACAGGTCAATACCTCTCTTTCTCTCCAGATAAGGATGTTGCTGTTTTCAGTCCTTTTTCTCTCCCAGACGCATGCAAACACAAGACTTTGGGGCCAACAAGGGAGGCGTAAAATCACCTCCCGCTGGGGAAGGGTCCTGAAAGGGCTGCAGAAAACTTTCCTGCTTCCAAAAACTTGCAAAAAGGTTTACAAAGCTTCTGGAGAAAGCCTGCAGGGCGCTCTGGCGCCCCGTAGTGGCAGGAGAGGGAAATGGCTGGAGGAGTCACCGCCGTGATGCCATCCGGTTTAACAGAATAACAATTGGAAGGGACCTTGGAGGTCTTCTAGTCCAACCCCCTACTTAAGCAGGAGACCCTATACCATTCTGGAAAAATGTCTGTCCAACCTCTTCCTGAAGACATCCACCCACGACTTCTGAAGGGAAGCAGTTCCACGGATTAATTGTTCCCACTGTCAGGAAATTTCTCCTTAGTTCTAGATTAATTCTCTCTTTGATCCGTTGCTTCTTGTCCTGCCTTCAGCAGCTTCAGAAAATAGGTTGACACCCCCCCTCTTCTTTTTGGCAACCCCTCAAATACCGGACCACTGCCTCTCAAGCCTTTCATTCGCATGAGCATAAAGATTATTTTTAAGGTTTGAATCTTGAGTCACATAGACAGACAAGTATTCAGCAGAACAGAAGAAGCGAGTTGGGAGGGTCTTTGCAGGTTAGGGTTAGGGCTTAAAGTGACCAAGGCTGGACACTCCTGCTTTAAAGAAACCCCCAGTTTCTGTATCTCACTCCTGCCCAGCTCTCTCCTGATGCAATCCCATTTCACAGGGCAGCATGGAAGAGATCCTCTCCATCACGGCTTAAAAGTTAACTTTATTCTCCACTGCGGCCAGTTCAGAGGCTTGGCTCGCTGTTTCCCTTCCTCAAAGGCAAGAAACGGGGCAAGAAACTCCCGTTTATTGCTATGGCAAAGAGGAGGGCTGTGCCAAGGCGCCCTGGCTTTCTGGAACTTACCAAGACATGAGAGTCCGGGCTGTTTTGGGGTGCCAGTTCTTGCTCACAAACAATGGGGAGACGAGGAAGGGAACCCCAGAAGGTTGTGTCAGTGTGTGCATTTGGAAATGAATGGACCACCTGATGCCTTTGCAGGGAGCACTATGTGGGTGTCTTTGTCTTGCAAAAATAAGATAATTGAGCAACAGCTGGCAGGGAATAAGAGTAAAGACATTTGCATGACAGATTTGCTAAGAATTCAGTGAACACATTTGTAAATAGTGCCTTTAACTGTAAATGACAAAGACCAGGATTCAATCACCTATTTTTTTTAGAAGATTTTTTAAAAACAATTTATTACTTTTGTAAGTAACTCGAAGTGGCGGAACATACCTAATACTCCTTCCCCTTCCTATTTTCCCCACAACATCCCTGTGAGGTGGGTTCAGCTGAGAGAGAAAGACTGGGCCAAAGTCACCCAGCCGGTGTTCATTGCAGAACTAGAACTCCCAGTCTCCTAGTTTCCAGCCTGTGCCTTGACCACTAAACCAAACTGGCTTTCATTTTATCTGTGCAATGATGCAGACAGTTTATAATAAACAGTCTACTGATCATCTTCTGTACCCATTTTACAGATTGGGACTTACTTTCCCTGAGACAATGGTTTGCCCATGATCATCCAAGATGGGGGAGCAATTTGAACCCTAAAAATGTCCACCCACCTCAGATCTATTCCTGGGGATTCAAAATCAGAAACTCTCAGAGAGTGGGAGCAATACACTCCAGGCATGCCCTGGAGACCCTTTGCTTTTCTTCTGAGTGTGGCAAGACCAGCCTTCCCCCTCTCCCACCAAACCCCAGAAAGAAATCCCAATAGAACTTTCTAGTCCTTCTCACCTCGACCAAGAATTCGGATGAGTGAGTGAGGACCAAAAGGCGCTTCTTCGGAAGAGGAGAGTCACTCGCCTCCCCCCTCCTGCGCTCCATTCAGATCGCGGAGGCTCACTCCGTTTCTCTCCAAGCAGCTTTTTCCCCAATTTGGCGCCCTCCCAACAACGGGACTACAACTCCCATTCGCCGCCTGTGGGCCATGGAGGGTGGGCGAGTGAGGCAGAGGAGGCTGCCTTATTGAGCGCCCGCTCGGCTCCCTTCGCCGCCCCTCCGCAGGGCCAAAAGATCGCGCACTCTGGGGCGCTGCGCAAACCAAGTCGCCAAAAAATGGCAAACTTTTGAGGCGCTTGCAGCCGGCCCAGCTCTCCACAAAGAGTCCCCACGGATCGGGCCGGGTCGGCACCCGCGGCCGCCTGCGCCCCTGCCCGCACCGGGAGACCCCAACGCCGGCGAGCGCACAAGGAGCGTCTGGCCGGCCAGCTCTGCGCTCCGAGCTGGGCAGGCAAGCGGCGCAAGGCGGCCCCCGCTGGCTGTTTTGCGCCGCCTCCGAGGGGGCGGCGGCTCTGCGGCCGCTATAAAGGCGGGCGCGGCGCCTCGGACGGGCAGAGTCGAGCCGACCCGTCTAGCTTGCGCGCATCTCCTCCGCAGCCTCCTCCCAGCCAACTCTTAGCCGCGCCTTTACGCCTCCGCTGCTGCGCCGATCCTTCCAATGCGCCTGGCGGAGATGATCAAGAAGATGGGTCCCGGCGAGGTGGAGTTCAACATCCCGGCCAAGAACTGCTACCGGATGGTGGTGTTGGGTTCGTCCAAGGTGGGCAAGACGGCCATCGTCTCGCGCTTCCTCAGCGGCCGGTTCGAGGACCAGTACACGCCCACCATCGAGGACTTCCACCGCAAGCTGTACAGCATCCGCGGGGAGGTCTACCAACTGGACATCCTGGACACGTCCGGCAACCACCCCTTCCCGGCCATGCGGCGCCTCTCCATCCTCACCGGTAAGACGGCGGGTGCGCGTCTCTGTGTCTTGCGCGGGGATCAAGGGCCGGAGCCCGGGATAGGGCTCGGAGGCAGCCCGGGGAAGGCGCTGTCCTTTGGGCTCTGCTCCGCCAACCAGTCTGAATGGGACTGCGAGAGAGAGAGAGAGAGAGAGAGAGAGATACAGAGAGATAGAAAGAGAGAGAGATGGAAAGAGAGAGAGAAAGAGATGGAAAGAGAGAAAGATCGCCGCTCCCACAGTCCTTGCAAGTCGAAACTTTATAAATCTGAGCTTTCAGTCTTTACAACCTATTGCTAAGGACCTTCACTGAAGCGCCTTTGGCAATCTGATAAGTCCGGAGTTGTAAAGAAAAGGGAAACAAAGGACACTTTTTGCAGAAAGCCGAAGCTGATAAGAAAAGGAGTGGCCTCTTTATGGATTCCCATCCCCCCCTCTTCTAAATAACACCTCTGGGATGCTAAAAAAATATACATTTTTATGGCGACTGCAGCAATATAGACAGGGTGGTGCATTTCTGACCTGTAGTGAACTTTTTTGGCCAATGCTTTTAAAAAAGGCAACGGAGTGGAGAGAGAATCAATATATATATATATATGTTTTTATTTAAATTACTAACAAAGAAATAATATGTATGTATATATATATATGCATATATATATATATGTGTGTGTGTGTGTGTGTGTGTGTGTGTGTGTGTGTGTGTGTGTGTGTGTGTTATTTTAAGCATTGCCAGGATAGTTAAATTTAGTTCTGGAATATGTATTGTATTCCTCTCATTTACTGCTGTTCTTTCCCTAGCATTGCATGCATCCAGTAGTGAAGTTTTGAACCTTAGTTCCTAACCTTCTTCCTCTCTGTTCCTTCTCCTGCAGGAGACGTCTTCATCCTCGTCTTCAGCCTGGATAACCGGGACTCCTTTGAGGAAGTCCAGCGTCTGAAGCAGCAGATCCTGGAGACCAAGTCTTGCCTGAAAAACAAGACCAAGGAGAACATTGAGGTTCCTCTGGTTATTTGTGGGAACAAAGGCGACCGGGACTTCTACCGGGAGGTGGAACCCCGAGAAATTGAGCAACTGTTGGGCCAGGACTCCAAAAAGTGTCCCTATTTTGAGATCTCTGCCATGAAGAACAGCAATTTGGACGAGATGTTCCAGGCGCTCTTCACCATGGCCAAACTGCCCAACGAAATGAGCCCAGATTTGCACCGCAAAGTCTCTGTGCAGTACAGTGATCTGTTGCACAAGAAGACCCTCAAGGGCAAAAAGCTCCTGAAGGACAGCTCTGGGGAAGGGACTGGGGATGCCTACGGCATTGTGGCCCCCTTCGCTCGCAGGCCCAGCGTCCACAGCGACCTCATGTACATCCGGGAGAAGGCCATCCGAGGCGGACAGGCTAAGGACAAAGAACGTTGCGTGATCAGCTAAAGGCTCTTCTCTCTGATCTTCGGACCTCCCTGACCAAGGGGGACCAAGAAGCTCTTTGGTAGCCAAACTCTGCCAGCCCGTCTGGGAGGCACGCAAGCCTCAGGCTGTGGAAGACGAGGCCTCCTCACTCTCCATGGGGAACCCTTGACTATTTTCCTTTTAGCAGGAGTTGGAGGCAAGGCTGGACCGTCCGGCTAGGACCCGGAACTGGAGAAAAGACATTGAAGACTCAGTGGTGGGAAGGAGACCTTCTGTGAAGACCCTCTGACTATGTTTGTGGTCAAAAGACTGGGGGGAAACGGGAGGGGGGATTTGGTTGTACGGGAGGCAGCCGCTAGCTGAACTCCCCGACTTTCTCATGGCTGTGTCTGTGATGCTTTCGTTGTGCTGCCTCTGAGCATGTTGAAAAGTTTTAATTTGCTGCTACTGCTGCTGACAATTGTCCATGGCTTGTCCTCTTCTTCCCCTTCACCCCCATTGTGTGGGAGCACAGAAGGAGGGGAGACAGGTGGGGAAGCTGTTGGAAAAGAGATCCTGTTTACAGCCCTCCCCCTTTTTCATGGACGTTTGTTGACAAACGAGCAAACCAACCTACAACCGCGTTGCATTAAAGCCAACAGGCACTTTATATACATATGTAGAATTATCGGGTTGATTGTCAAGATTGGCATCTGGTTTTTACGATGTTTGACACTGGTTCTTTGTTATATTTGGGTGAGGTTTTTTCTATGAAATAAAACTTTTGAAAAATACAACAATTATGGTATTGACTTCTTTGATGGGGTGAGGGAAATGGGGGGGCATATTGGCACAGGTATCTGTTGGACAGTGTTGAGTTTTTGGGGTTGGGTGACAATCAGGAGTGCTGAACTAGGATTGTGGAGACCCCTGTCCAAAGCCACCCTTAGCCTTGGAGACCCCTGGTGGACTGTGGGCCAGCCTTTTATCCAGCCTGGCCAACCTTACTAAGTTGTAGTTGTTGAGATAAAAGGAAGTCCTCCCAGAAGCCAAGGAAGACCGCTTGAAAGACCTACCATGACATCCAAATTTGACTTCAATTCACAGAATTCCCAGCTGCCATGAATCACATGAAAAGGTTTCTCCACACAGGAGTAGTCTTCTCAACAAATGACCCACTTTCCGAACAGATCACAGTTCTACCGGTCTTTATAATATGATCCTTCTCAAAAGACTTGAGAAACTTGACTGATTCTGTTTAAATTTTCAGTATCCCTGCCGGGTTTGATAGACAGTGTCCTCCTTTCCCATCCTGGTCCCCATCCAAATCACTTTCAGGTCCTGCTTCTCAAGAACTAAGACCCCCTGCAAAAGTAGTTTCCAGGAGACCAGGGTTCAAATCCCCCTTCTATCTTAAGACTTGCCTTCCTCCCCAGACTCTTGTGATGGGAGAAAATAGCAGACAGACCAGTTGAGCTCTGGAGAAAAGATGGCCTATAAGCCCAGACATTGTAACTGCCCTCCTTGTGCCTGACCTCAGGTTTCCAAGCTGTGAATGCTGATGGGATAAACAAATGTTTGTATTTCTAATAGGGGCATTGGAGATGAATTGCAGCAACTATAACTATTACTACAACTATTAATAATAATAAAGTAGAGGTTGGTGGCCTCTTAAAATAACTGATGAGCTAGACGCGAGGAGGGGGGAAAAGGCTTACTAATTCAGACGTTTTCAAAGACTAACACTTAGTATTGTATACCAGGTGTCATGATGATTGCTGCATAATATGTTTTTATGTCCAATGTTGATTGTTTTAATAAAAGAATTTTTATATAAAAAAAAAATAATCATGGAAAAAAAATAATAACTGATGAAGACAGAGAAGGGAGATGAAGTCATTGGAAGAACGGAAAATGGCATGAAGTTAAATGAAAAAGGGGTGAGATAATTATCCCCTTCCCAGTTTCCGTGCGTCTCCTCTGGCATCAGTCTTCCACACGGTGGAAAATACCAAGGGCATGATGTGCCCAGTGGAAATTTTCCAGGCATTGCAAAGTCAACAAGGCTGCCCTACTGTGCCAGGGAGCATGAGCTATACCAAGGATGAATGGCAGAAATCCAGACCTTGTTGACCCCTTGGATGTGCTCAGCCCAACCCTCCCCATAATTGCCTTTATCGCACTCGTGGTCTGGAGTAGAAAAAAAACAATAAACTTTCATCTCACGCGATGCTGGAATGAGGCCAAGATGCTGATGCACACACCTGAAGGCAGCAGCTCCAGAGACAACACCTTTGGCCTCTCTCAAGAATTGCTTTTTGAGGGCAATTGCAAAGATTCCCTTCCAAAGAGGATAGTGAGATGGGTGGGAAAGAAAAGAAAAGAAAAGAAAGAAGGAAGGAAGGAAGGAAGGAAGGAAGGAAGGAAGGAAGGAAGGAAGGAAGGAAGGAAGGAAGGATATTCCCTGGTCAACATGTGGGGGAAACTTAAGATGAATGGACTTAAATTCTCAGAATTGAAGTCGCCAAGTTTCAAAAACACATAATGCCCAAATGGTGTTCAATTCTTTGAAATTGCAAGTTATTTTATTATTGATTTTCACAGACCAGAAATAACTTTAATTACAGAAGCAATAACGTCACTCAGTGTCACTTTAATTAATAGTAACTGTCCTAATGTCCCAGGAGGGAGAGAATCAACATTCTTACACACAATAAAGAAGAAAAACAAAGAAAAAAATTAACATGATTTAAAAAAACAAGAAGGAAAAAAACAACAAAAAATGACATGGTTAAGGATCAGGATTGAAAGGATGGTGAGCAAGAAGATTAAGATAATCCCAGATCAGCCTTAAACAGAGGAGAGATCAGATTTTTATCTTTTCATCCTATCAAAGATGAGATGAAGCAGTGATGATGCAGTGATTTTCTGGAAAAAAACACACACACATATCCACGCTGCATGTTTAAAGAGGGCTATTTCTGAATTGAAAAGGTTACACAGCTGGCAAATCTGACAAAGAACGACTTAAATAAAATAAATCAAGAGTGTTAAGCATTACAGGCCACATCAGTGGGGGAGGAGATGAACAGGCAACCCCAGAATATTAATATAATCCACCACCATCTCTCCCCCCCCCAAATTATTTTTTAGCAAAGCTATTATTTGTTCCCAACAAGCAAGCTAAAAATAATAGAAACAACATTCACACATGGATAAATGGAGACTTTCTCCATGAATGACACCTTCCATGGAAACTGATGATTGACGTCACATAAATTTAATAAAATTCAGACATAAGTCATGAAGCTACTTTTTTTAATTTGCTGAAGATTTTTAAATGCTGCTTCCATTTTCTCTCTTGCTGCTTCGCTGCATAAGAAACATTTCCTGTGGGCTGAAAAACGGGATTCAAAGATAGTCCCTATCACTCAACGAAGTGGTCCCTTCCCCTTTCAAACGTGTGGCACAATTCCACCTGGAGTGTACCACTTCATCCCACAGGAGGGGGGGCTGAAGGGGTAAAAAGCCCAGCCAGGAAGACAAGGAAATAAAACCACCATTAATCAACTTATTAACAAGTAGAAAGCTAACCTGAAAATTCATTCCAGGCTTTGCAACATCTAGTATTTTAATTTTTCTCACTTTTAATTCCAGGAATAGGCAAGATGGACCCACCCATCCACCCACCCTTCTGATGAAGTGGTACACTCTCGCATAGCTTTACCACCCAGGCGCACAGAAAACGGCCCACGGACATCACCCCCCATGCACACCAAGTGAGTTTTGCACAATCACACCCTATTGGGCTCACAAATTGCACACCAGGTCCATTTACATTAGCACAATGTTTTTCAAACTTGATCACTTTAAGAGGTGTGGACTTCAACTCCCAGAATTCCCCAGCCAGCTGGGGAGTTGAAGTCCACGCCTCTTAAAGTGGCCATGTCTGGCAAATGCCGCTTCCAAGGAACTGTCCTGTCTGCAGAGCGACGTCTTCTTTACTCCTTGGGGACTTCAAACATGCACAGAGTTTTATATTTCTGCAGTAGTTTGTTCTTCGTTTTCACTTGTTCTCGGAGGTGCTGCAGTTGCTGGTGCTGCTGTTCGGGGCTCCGGCTGATGCCCTGCATGCTTTTGATCAGCTTGTGGGTCTCCACAAATTTAGTTCTCAGCTCGTTCAGCAGCTGGTGGACATCCTGGCTGTCTTTATCCATGCTAAAACAACGAAACGGGAAGGAGAATAAAAATAAATCCATTCTGTTAACAGCCGACGTTATTTATATACAAGCAAGGAAGCGCAAGGGAACCCGTGCAGCGCTCCGATCTTTGGAAAATAATTTTTAATGGTTTTTAAAATGTCTTTTCTGATTTTTTTTAAAGAAGTGAGCTCTTGGCTGCACACTTATATTTTTTTAAAATAAAAATCCTATGTCTAGCATCCTGGATTTTAATTCTCGTTCGCTTTGATTTCCCTTTTATTCCGTGCAAGTCATTTCAAACAGGACTTTATTAATTATTCGTTGATTAAATTGGTTTGCTGGCCATGTTGCTGCAAGGCAAACTTTGCTATCCTTGGTGCTCTCTGGAAAACCTCATTTTAATCATTTTCCAAATGGGTATGTTTAGAAATTCCAGCAGGTTCCCACCTTCCAAAAAAAGCTCTCTGAATCAAGGTAGCCCATTATTCCTACTCAACCCCTCAAATCTCCCCCTCCCCCCCTGTGCTGATGGCCCAAGAAATCATGGAGAGATGCTGTGGTCATGAGATATAAATAAACAAACGAACCTTGGGGAGGAAGGCAGAGAGAGAGGGAGAGAGAAAGAGTGGCTAATTGCAGAAATAAATCTCGTGTTTTGTAAACAGAGATTTATGTTCCTGCCCTGAAAGCAACTCCCACATAGTTGGAAGAAAACATTCTATTTGGGACTTTCCATTAGTGACTGGCTGGCAACCAAAGATAGACTAATAAATAGGCGTTTGCAAAGCAAGCAGCAGAAAACCCCAACATTCTGCGTCTCAGGGAGGAAACAGCTCCAGATTCCTTTTGTTGAGGGCTGCTGTGAGGATCAAATCAGGCCTTCGCCAAAGGGACCCTCCTCATCCAGATGTGCAAGGGCCCCCCTCCCACCAGCATTTAGGAACAACCTCAAAATCATCCTAGCTTTGGGCCCTGGAGCTATTCAGTGGCCCGCCTCATCTCATTATTTCAGCCTTGTGTTAGTTAGCCTCCTTCTGATGTCCTGATTTACAGTTTGGGATGTTTTCGGTTACTGAGATGTTCGACCTCTGTTGGCTCAGACTGTGGACCACAGCTGAGCTGCTCAACCTCAGCCCCTTGAAGATGGGCAGACTTCGATTCCCAGAATTCCCCAGCCAGCATGGGTCGTGTGTGCATAGATGGCATATAAAAACATTATAAATGTAATAATGAAAACAAGAAAAGATGGGGAGGGAAAGCTTTTGCAAGCTCAGAACAGGGCTAAGTTTAGCTCTGGACCCCCTCCCTCCCTCTAGTTGCCCAGAGGTGGCAAGAACTAGGCCTCCCCCCCCCAGCTGTGCACCAGGATGCTCCCCATCAGCTGGGCCAGAGATACCAAATTTGGGGAGCATCGGATTCAAATCCTGAAGGGGTAGAAATCTAAGCACCAATCTCGCTGGAGATCCTCATCTCCAGTCTGAAATCCCGGGATGCGTGGGAGACCTCCTAGCCTGGAACTCGGCCTTTCCTCCATCCCTGCCCTCCAAGGTAGACTGCCCCTGTCCCCGGAGGCTCGGCGGGGCATTTACCATTTGATAATGTCGTGCACCAGGGGCAGGAACGAATAGTTCTCCAGGCCCGGCCCGGGCGGGGCGGCGGGGGTCGCGGCCTGCGCCTGGGGCGGCAGGAACTTGGACTCGGGCGCCGCGCAAGGCTGGGGCGCGGGAAGCGGCGCGGGGGCCGTGGCCAGCGGCTCGCCCGGGGCCTGGGGGGTCCCCGCCGGCTGGGGTCCGCCGGGGGGCGGCTGGGGCGGCGGGCCGGGGTCCTCCAGGGCTGCCCGCGGACCTCCGGGCGCCGCGGCTCCCGGCGTGGCCATGCGCTTCGCCCGCCTGGGCTCCGAGCGCCTTTGCGCCTGGCCGGGGGTGCCGCTCGGCGCTCGCTCCGGGGGGATCGCCCTGCGCTGGAGGGAGGCCCTGCCCGCCGCCGCCGCCGCCGCCCCCCAGCCCCGCCCGGCCCGGCCCGGCCCGGCCCGCGGTCGCAGCAAATGCACGCCAGGCGCGTTGCAAGAGTGCCAGGCTGCAGCGCCTCCGCCGCCCTTTTGCACGTCAGCCGGTTGCAGCTCCTCCTTCGGCTCCGCTGCGCCGCCTTCCCTGCAGTGGCGGGACTGGGAGCGCTCCGACGGCCCGCTCCTCCTCCTCCTCCTCCTCCTTCCTCCCTTCTCCTCCTCTTTTCCTCCTCCTCTTCTTCCCTCCTCTCTTCTTCTTCCCTCCTTCCTCCTTCTCCTTTCTCCTCCTCCTCCTCCCCCTTTCCTCCTCCTCCTCCTCTTCTTCCCTTCTCTTTCTTCTTCCTCCCATCTCCTCCTTCTTTCTTTCTCGTCCTCCTCCTTTCCTTCTCCTTCTCCTCCTCTTCTTCTTCCCTTCTCCTTCTTTCCTTCTCCTTCTTTCTTTTTCTTCTTCCTCCTCCTCCTGTTTTCCTTCCCATTCTTCTCTCCTTCCCTTCTCCTTCTCCTCCACTTCTCCTTCTCTTCTTCACTTCTCCTTCTCTTCTTTTTTCTCCTCCTCCTTTCCTCTTTCTCCTCTTCTCCCCTTCTTCTCTTCTTCCCTTCTTATTCTTCCCTTCTTCTTCTTCTTCTTCTTCTTCTTCTTCTTCTTTCCTCCTCCTCCCCCCCCTTGTTTTTCCTCCCACCCTTTAGGACATAATATAAAGCAGTGTTTCTCAACCTTGACAATTTTAAGGCATGTGGACTTCAACTCCCAGAATTCCACAGCCAGTTGAAGTCCACATGCCTTAAAATTGTCAAGGTTGAGAAACACTGATATAAAGGTTTATATAAAGATTTTGAAGCAGTAGGTGTGAACTTAAATGGACTCCAGAAGATGGTAGAGGACAGGAAGACCTGGAGGAACGTTGTCCATGGGGACTTCGCAATTAACCACAATAAAGATTTAACTGCAAAAAGGCTGTGAGCCTAAACTTAAGGAGAAGAAGATTTCACCCTTCCAGGGAAGACAACTGATGTCATGAACCACAGTGTACGATCCCTGAGAATCTTTTTAATTAATCAGAAAAAAACACTTTATTGGAGCAGGGACACATTTACCGAAATAAGCCTAATTACCTTCCCAACAAAAGAAAAAACAACACCCCACTTCTTTTAGATCAGATTGCAGTCATCAGTTCATAGAAAAATGACTCGCAGTAAAGTGCCTCCCAATTTGTTTTAAGTAAATATTAATAAACAGGTGCTATTTATATCTAAACCGAAACCCTGGGATGAGTGTCTGAGCTTGGCGGATGCTACTAAAAATAACTAATATAATCAACAGCTGATTTCCAGCAAAAAAAGAAAGGTGGGGGGGCAGCAACAGCAGAGCCTGAGAGCAATCGAGATGCTTTGCTGAAGGCAATGGACCGCTCTGAGGTCGCCTTTTGCAAGCCCCGTTTGAGACATCGCATGCTACGATGAGATGTGGTAGCATAAGAGGGGTGATCTGGGCTTCTGGCCACTTGTCCCACTTCTCGGGAAGGCATCCTGGATCTTCTACACCAGGAGTCTCCAAACCTGGCAACTTTAAGACAAGTGGACGTCAACTCCCAGAATTCCCCAGATAGCCACGTTGAAGTCCATTTTTGTCTTAAAGCTGGCAAGTTTGACAAACGTTGCTTCAAGGGAACATAGTTTCCAACAGTCCATAAGGGTGGAGCTCTTCATCCTTTAGTTCCTTAGTCCGTTCTGGCTGGGTTTTTCCCCTAATAGTTAAATGCCACATGTGTGCCATTATGCAAGGAGACAAGGGTGGAGCAGAGCGGGCTAAGGAACTAAAGGATGAAGAGGTCCACCCTTGTGGACTATTGGAAACTGTGTTCCCTTAAAGCAACGTTTCTCCAACTTGCCAACTTTAAGACAAGTGGACTTCGACATGACTTCTGGGAGTTGAACTCCAGTGGTCTTAAAGTGGCCATCTTCGGGGATCCCTGTTCTGCTCCAAACAGGCTGCTAATTGGGGGCCTTCTGAGCATGCCCAGGAATTAAGGCTCCCAAGGCTGATTTCCCAACGGCAGAATCTGGAGACGCAGCCTTGACTCCAGTTAAACTTTGCTCTGCTGAGCCTGCCTTGGGATCCCTCTGCAAATTTGAACAGCCTTTGGTGGAAGAGGTGAAGACACGAGAAGGGGGAGCAATGGAGAGACCCTGCAGATCGGAAGGTTAATAAGGCCAGAGAATGGACAGGGGAGCACAGAAGAATCCAGTTTTTCTGGACTCTGGCAAGCTCGCTACTTACACAAACAAGACCCCCAGTCTGCTGTAACTTCAAACAGTCATAAGTCAAGGACTTACCTGTAAGCTTATTGGAAAAACCCAAACTGGCAACGGTCATCCTGCTGAGCCAAACACAAACACACATCAGGAGGTTTTAGCCTAGTATCAAACAATTATTTTAAGTTTTAGTTTGCCCGAGGCCAGACTTCTTGTGCGCTTGTGTGTTTAGCCAACAGCAGGTGTTTAGGCAACAACAGCTTTTGAGTTGGACATGGAGGAGGGGAGGAAGGGCATGAACACTTAAAGGTTTATTCAGCCTTATTAGAAATAAAAACTGTTAATTGCTACACTTAGGCAGCATTCAAAGATCTTTCTTTCCCCCTATTTCAGGCCTAGCGGTGTTTTTCTTTGTGTTAGTAGCAGGCTGGCAACAGAGCAGTGATGCATCTTTAAAAAGTGCGACTGCGTTTTTACCATATGTCCTTCCAGATGCTGGAACAAAAGTGATCTAATGCATTAAATTAACAGAGAAGCCTTCTCATTCAGACTGTGGAAGAGTAAAAATCAGCATCCATCTTTTAAGTAATTATATTTCCCAGCTGCAGTAAAATAAGCGAGGAGGGGCCAGGGGTTTTTTAATGTCTCTTCCCTGAATTGCTTCTTCATCACCAATGAATCCGATAACTGGCAATTCTCAGCATTTATTGCTGGTTTGCTGAATAGCTAGATAAGTTGGAGAGGTGTTTTTCAAAGTTGGCAAAGAAAGACAGGTGGACTTGCCCCCTGCTAAAATGTCCGTGCATCAAAAGTAAAAACCAGCCACTTGGTTCATAAAGCATCCTCTCCTCTGCAAAGGTGATTTTTGCAAGAAGTAGATTGGCAGTATTTTTTTTTTAAAAAAAACACTCAATAAACTATGGGGGGTCAATAGCGATGAGGAACATAAAACCATTTGTAGCTTTAAACCTTGAAAGTTGGATCACTGCATTTTCACCTAAATGGAGATTCTCTGTCTCAAAGATGCTCTTCCAAAAGGCAACTGGACTTTCTTGTTTGTTTTCCTTGAAAATGTTTCGCTTCTCATCCAAAAAGTTCCTTCCATTCTTCAGTTTCATCTAAACGACCAGTCACGTCTTTAACTGGACTAATGTGCAGCCCTTCCATTGAACTGGACCCACTGCCTGGCTTCCCACATCTTTTCAAATAGCACTTCTTCAGAAATAAATTAATGTAGCGGGTTAATTGCCCTTCACCTCCCTTTCATTGGCCAGCCTGGGAAAAATGTGGTTGTGTTTTGATTTTTCCTTGAGTTCCTAGCAACGTGTTTTCACTGCCTCACTGTTGATATGTGCGCTTCTCTTAAACAGGAGGGTTTGGACTTGGGCCATAAACTCATTGGCCCCTTGGAAAAGCTGTCTAAAAATCCCAGTTTCCAAATATTTTCCTTTTTAAAAGGAGTGGGTTGCTGATGTTTGCAAAGTTACCTGAAACATGGGTTGGCTGTGTGTTATTCCAGCACAATGCCTTCAGTGACACCCCTCATTAGACACACAATTCATCTTACAATTCACAATTCATGACAGGGAGAATGATTAATCAATGGAACAGCTTGCCTCCAGGAGTTATTGGTGCTCCATTGCTGGAGGTTTTCAAGAAAACATTGCACAGCCTTTAGTCTGGATGGTATAAGCAGGCTTAATGAACAAACCAAGGTTAAGCAAGTGATGACCAAGTGTAATGTGTAGGCCTAACTAATGCCAAGCTGGATTGTCAGATATTTTTAGAAGGTTTCTTAAAAACAGTTGGAGAAAGCCCATCTTTTTGTATTCAGAGTTCAATGATGGATGAGCTATTTAAGAAGAAAAACCACCGTGCCCCGTGGCGCTCTTTTGGCTCCAAAGGGAATGAATCATTACCTCTTAATGAAGAAAACATGTTTTGAAACAGGCAGGTCCAACCAAGCTTAGCAAGCCCTGCAGGTTGGCTGTCCACCTTTGACCGACATCTCCCTGGAGTAGCCTTTGATCTTCAAGACCCAAAGCCTGCCTCTTGGCACCTCCAGATGCTTCTCTTTAAGAGAAAAAGGCTGACTGATCCTGGGGAACAGAGCTAACCTTATGAGTTTGGTTTAATGTTAAATCCCAGGTTGGATTCTGAGGTCAGTTTGACCAGCCAGTGTTCTCTGATGATCATCAAACACTTCTGCACAGAGACTCAGGGCCATAAGACGACTCTTCTGAGCAGGGCTGAGTGGGTGGGTGAAGAGTCTTTGGAAATATGTGGAAGTTGACCCCAGAGTCCTGGGGCCCTTGACTTAGAGGAAGCACTGAGCAATGGCTTCGTTTTCCCCAATACATCTGTGTTATTCAAGGCATGTATTTCCCAGATGTCTTCCCTTGTGATTTGCTTTCCCATTAATTCTGCTTTTATTCTTCTTGCTCAGAAATACCTGGCAAGCAGGGAAAATAGAGCCCTTCTTTGAAGGAGACGGGGTGTGTGTGTGTTAGAAATATGAAAAATAAATAAAATAAAATAAAGTATAGATGATAGAGATAGACAGACAGACAGACCGGTAATAAATAATAAATTATACTCTTGGAGAAAAGAAATGTCCCAGAACTCTTTATTTATGGCAGGGGTCCTCAACCTTGCCAACTTTAAGACTTGTGGACTTCAACTCCCAGAATTCCTCAGCCAGGAATTCTGGGAGTTGAAGTCCACAAGTCTTAAAGTTGGCAAGGTTGAGGACCCCTGATTTATGGCACGAATCAAATAGGACAGTTGACATTTCGCTTGTTTGTTTATGTGTGTTGCACTCTTGTGGATCTCCTAGGGTTAAAGTCAACTCAGAGGAGATTTTGCCCAAATAGATTTACAGGGTGAATTGCCCTGGAATCTACAGAATCTACAGAAAGCAATAAATTCAGAAAAGGTTTTGTCTCTGCTCTGCCACCCGTCCACTTGGCCCTCCCTGGGGGAGAAGATTGTGCTGGCCTAAGGCTGCCTCTTGATGAGGGAAATTGCTCAAGCAAAACAGAGAGAATATGCTGATCTGGGCTCAGCTGGATTAGCCAAGGGTGAAATCTTATGGTTCCTTCTGGGTGAAGAACCCGCAGCTTGCTCAGAACCAGCACCGGTGGATGTGCTAAAATTGTTCTTTTAGGGTCCCGGGTGACCCAAGCTGGCACGTCATCAAAAAGAAAGACGAACAGAGTATTTGCAGGATCCTTCCCCTGAAGCCAAGACACTTTCCTCAGAAAGATTTTCCATGTCATAAAAGCATCTATTTATGGCTTCCCGAATGAAAACCATCAGAATTAACAGAAACAGAGTTGATTATTTGGATGTCTTCCGCCTCCTTGCAGGCTCCGTGTCGTTTTCTATTTAACTCTTTGTGTTTAAGACAGAAACTGTGTGTGTGGGGGGGAAAGCATTTTCTGAATTGTCCTTTGGGATTATCTGACGCATGGAGAGCTTGAACAGAATAGAGCTGGAAGAGACCTTGGAGGTCTTCTAGTCGAAGCCCCTTTCTCAAGTAGGGGACCCTGTGCCATTTGAGACAAGTAGTTGTCCAGTCTCTTCTCAAAAACCTCCAGTGATGGAGCAGCCACGACTTCTGGTGGCAAGCTGTTCCACTGGTTGATCGTTCTCACAAATGCCCTCGAAACGTAGTTCTGGTCTTACGTTTATGTATACAGCTAGTCCTCCACTTAACAACCATTCATTTAGTGACTGTTCGAAGTTACAATGGCACTGAAAAGTGTGACTTATGATGTGTTTCACACTTACGACCATTGACAACCAGATTATGAAACCAGATTGCAACGCCTTGGTCTCTTCAGCCTTGAAAGACGGCGTTTAAGGGGTGACTTGATCGAAGTGCATAAAATCATGCATGGGATAGAAAAGGTGGATAGAGAAAAATTCTTTTCTCTATCACACAATACCAGGACAAGGGGGCACTCCCTAAAGCTCATAGCTAAGAAAGTGAGGACAAATAAAGGGAAATATTTCTTCACCCAGAGGGTCGTTGATTTATGGAATTCACTTCCAGAAGGGGTCGTGACAGCTGTCAGCCTTGACAGCTTCAAGGCAGGGTTAGATAGATTCATGGATGCCAAGTGTATCGGTGGCTATTAAAACGGATGTCCATGTGCCGCCTCTATGTTGGTTGAGGCAGGCAGGATTCCCTTGAGTCCCATTTGTTGGGGGTCAAGGGAAAGGGAGGGTTTTGCCTTCTCTTTCTGCTCAAGATCCCCATGTACAATTGGTGGGCCACTGTGTGACACAGAATGCTGGACTCAATGGGCTTTGGCCTGATTCAGCATGGCTCTTCTTAGGTTCTTATGTTCTTATGACAGCATCCCCATGTCACGGGATCAAAATCTGGACACTTGGCAAACTGGCTTGTGTTTATGACGGTCACAGTGTCGCCATTTGCCACCTTCTGACAAGCAAAATCCAGGGGGAAGCCAGGCTTGCTCAATAGCCGTGTTAATAACAACGGCAAGGATGCACTTAGAGAGGCCATAAAGTGGGGCAATATTCACTTAACAAATGTCTCACGTAGCAACATAACATTTGGGCTAATCATTTCACACGGGCTGTTGTTTGGGGAATTGAGGGTGGCTGTCTTCAGGGTAGCATGGGGTGGAGGCTGTTGTTTGTTGGGACATTCACTTAGAGCAAAAAAGCATCTCTAGAGGCCTGCCTTGCCTTGACCACCTGGGTCATAAGAGCAATGACATTGACAGACTCTATTTACCAGGAGCATTGATGAGCTTGGAATTTTGCAAGTATACCAGATAGTTGAAGAGGAAAAAATGGCACTGGAAGAATATTGAAAGACAGTGAAGAAGATGCACTGAAGCTAATATAACATGAAGGCCAACTGAATATAGGAGGAAACCAAACTGACCCTTTCCTGGACCAACAATCTCTGCCCACAGTCAGTCACTTCCTATCTTGACTATTGCAATGCACTCTCTATATGAAGCTGCAATCTTTGTAGATTGGGATTTTAGTTGTAAGTCGAGGATTGCCTGTATAAGGAAAGTAGTAGGTCTGCTGGACCTTTGGGGACCTCAAAGCTGTCCTCCCTGCTGGCCTTTAGATCTTGCACAGGAGACTCAATCGTCTCCAGGCTTGGCCGGAATTCACCATTTCCTCTACATTTTTCTCTGCCTCTTGGTCTCTGTGGGAAAACTGGGGACAAATGTCCCTTTATGTCAGCTCTGGGGAATGAATCAGCCAGGAAAGGCACTTCTGGAGAATGCCTGTGGCTCTTTTTAACTCTGCCCTCCGCATCTTGAGTCTCCTGGGGCGAGGAATGTGGCTGCGGACAGGCTCCGTCCATCAGGTCAGCCTCCCTGGCCTTCCGAGCTGAGATGACGTCTTTCCCAGCCTGCTTTGGAACAGCCGACCACGGTTCCTCTCCGACTTGGCCACCTTTTCGTTCTTGCCAGGAGCCTCTGGAGAAAGTGGCATGACAACGGACCCAGGGAGAGGTGTGTGTTTGTGTTTGCTTGAGCATTCAATTTATTAGTTGCCCTGTCACAAACTGTTCTTCAGGGGGGCGAGAACACTTTGTTATAAAGCCAACTGGCCGACAAGGGAAGGCAATGAAATGCAAGGACATGAGATCAAAGCTGGATCCTTAAAGGGGAGGTGGAGGGGAAAGAGAGAGGGGAGGGAGGGAGGGAGGGAGGGAGGTCCTGCTGAAAAAGCAAAGCTAAAAAAAAAAACCCCAATGCAAGTAGCAATTGCTGCAAGAGCTAAAAAAAAGGTATGCAAGGAATAAACTGATTCTGAGACAGGCTTCCAGAAGCCGGATTTATCTAATTATACCCTTATCCCATGAGGATAAAGTAGCCTTGTTTGATATGAAAAGAAGAAAAGAAAAGAAGAAAAGAAGAGAGGAGAGAAGAAGGAGAAGGAATAGAATAGAATAGAATAGAATAGAATAGAATAGAATAGAATAGAATAGAATAGAATAGAATAGAATAGAATAGAACAGATTGTAGAATAGAATAGAATAGAATAGAATAGAATAGAATAGAATAGAATAGAATAGAATAGAATAGAATAGAATAGAATAGAATAGAATAGAATAGAATAGAATAGAACATGAGAGGAGAGGAGAGGAGAGGAGAGGAGAGGAGAGGAGAGGAGAGGAGAGGAGAGGAGAGGAGAGGAGAGGAGAGGAGAAGAGGCATTAGGACCAACCAAACCAACTTCTAAGGTGTATTGTTGGATGTTGAGACCTTCACACAATGCTGCAAACAGGAAACTGGAAAACGTGAAACAAAGGAAATGTGAAGTTGCCTTATTTGTCTGACCACAGTCTCTTTTCCTCTTGGCTCTACACAACGTGTAAAGTGAACTGGCTTTGCACCATGCAACTGTGTGCAAAGATCACCTCAACAATACCTGTAAAACAAGTGTGCAACCTGACCTGGCCACACCTTAGAGGTTTGTATTGAACAACCAGCACCCAGAGCCAAAAATCTGAGATGTGCTACTTTGGGCACACATTCCAGCTGCTTGTGAAAAACTACGGGTGGCCAAAACCTGTGTTAAATTTACATTCCTTTACATTTAAGTCATGAACTTTAAATACGTGTACAGGGAAGTCCTTGGCTTACGAGCACCACCGGGACCAGAATTTCCATGGCTAAGCAAGGCTTAGTTGTCGAATGAACCATGCTGTCATAAAGCAAATCTACAAATCTTAAAGTTGCCAAGTTTGAAAAACACGGAACTAGACCCAGAAGCGTACAGGAAGGTTCTTAGAAAAACTCCTAAGGCCATTGAAACTCCATTCTGTTTTTAAGGAATGAATGAAGCCCTTAAAAACATTCTGGCTGCCATCTTGCCTTTCTTGACCGTACAAATATCCACTTTCCAAGGTGACATGGTAGACCTCGGTGGCCTTTTCCTTTAAAACCCCACTTCTTGAGGGAAACCTCCTGGGCTGGTTTTCCTTGCCAACCCAGCTGGAGATGAAGGGGGAAGGTCTTCCTCCCTCAGGGACCCGGAGACCCCCAACCCTTTTCTTTCTGTCCTTCTGCCCTGGAAGGCCAGCAGATCGATTGCATCAAGCGATGGCCCCTGGGGTGGAAAAACTTAGTCGTCACTGGACAGGGCGTAACTGAAGATCTCCCATCGTGAAATTGGAAGCCAGTTCAGCCATGGGGATTTGACTTGATTAGCCAAAAAAAAAAAAAAAAAAGCACAGGATGAATGCGACGTGGGCTAGGAAGCGGGGAACAGGGTGATCTTTGTCTCTCTCGGCTTCTGACCGGAGAGTGGGAGCAGACGATACTTGGAAAACAAGAGGCCGAGAACAGAAGGGGCCTTAAATGGAAACGAGTGTTCCCTTCGGCCCTAATCCCTTTCAGGTTGCAGTGAAGAGAAAAGAGGCAGGGCACTTTCCTTTGGGGAGGGGGCAGCAGCCATGCCAAGCAAGCAAGCCCCAATCTTTCGATGAGCTTCACAGGATGAGAGCCCACCTGCCTAACTTTCAACCAGGAGGGCTTCATTCCTGTGTTCTTCGATTCGAGAACTCCGTTTCAAGGTGGACGGGGATTCTGCCCTGCTTTTCCAAAAAAAGGCCATTGTCATCTGTAAGCTAGAAGGAGCAGAAACAGCCAAGGCTGGGGAGAGGAGGCCACCAGGAAAGGCAGAACAGGCACTGATCCCAGTTCAGCCCCAATGCTTAACGATTCTGTTGGGAAGCACCCAGGAAGGAGGAGAGCTTGATGCAAAGTTAGACTGGAGTCACTGCACAATCGCAAAAGGGCTAGGAGAGACCCCTCATAAGTTCCTTGGAGCCTTATTACTGTTGGGAGTTGGCCCCCAGACTGGGGAGATTCCTGTATTATAGGCAGAAAATAATAAAGTAGTTAGCTTGAACTCTGCACATGTGGATCTGGTTGTTTAAGCCTGACTGAGTGCCAGTTCAAGGCTGGTCTTGGCTCACCAAGCATCGGGGCTGAATTGGGATGGGGGCTCGTTCTGCCTTTCCTGGTGACCCCTTTCCCCATTTGAGGAGCCCTGGTGGTGCAATGGTTAAAGTACAGTAGTGCAGGCAAGCTCTGCCCACAACCTGGAGTTCAGTCTTGATGGGGCTTGAGGTTGGCTCACCCTTCCATCCTTCCAAGGTCAGTAAAATGAGGACCTAGATTGTTGGGGGCAAGAGACTGATGTTGCAAACCACCCAGAGAGTGCTGCAAAGGACTATGGGGCGGTACATAAGCCTAAATGCTTTTGCTATTGTTTTCTTTGGCATTTTGGCCCTCTCTAGTTTACAGAGGATGACAAGTCTTTGGGAAGGAGAGGGCAGAATGTCAGTCCACTTTGAAACAGAGAAGACTTCCCGATTCTGAGAACATGATGACTTTGGCCCTTCTGAAGCCCTCCTGGCTCCCATCCTGACTCAGGAAAGGAGGCGAGGTGGGCATTATCACACCATCCTCAGCTTGTGGGCATCATCTTTAATCAGTGCAGAGAGATCTCGAACACGAAATCTACAGAGTGGATTTTGACATGCTGGGAGTACACAAAGAGTCCTACCGGGCTCTGCTGAGAACATTCTGAATCCCATCGCAAAGATATCATGCTTTTTGGTGCGCTCTCATGCACGGCTCCTTGTGCATAGAAGGGGGAGGGGGGATGACTTGTTCAGCTCTATTGAAAAGCAATTAGTCCATGTTCTCTTTGTGATTCAAATCTGTTGGGGATTTGCCTTTCTACTCTTGATGCCAGCTCAGCTGCTTCTTGGATTGGAGAGAGCCTGAGGGCAATTGCTCAGCTTCTGAAGAACTTGGTTGAAGAAGGAAGAGGCAGGACAGGAGGGCTGTATCCACACTGCCACTGTTTTAAGTCAGGCTAAGCATTCTTCCCTCTGGGTTTGCGGTTTTCTTTTTTTGGTCAGCTCTGAGGAGAAGGAAATACTTGGAATTTGGACTGTTGCATTGGATGTTCTGAGGACCTAGATCTGACTGAATGCAAGAGAGTATGGATTCCAATTTGGAATCTGACAGATCCCACACTGGGCCAGGAACTCATCTACATGAGAACACTTTGCAGAACCTGGGAATATCTCCTTTTCATCCATCCATCCACCCATCCATCCATCCATCCATCCATCCAATACATGGGAGACAATTCCTTCACTACATCACAATAGCTGCCACTGCACATACCCAACATTAACAGTTCCAACAATTTTTCATTGAAATGTCTCTGGACGCAGATACATATTTGGCTGAATGTGGCATCAAATTGCTTTCTGTTTTTTAAAAAAATGCAAGAAGGAATATTAAGCAACGGATGCTTTCTAGATGACTACAGTGTCTTATTACTCTTACAACAACATGGCCAATGTTCTCACTGTTTGGAGTGGACCTCACACATTCCACCCTCTCCTTTATAAAAGTGTGGTGATTTGAACATGTTTTCCAAAAGAACAGGAACCCATGTTGGTCATTTCAAGGGGGAAAAACCCACAACTTCTGGTGCTCTCCACTGTATTGTCATGCTGGCTTTGGTGAATCAAATTACCTGGGTTTGCTTTTGGGGCCCACCAGAGACCATGATGCATTTTCATTCCTCGCTCTGCAGGACACGACTCTTTGTTTTTCAACCTCTCCAAAGAGTTGGCTGAGTTTGCAAGAAAGCCTGGCTTGTGCCATTCTCTCCACCCCCGGGTTATCGAAGCTTGGCATCAAGAAGAAACATGCCTGATCTTTCTAAAGGTCAAAAGCTCCTGCTGGTGGGAATAGAAAAGCCTTGCTGGCAAAGACCTCGGGGTCTGAAGGATTCCAAGCAGCAATCATGAAGGAAGATATAGCTGCCTAAAGCAGAGGGAGAGGACCACGTAGTCACTGGAAAAGAACAGCCAGTACAGGGCCACCAGGAAAAAGAGGCAAAGGAGATAGAACAGGATTCATTTCATGGAGAGATCAGGTGGCTGCAGAAGGCCTTGGAGGACATGGTGGTATGAGTTCAAAGCTCATCTGTGTTTGCAGCCGGTTTTGTAGGGATTGTGTGGAGAGGCACACAGTGTTATAGTGAGGGCCATTGGTATCCTGAGATGGGAGGCTCTATCAGCCCTGAGAGCTCAGAATGAGATCAGCCCATCCAAGGTCAACCATCAATCTAAGCTTCCTAGTGACGGGTGTGGAGGAGGAGGAGGAGGAGATGATGATGATGATGATAATAATAATAATAATAATAATAATAATAATAATAATAATAATAATAATAATAAGCAACCTTTTCTGCTGCTGAAAAGATCTCCAGATCCCTGCTCTGTTTCACAGTGCAAAAATATTTATTTATTATTTTATTATTATTTAATTAGATTTCTATGCCGTCCTATTCCAAGAACTCAGGGCGGCTTACAACATGGATACTCACATGAAGAAATCTGGCATTAAAATACATTATAAAACCCCTTGATTAAAAACCAATCATCCAAAAAACAGACATGCAAAACAAACATACACTGGCTGGGGCAAGATGTTAACTGCCCCAGGCCTGTCGGCAAAGATGTGTCTTCAATAATTTGCGAAATACCCCAGAGAGGTTCAGAACCCAACAGCATCATCTAAAAACCATTCTGGGAATCCAATTTTAGCAGACAGAGTCAGCAATATCTTCTGTGCCTGCAGCCTCCTGGCCAGCTTGTCATGGGCATGGCCAGCGTTACATGTACTGCCGATGAGGTTAATGAGGTTGTCCGAGCACGAGGCCAGAGCCATTTTTAGGAATCGGCACTTTGCCCCCAGATACAGGCCGGTGATGCAGAACAACCTGTGTGAAGGGCCAAGAAAATTCGAACCTTGGTCCCAGATCGGCTCAGGTGACACCCAGATGTGGACTCTGAAACTTTCCCTTGTGTTAACTCAATGAACCTTGGGATGCCATTTCTATTACCAAGACAAGCACAGGTTCATATTAATATGATCTTATGTGTAAGGTTGAACACTTTAATAATGAAAAAGCAGACTGAATTTCTACCCCAGGTTACTGAATCCCTACCTCAGGATCTCTTGCTAGGGATCATAAAAGATAAAATACAACAGACATATAGTTGAGGCTGAAAGTGAGGAGTAAGGAATATTTACCAAATCAGACGTTTACAAAGATTAATACCTAGTGTTATATGTTGTGTTCTAAGATGATTGATTATTAATGTGATCTTATATTTAATGCCTAACTACTACCTCAGAAGATATTGTTAGGGATCGTAGAGAATAAAAAATGTAACAGGTGTATAATAGAGGATTGAAGTGAGGAGTGAAAAATGTTTACCAAACCAGACGTTTACAAAGAATAATACGTAGTGTTGTATATCAGATGCTATGATGCTTGATGCATACAAAGATTTTATGTACAATGCTGATTGTTTTAATAAAGGAATTTTTATACATAAAAAAAATAAAAAATAAAAATAAAAAAAATCTGTTGAATGGAATACAACGAAAAAAAAAAGAATAAATAAATCCTACGGGTCCATTCTAGCCATTTTTTGACAGACAACAAGGTTCCCAATGCAGCTAGCATCAGCTCAGCATGAAACGCAAGATCTTATTAAAACAGCCAACGTTATTTTGGGGGGGGGAACCAAAACACCTCTGGGTCTGGAGCTGGGTGATTTTTTTGCAGTTTCTCTGCTCCCTGAGCCAGTTCTTGAAACAGCCTCTGTCTAATGAGAGTAGAGTCTATTCTCAGCTTGGGAAGCAGCCAATGCAGAGCCTATAATTCAATCTGGGCTCTTATTGCCAAATTTAAATTGCAGAAGAAAAATAAGATAGGCCTGTTGAAGCATCTCTCAAGATACCAGTTGTTGGATTTTTGTAATGCAATAGCAGAAAGAGAATTGATCCAGATGTTTTCTTGTCATAAACTAATCATAGTTTTGTCTACAAATCTAAATATTCTCTATAGAAGTCCACATGCTAATTTTGTCATTATTTATTCTCTAATCTTCTGCCTCAGCGACCGGTTAGGGCACATAGGGGTGGCCTCCTACGGGTCCCGTCTGTTACACAATGCCGTTTGGCGGGACCTAGGGCTAGGGCCTTCTCTGTTGCTGCCCCAGCCCTCTGGAATCAACTTCCCTCAGAGGTTCGTACTGCTCCTTCCCTCCTAGCTTTCCGAAAACTTTTAAAAACACATCTATGCAGACAGGCTTGGGGCATGTGAGCTGCGCTCTGCCCCGGGGCCTTTGATTGGGACTGTATGTTGTATGAGTGGGTATAGTTTTATTGTTTTTTATATTGTATATTATTATTTTAACTAATTTATATTTTGTACTTGTATTATTTGCTGTGAGCCGCCCTGAGTCTGAGGAGAAGGGCGGCATATGAGTCAAAATAAAGTCAAAGTCAAAGTCAAATGCGGTTGTTCCACTGAAGGTCCCAAAATCTAAGAAGACTGCAATAAATACAAGGAAACTGTTCTCACAACTCTTTGGTAGACATCTGGAAGAAGCATTGATTGCCAAGGTAACATTCGGTGAAACCTTAAAATACAATCTTGTTCTTTTCCAAAATTTGCAAGCTTCCAACCTCTGAAACTTAGATCTCATGACCTTTCAACTCCCTTCAATGGCCTTTTTTTTGTATCGTAAATGTAGTTCTATTTGCATATTTTGGAGAGTGAAAATGTCATGGCATAGTATCACATGCCAAAATGTATTTATTTTTTTATTTTTTTAGGAAAATCACCCAATCTCAAAAGACCAGCCAAGTCATATCAGGATCAGCCCAGCAGCGGAAATACGCAGGTTGATCCCCAAATGTTTGCAAACACACATTTTGCAAACATTTGTGTAAAATATTTGTCCCTGACCTTATTTCCAGCAGGCACTTCTTGAGCCAAGTCTGGCTTTGCCCGAATTCCGGTAATTGCCGTTTGTTTTGCAATCTCTAATACAGGAACAATCAAGATATTTTTCTATTTACAAGGCCGGCAAAGGGGATAACAGAGTTCTGGGCCCATGCCACGTGAACGAAGCCCGCGAGGCAAGAAGAAGTGAGAAAGGGATGAAATTCTTTTTATAAATGAGTGTTTTGAAAAGCACGAGAAGGTGTATTGATTTGAAATAATAATTTTCACCTTCATCCAGGCTTCAGCTCCCTTGCTGTGTGGCTGTCTGTGGCAGTCTGAGAGTTTAGGAAAAGAGACGGATTTATTCGCACAGGGAGAAGAAGGGGAAGAAGAAGAAGAAGAAGAAGAAGAAGAAGAAGAAGAAGAAGAAGAAGAAGAAGAAGAAGAAGAAGAAGAAGAAGAAGAAGAAGAAGAAGAAGAAGAAGAAGAAGAAGAAGAAGAAGAAGAAGAAGAAGAAGAAGAAGAAGAAGAAGAAGAAGAAGAAGAAGAAGAAGAAGAAGAAGAAATATGAAAAATATTGCACAGATTATGGTTCTCTCTCTAAGGGTGGCTATGCAAGTAGTCCTCAATTTTGGGACCAGAATTTCCATTGCTAAACAAGGCTGTTGTTAAGTGAGGCAGGCCTGTGAGGCAGGATTCACTTTACAGTTGTAAAGTGAATCATGCAGTTGTGAAGCAAAACCGGCTTCCCCCATTGACTTGGCTTGTCAGAAGCCAGCTGGGAAGATCCTCAATGGTGATCGATCGTCTGATGCCGGGATGGTTGCAACCTTCGTAACTCCCATCCTTCGCATAGAAAACTTGCATTGCATTCACCCAAACATGCTAATTTTCCATGCATGTCACGGTGTTAATTGCACAGGCAGGTTTGGAGAGCTTGAATCTGGAGTTATGGAATTGATTTTTTTTTCACTCATTAATGAACCTCTGATAAACCTCGGTTGCTTCCTTCTAACAGTCTTCTCATGTTCTAATGCTTTTATCAGGAAAGAGATTGATAAGGTCTTTCCTCACCCTCCTTCCTTCCTTCCTTCTTTCCTTCAGAATAATGCTTGCCCTGGATGACCGGTGTTCTGCCTTAAACTTTCAAAATAAACTTATCAAGGAAATAAATAAATAAAAAAGCACCGAGTACACATTATCTGCTTTGTGAGTGTTTTAAGTCAACATATGAAGGCTAAATGGCACATGAAGTTCATTCTTCATTCAAAATTCTTTCTGCTTCCCATGTTTGGTCCATACAGAAATAATACTTAGACTTTCATAGTGCTGTATGGAAGCTAATCAAGGAGAGAAGCAGCCTGGAACTAGGGAGAAATTTCGTGACTGTGAGAATAGTTAATCAGTGGGTTGACTTGCCTCCAGAAGCTGTGGGTGCTCCAACACTGGAGGTAGTTTTTAAGAAGAGATTGGACCACCATTTGTCTGAAATGGTATAGGGCAGTGATGGCAAACCTTTTAGAGACCGATTGCCCAAACTGCAACCCAAAACCCACTTATGTGTCGTCAGGTCTGGGTGGGTGTGGCCCATTGGGTGGGCGTGGCCCATTGGGTGGGCGTGGCTGCAGTGGTAACAGCAGACTGGGTGGGACTAAAAAGTTCAATCAATCAATTCCAACTTTGCAAGATCTTTTTTTTCACGCGAGAAGTTGAAATTGACTGATTGATTGAACCTTTTTTTTTTTGCACATGGCGGTGGAGGCCTACAGCAAAAAGGTTTTATAAAACCCAGCTGAAGACCTAGGACTGGGGCGACAGCGTGTGGGCCCACAGAGAGGGCTCTGAGTGCTGCCTCTGGCACCCAGGCCATGGGTTCGCCACCACAGCTATGGCGTCTCCTGCCTGAGCAGGGGGGCTGGACTAGAAGACCTCCAAGGTCCCTTCCAACTGTGTTCTTCTGTTATTCTGGATGTAACAGCATCACCCTCGTTATGCAAGATGGAATTGTATCTATGAAGATTCTCAGTTATCCAGGCCATAATTGTATCAAAAGTGGGTTTTATTTTGAAAAGGCAACTGGAAGGATTTTTCTGAGGAAAAACAAGGCATTTCGCTTCCTGTCCTGGAAGCTTCATCAGTTGTACTGGATGCTATGGGAGATGGAAGGACAGTTAAGCTTCCAGGATAGGAAGTGAAACGTCTTGTTTTTTCCTCAAAAGATCCCTCCCATTGCCTTTTCAAAATAAAACCCACTTTTGATGCACCCCATCTGCACCCCAAAGTTATACAGTCCATGGAGTTCTGCCACTGGATCCTCATATCAAAAAGGACCTTGGATCTTTTCATGGGACCTTAAGCATCAGCTCTCCAGCTGGTCTCCAATCCTCACTTTGTGGTCTCAGGTGCCACAGCCTGCTTCCAGCGCAGTTCTTTGATGGCCCCTGGAAACCTTTGAAGGCCAATGAAGTTTGCAGAACCAAAGATCCTTGAGACCAGAAAGAGAATGCGGTTGTTTATTGTTGGTTTTGGTCTGGTCTAGCAAAGGCCAGGATGAGGGGGAGAATTGGTCTTTCTGGGCAAAGGGCTGTCTGCAGAAAGACTCTTTTTGTCGATGGCTTATCTGCCGAGAAGATATTTTGGCTGAGATGCTGTGCAGAGGCTTTAAGCAGTCCCAGAGGCTGACAGGCCAGGATGTCCTGTGCTTTGCAGGTTGAAGTGACCCTGGGGGAGAGAGCGGCTGCTCGCAACATCGGTCCAAGGCTGGCCAAACGTGGTTTTGTAACGAGGAAAGTGGGAAATTGCTGCGTTGATTTGGAAAAGGGACTCGGTTCCCCCAAATCTCTCATCCATGGATTTGAGCATCTGGAAAATCTCCAGAAGTTCCTACAATGTGGTTGACTCAGTTTGTTGTTCTCTTCCTTTGTGAACTCATCATACCAAGACATCTCTGATGACGTAGACCCGCAGATAAAAGAAATTCCTTCCTTCCTTCCTCCTTCCTTTCCTCTGTTTCTTTCTTTCCTTCCTTCCTTCCTTCCTTCCTTCCTTCCTTCCTTCCTTCCTTCCTTCCTTCCTTTGATTTGAAATCTTGAAAATGACACCTTTTTTTTTTCTTCTAATCATTTCAGCCTGGTTGTTCCTCCTGCTGCATTTCTACTTGTTAATTAATGCCAAGTGTTTTGTTTTTAAAAAATCCTATCCTCTTCCTTATCACTGCATTTTGCAATCCTGCACTGAGACTAAACATTGATTACCAATAAAGCAGCATTTTTGAGATTGCAGAACTGGGAGTAGAAGAGAAAGTACAGAACAGAGTGTAAATTTGCTTAGGGTTTACGGATAACTATTGGTATTGTTCACGCTAACCTTTGGCACACACAATCTTAGCGTGCAGCATAGCCTACAATACTGGACAGAGATAAAGGTGTGTACTGCATTCTTGTTGATCCTTCTTCCTTCCTGGAGCATCCCCATTGTAAGCAGGGCACAGAACAGACTGTTTTCAGGCTACGTAAGCCTTCGCGTGGGCTGACCCTGAGTGTGGTTTAGCCTGACTCAAAATGTTGGTTTTCCTGGAGAAATGACAACAAGGAAATAAATAGTATTCCCATGATCCATCATCCTTCTGACATCCACTTGTCCTTTTTTCTTTTCTTTTTTTGTTCTTTCTTTTCTTATTTTTTCCTTCCTTCCTTCCTTCCTTCTCCTCTCCTCTCCTCTCCCTCTTTTTAAAAGGGATTGAGAATTAAGCTCTCTCTGTTCCTGGACAGATCCTGAGCTTGTTCTTGCTGACGTGATCTGACATTGAGGAAAATAATTAAAAAAAAAGCAGTCCAGTCATTTTCATAAACCATTGTCCTGTTGTTTAGCCTTGAAGACAGCGGTTTTATGCAACTTTCCAAGAAGGAAGGAACAAAAGAAGGTCATGAAGAGACGCAATTCCTCTTCAGTAGCTATTGGATTTCATCTTCAGTTTTTATCATGAGGACTGCATAGTTTCAATGGGAGAAGAAGCCAATTTAAAAAGTTCATTTGAGGAGTCTGCAAGACACTGGGCTGAAATGCGTAGAGGCTGACTAGTTTTTCTGCATGGTTCTGTCCCTGTGTTGTGTGTATACAAAAAAATTGGTTTTCCCTTAGAACTTCCATGATGGATGAGCTTCACAACTAATGAGTTATAGCCCAGTAAACATCCCTTTTGAGGCAAAAATTATATTGAAAAATCCTTCTCTCGTGACCCTTTGGAGAGCAAATTTTCTTCAGGAGATAATAGCAATTATTTATCCCAGAGCCCTCCTGCTATCTCCACCTATTCTTTCTCCGGCCGTCTTTATATAGGACAACACAACCACATCAACCTTGTTCTAAGATGAGTTGGTGTGTTGGTGTGCGTGGAGTGCACATCAATGCACCATTAAGGGACACACACACACACACACACACACACAAAAGGAAAAACATTGTTGAAAGACACCTCCAGGGTTCCATCTTTTCAAAAACAAGCCGAGAATAAAAAGTGTTTTCCTGATAGCCTTTTTTTCAGGCGGGGGAGCTAAAGTTAACAGATTTTATTCTGAAGATGTGGGAACAGAAGGCGGGTGACCTGATCCTCACATGCAGCAGAAACATCCAGGAACGATCCTCCAGGAATGACCAAGTGGACTAAAACCTTAGTTATGAAATGGAACAAAAGTTCGCTTAACAAACGTCTCATTTAGCAACAGAAATGTTGGGCTCCATTGTGGTTGTAAGACAAGGATTACCTGTGTCCCCAATGTGCCCCCATTTCAGCTGATATGAGAGATCTTCCTGGGAATTTTCTCTGCCGGTGGTTTAATTTCCTGTTCCTAAAAGATCGAGTTCTGCCTTGCGTATCTCCATGCAAAAGAAGAAAAATGAAAGAGAGAGAGAGAGAGAGAGAGAGAGAGAGAGAGAGAGAGAGAGAGAGAGAGAGAGAGAGAGAGAGAGAGAGAGAGAGAGAGAGGCATCACATTTCCCTCTTAATCATCTGCAGAACAAGGACAGATGAATTTTTCATGACAGATCATATATTATAGGAGAGGAAGGACTTTAGTAAGATGATTTGATAGGTAACTAAATCATTCAAATCAGTTATGATGGACTTTGGCCTGTTTATCACCCTGAGAGTTTACACACTCTGTTGTTTATTGGTTAGGTTGATCTCTCCCCTTTTGTGGGGGCAGGCGTCGGGGTCCCTCTTCCTATTTTTTCCCCACAACAGCTTTGTGAGGTAGGTGAGGCAGAGAGAGAGAGAGAGAGAGAGAGAGAGAGAGAGAGAGAGAGAGAGAGAGAGAGAGAGAGAGAGAGAGAGAGAGAGAGAGAGAGAGAGAGAGAGAGAGAGAGAGAGAGAGAGAGAGAGTTCCTCCCGTTTCCTGGAACTGCTCACTTTCTCTCTACCTACACAATGACAAAATTCTCTTTTAGTTTTGGTTTAAAAGAATAACACCAGTTTATGAGAAGCAGGCTGAGCGGCAGACCATTTTTCCCCAACTCCAGTTTTTTTTTAAATATAAAAAATTCTTTTATTAAAACAATCAACATTGAACATAAAATCATAGTATGCATCAATCATCATAGCACCTGATATACATCACTAAGTATTAATCTTTATAAACGTCTGGTTTGGTAAACATTTTTCACTCCTCACATCCAGCCTCAACTATACGCCTGTTACAATTTATTTGATTGGTGTTTCTCTTTTTTATAGACTATCCACAGTTTCTAGTCTATCACATATTATTCATCTCAGTATTAGTACAATCTTTTATGATCCCTAACCAAAAATCTTGAGGTAAAAGTTTAATAACCTGAGGTAAATCTTGTATATGGTTTATCTACTATATCTAGTCTATCATATATTGTTCATTCACGCTTCTGAATTAACTTAGTCTCAGTACTAGTGCAATCTTTTGAAGTCCTGAGGTAGAAGTTTCCTAACCTGAGGTAGAAATTCAATCCACTTTATCCCTATTTAAGCAGACACCATTAGACATAAGATCATGTTAAGAGGCATTCGTCATAGAACATATACATACAACATTAGGTGTTAGTTTTTGTAAACATTTGATTTGGTAAGCATTCTTCCCTCTTCACGTCGAGCCTCAGCTAAACGCCAGATGCATTTTGTTTGATTGGTGTTTCTCTTGGATATAGTCTATCCACTGTTTCCAGTCTGTCAAATATTGTTCATTTGAGCGATCTTTCAAGTATGCCGATATTTTTGCCATTTCCGCCAAGTTTGTTACTTTCACAGTCCATTCTTCCATAGGCGGTATTTCTGGATTCTTCCAGTATTGTCCCACCAACAATCTTGCTGCTGTAATCAAGTTCAGAAATAGGTTCGTCTCTGAGGTAGTGCAATCCTTTGTGATCCCTAACAAAAAAACCTGAGGTAAAAATTCTATACGCTTTTTGAAGATGGTTTGGAGTGTCCACCATATCTTCCTCCAAAATGCTTTGATTTTTCTGCATGTCCACCATATATGAAAGTAGGTAGCCTCCCCGTCCCCACACCTCCAGCATTTGGGCTGGGAGTTTTGATCCACAGGGCGTTCCTCAATTTTTCTGTGTACCCTTTCCCGTAACTGTACATCTTATCTGTCTGCCAGCGAGAAAGCCACCCTGCAAGCACCATAAACACATGGCTGATGAACAGCCCTGTCAAATAAAACCTGGGATAAAACAGTCAGATAACCCTGATAAAAATCCCTTCTCAGGGGACGGACCAGCCAGGCAAGGGATTGTGAACTTCACACAAGAGGAATGACACCCAGCGAATATATGGACTTAATGGGTCAGCTGTCCCCAGCAACTCGATTGATAACCCTAATCTATCCTAGCTCACATTCTTGGCTGATCAGGTCCAATGTTTGTTTTTCCCAGCAAGTGGACTTGCAGAGATGGTGGCCAATGTATCCTCGATGGGGTCTCTAGCCCTACGGTCTTCCTGCAACAATGGCTACCCATAGTGGAGGGCTCATTTTACATCTCCTGCAGGCTTTTGCACAGTGTGAATTTACTGTACACTTGACCTGCCCAGGGTTGAGTGCAAATGAACTCAGATGACTGTTCTTTGGACCCAGCTTTGTTTTCAAGGAGGGGTTGTAAAGTGGGTCAGTGTTATTGTCGAAACATATGTTGTTTTCTCTCCCCCCCCACAACAAAAATGACTCAAATTATGTCCCTATAGAAATAGACAGTGTTGATAAGGAACACATGGACGGTGATTTTTGAGGTCTTTGGAGGCTTCAAGATTTGACACAGAAAATAAATCCATCTCTCTCTCATCTGTCTGTCTGTCTATCTATCTATCTACTATCTATCTCTAATTGCTCTATCTGTTATCTATCTCTGTCTTATCTATCTTCTATCTATTATTTATCTATCATCTGTCTTTATCATCTATTTATTATCTATATCATCTGTCTTTATCATCTATTTATTATCTATATCATCTGTCTATCTTTATCTATCTATGTATACATCTATCTATCTATCTATCTATCTATCTATCTATCTATCTATCTATCTATCCTATCATCAACTTATTTACTTGGTATTTATTAAATTTATACATTGGCCATCTCACTGTCAGGCAACTCATCTTCAAATGTGAATCTGGAACTTGGTTAAACCAGCCTTTTCAAACCCTGATTTTGGCTGAGGCGACTTCAGTTCCCATCATCCCTAGGCAGCATAGCCCATAATTCACAAACAGTGCCAGGGTTGAGAAAGCCGGTGGAGCTTCCATTACAGTTCATGGTTGAGGCTGCCACCATGACCTGGTTAGGGGGGCAATTCTGGGAGCTGGTCCACACATCTTAAGGTTGAACATTGAACTTTCCATCCAGCCTCTCAGATCCACAAGGAGATTCTCCAGAAAACATAGAGAGAAGAATTTTCAATCTCTAGTCACTTTCTGTAAAATCTTCTTCTGGTTTCTGCCCATCAGATGGTTGTTAGAAGCTGCCAATCAAGTAAAATAAGCATTTAGAAAATGACTTGGTCAACTGGCAAGCCAATCAAGTTGACCCCCACCAAGATTGCCGGGTCCTGCTGTTCCTTCTCTACCTTTCCCAGGACTTTTTAGAAAGATTTTTCTTTCTTTTGTCTGGATAATCCATCCGACATGGAAGGCTGTTTTGGTCAATGGGGGCAATTTAAAAATGGGGCAATAAATACCCATGTTTTCCTTCTCACTCAGTGGCTTCCAGCCCACACAAGCATAAAGTAGGTCAGAAGTTTTTGCAGTTGCTTGCCTCTGTTCATCAACACAGATCAAAACAGAGAAAAATATGACAGCACGTTAGGTCTGCGGAAAAGTCAATTTGGTGATGTTTACCGAGACTTCTTTTATAGAGCAATCTGGCCCTTAATTTTGAAAATGGCTTGTGGTGGGCATCCAGTGTTCTCTGAGCTATTTCTGGCTGTTGTTCCTTCGGAGTTCAGTTATTGCAAACTGAATGTGGCCCAGAGGCAGCATCAGCTACTGTATGTTACAGGTAGTCCTCGAGTTATGGCCTGGCATTACAGCCGTAAGTTGAGACAGTCATCAAGTGACTTGGAAACTGGGTCCTAAGTCCCATTTTCCAACTGTCAATAAGTGACTGGTCATAAGCCAAGAACGACCTGAATTCGTCCAACTATATGTATCCTCTCTAAGCTTTTAAGACAAGAAGGAGGAGGAAAGGGGGAAAGAGAAGGGAAGAAGTGTGCTGGGAAATCCCGCCATTCAAATTGTTTAAAAACCAGAGGTTCCCCCCTATTTCTTTCCTAAAATCTTCTTTACAAGCTTTATTCCCCTGCTTGAGGGAAGGCTGCAGCCCTTGGCTGTATCAGTGATGTTAAAGAAGATTAGCCATTCTTTGTCCTGCAAAACCACTTCAAACCAATAAAAGCCATACAACCATAAAACCAATAAATATCTGGATGGGGAGCCCTGAAGGGTATTATCACAAGGAAGACAAACCACATCCTGGTACAATGCAGGTGCTTAAAATTAGCAAGGAATCCTTCAAAATGACAATAGAAAAATGCTCGAGGAAAGAATTATATCTTTGCCCAAAGCTGGGAAGATAAAGCAGGTCCCAGAGTTGCATAAATCACTTGTGTTTAAAAAAGAAAGAAAGAAAAAGAAAGAAAACAAAATAGGTGAATTTTAAGTGGGTTTTTCTTGAAGTGTTGTTATTCCCCAGCCCTCTGCTCCAGCTTTGCCCAAGGGCTGAATGCTAAAAAATTCCAGCCTTGAGGTTGGCTGACCAAACTCCCCATGACGTCAAAGAGCAAGAGTTAAAAACAAGAACGACAAAAGGGGCTTTGTGTCCTTTTTAGGGGGGGGGAAGGCTGTTATGCTCAGGGGTGCATCACCATCTGATGTGGGGAAAGGGAAGCTGTGTTGCCCCAAATGCTACGCACCTTGTGGGTTTCCTTTCGAACAAGACTTCCAAATACTTTTTTCCTCTTCTACAGAAATGTCTGCCAACATCACAGTGTGGGCAAAACTCCCCCCCTGGAGGTTGTGCAAGGAAAGCCGGGCACAGGGGCACACTCTGTGACCTGACACACTTTGGCGTGTCAGAGCGATGTGTGTATCAGCTCCGATCCAACGCTCCGGGTCAGGCCAAAACCTTTTGCTGAACAAGCTTGAGAGAAAGGGCTTTGGCTTCTGTTTGGATCCCGAAGGTGGATCCCTTTCGGAAAACCTACTAGATCTGAAGAATGGATCTTTCTATGCACCATTCAGCTGCCAGTTGGGGGTGAAAGCAGTCTGCACATCTGGCAGAGGTTATGGATGGGCAAAGCAAGGTGCAAACAGGAAATTAAAGCAATTCGCTTCTCTGGAATAGAAAACTTTTCCTTTCATCTTGTTTATGCATTTCTCTTTCTCTGCAGGAACTGTAGCTGTGTGAATTTGCAGAAGCCCCAAATTAGGACATAGAATTAGAGGCTTGGAAGGGATCTTGGATCTTGGAAGGGATCTTGAAGTCCAACTCACTTCTCAAGCATTTTTCCAACAATGCTTTACTCAGAGGCAAATGCTTTCATGAGCTGCGACTGATAAATATGGATTCTTGTGACTTGAAAAATGTCCTTCCTTCCTTCCTTCCTTCCTTCCTTTTCTTTCTTTCTTTCCCTTCCTTCCTCCCCCATCTCTCTTTCTTCCCATTCCCAACATCACCTTCCTCACCTTGTTCAGTTTTAAAACCCACATATTTGACTTTAATTCCTGACATCTGGCGGCAGCTGAAAAGAAGACTAGAGAACTGGGCTGTTTGCCTATTAGCTCCACTCCATCATCATGACTTGTTCAACCTTTGGAGAGCATGTCAGTCTGGAGGAGTGGGCTGAGCCTCCACCACAAATGTTTGCACAAAAGCTTCAGATGAAAAACTGAATTTTTCAAAAAGTGGCTTCACATTTCTGCCAGCTCGGAATTGGACTTTGCTGGGATTTGGTCCACCTCCACCCAAAATAAAAAGATAAATAAAAGAGAATCAAATCTTGCCCTAGATTGCTCTCTGGTGGCAGATTTGGGGATTTAGTACTTTGTACATGTTCCACATTGACACATTTAAGTCTGATCCAATGGAAGAACTCCTGGAAATCTCTGAACCTGGGTTAGGTAGGGGATCAAAATATAACCTGGAAATAAAAGGAAATAGCAAGTGAGGTTGTAGAGATGCCTGTCAAACCATCAGGAGAGGCCTTTGACTTAGAGAAGTGAAGAACTGAATCAGACACGGGTTCGGCTACATTGCAACACAATCCACAAATATGGCGCATGACAAAACACAATAGGATCGTTTCTCAAGCACAAATTGTTGGTTGTATTTGCACACTAAAAATACGCAGAGATGCAGAGCTGGAGACATTCAGGTTAAACAAATAGACGGAATATTGTGTGTACATCGGGGTGTGTTGGAGAGGAGGCATACTTCCTGCTCGTCCCTGTAATATCCATACGTTAAAACCACATCCTGGTTTGTCACGTGAGATTTCATACAGAGTCGTTTGGACATTTCAGAAAGTCCTAAACCAAGTGCATGATAATCAGTTTGAGTCTGTGAAAAAAATGGCTCTACATGAAGTTTACTAAAGGATTGGGAAGGGCTTCTCCCACACATACACACTCCAGCACTGAGGAGATCTATCTGGATAATGGCAAATGCTGGGCCAACCTTGCTCAACCCACTTACTGTTGACTAAAAAGTGGATGGAATAACCTGCCTTGGGACTGGGTCCTTTGAGATTTGAGCTGATGTAACTTAATGCAGAGGAGAAACCAGCAGGCCAGGATTAGAATCTTCTGGAGAAGATGAGGTTCTACGTGAAGATATGAACAGATCTATATTGCCACAAGTTGAATCTCTACCTGAATGATGGCAAGTAGAATCCATCCAAGTAGAAATTAGGGTTGTGCGAAGTGTCTCATTTCAGAGATGCGAAGTTACTGATGGAAGAGAAAATTTGTAGCTCAGGGTTAAACTGTGGCGCCCTTGGTGCTCTCTGAGCTTGGTGTTTTTCTTGCAGACGTTTCATGGCCCAACTAGGAAACATCATCAGTGCTACAAATTTCCCCCACTCCCTTCTAACATTGATGATGTTCCCTAGTTTGGGTAATGAAACGTCTGCAAGAAAACCACCACCATTCAAAGAGCACCAAGGATCCCACAAAGATGCAATGTTCTGTAGAACTTCAGAAAGATTTCTTTTCTCCTAGTCCAGACTCTTCGGCCAGTTCTGAGATTGCTTCCCACACTGTCCACAAATAAATCCTTAGGAACAACACCCTGTTTACTCTCAGAAAATATTCAGACACTCCCTGGAATGACCAGATCAGCATGGTCTCCAGGAAAAAAGGCCTAAAGACCTCCAGAATGGGAAACACGGGCTTTAGTTGTGTATCTCTTCTATTACTGTTTGTGAGACATTAGGGTCCACTTGGACACACCCACAAGGGAAGCTACAACAGGGAATTGAGGCTTGACTGTATTATGTGCAACATTATGCATGGATTTGACTGCCCCGTTGCAGATCCACCTTGATTTTTGGACCCCAATGCTCCCTGGGTTTTAGAAAGCTCTGAAATCAGGTGATCCTTCAGGTGAATTAGTGCAGCAAACTCACAGATGCCTGTGAGATCATGGCTGGGCACATGAGGTCAGGAGGCCACCAACATCTCCATCAACTTTGCGCTCAGGAACATTTCTTGCACGTCCATTGCAACACGGGTCATTTGAGTTCCAGAAGGTCAATGTCCATCCATTGGAGGCCAAAGATGAGGATGACCATTATCTTGAATGAAGAAGACCTCACAAAAAGTTAAGCAGGAATGGGAAACCATCCTGAGTTGATCTACTCAACGAAAGGCCTTCAACATAGTTGGAAAACTTGGCCAACACCGCTCCTGTAGAAACTCCAGGGCTTCCTTTAGCTGCCAAAACTGGCTGCCATTTGAGACCACAGCTCTTCCTTCTGACAGGCCAGCCCAGACCCAAGGAAAGCAACAGGTCTTCTTCTGGCCAGCAACTCAAGAAGAGAGTCTTCAGGCAACCAGGCCTGCTCTAGGCTGGCCTTGCTGAGAACCTTCATGGCTTCAGCAGCCCCGTTTGCTTTCCAAGATGGCCTTCCAGTCATCAGCCCAAGAGTGCAACCGGGGGCAAGAAGCTGGGAGCTGCAGGTGTCTGTTGTGGCAGGCAGTGAAAAGCACCTGCTCCCAGGCAGGGGTGCATTCAGCTCCTGAAAGGGAAAGGGAAGACAGCCAGTGAAGGTGTGGGTTGTGTGACTCTGAAATGGTGCAAATTGGTCCAATTCTGGCCCCTCCAAGGGTTCTCTTCCCCAGCACCACCCCTCCCCACCTTACCTACGATATCAGGCCTGTCATCAATCAGCACATGTCCCGAGACGATCGTCTTATCCCGGGTGAGAATCACGTGCTCCAAAAATTTGGGTCCAAAATGCTTCTCTACCCAAGCGAGCTGGAAGGCAGCAGAGGACATGAAGGTGAAAACATTTGGGTGGATGATGAGAAGGGACCTTTTTCTATAGGGCTGGGAAAAGGGTAAAATAAAAGCTCCTAGAGTCATTTTTAGGGTGAGATGGACAGCATTTCAATTTAATACACAAATAAATAAAAATAAATAAACCGTGTGGGCCAGGGTTTCCTGTCAACAAGCCAGCTCTGAGAAGGAAGGGAGCTGGAAGGTGAAGTTAAATCAGACCAGTTTCTATAAATCCTTCAGCATTTAGCTTGAATATGGAAAAAAAACCCAATCAGAATCCTGGTTCTTCTGATTTAACCAGTGAGTAACCCAAGATTTATTGAGCAGGCTTTACCTTTTCATATGGGCAATAGCGATACTTCTTGATGGGACTTGTGCATATGAAAACTTCAGTCCTACCATAAAAAGAGAGAGGGAGAACAACTCATATTTCTCTGTTATTTTTCCACAACTGTATTCTGACTCTCCAACAGAACTTTCTGTGCATGGGCGGGGGGGGGGGAAGCAACTGGTTTGTGATTCATTGATTTGGTTGACAAAAAATTTTCAGCTTCCTAGGTCTTCTATAAACTTGGGCCATTTCCCACTCAAGTTCTGGAACTTCTCTGCAAGGGGTGGGATTTCTCATCCCCCCACCCTCCATACTGCTTTCTGTCTACAGGATCTGCTCTCCCACCCCACTCACCAGCGAAACAAGGATGATCAGTTTTGAAAACAGGAAAATTATCATTATTATATTTTGAAAAGTGGAGGTTTTCAAAAATAAACTGGACCACCATTGGACTGGAATTGTCTAAGGTCTCCTGCCCTGAATGTGGGTTGGACTAGAAGGCCTCTGTGGCCTTTCCAGCCCTAGGATTCTATGTTCTATGATTCATCTAGAGAGGCACATTGTAAAACATCTGGAGAACTTGCTGCTGTTCTCATTTTATGGCCTGATACTTACGCTTCTAATTCTGCCATCTCCTTCAGAGCCTCCACAGCCCCTGGAAGGGGGTCCAGCTCCATGAAAAAGTTCTTGGATTCCCAAATACTGATAGCTTTTTCCTGCAAAGGGGGGGGGGAAGAGACAAAACACACAGTGCACACACCAGGGAAAGTCACAAATATTTGAACATCTTGGACAGTGCAACCATCGTAAAACATGCCCGTTGCCAAATATCTGAATTTTGTGGATCACATGGGGATGCTGCAACCCTCCTAGACAGGAGAACTGCCAGTCACAGTTTTCAGGGGCAATATAACTTTGGATGGTCACTAAAGGAACGGCTGTAGAGTGAGGACTACTTGTAGAGGCTGGGTTAGAATAAGGAATGCCTCTACACTCTCCAGGGAACCTAAATAGTGCAATACTGCAGCTGTTGTGGGTCTCCTGAGGCCGAAATGGACTGGGGAGCCGCTGACTGGAGGCCCAGCCGCCAGCCCCTCTCTGCCCCCACCCCCATTTCCCCCCAGCAGCCAACGGAGAAGGCCAGGGAGGCTTTGAGGACGCAGGAAGGTGCTGAAATCCTTGGAGCGGGGAGCAAAAGAGCGACGGCCGGTCAACCCACCCTTGTTTACTCTGCTTCCCCGGCCGCCCTTCGGACGTCTCCCCCAGGGGTTATCGCTGCTTGCAAGCCCCGGGGGCGGCGGCGGCGGGGGGCTCAGGACGGGACTCACGCTCAGCCCCGGCTGGAGCTTCCCGTACTGCTCCGAGACCCAGAAGCCGCGGCGCTCCTCCAGCGCGATGTAGGGCAGGTCCGGATAGCGGGCGCGGTACTTCTTCAGGAAGCCCCCCTCGAAGTCGGCCAGCACCCCGTCCATGTCCACCAACACCCGCAGCGGCCGGGCAGGGGCAGCCGCGCGCCCGGAATGCGCCCCGCCGCTGCCCGCGCCCACCAGAGGCGCCCAGCTGGCCAGGACCCGCTGCGGGCGCTGGAGGAGGCCGCTGCTCCAGCGGGGGATCATGGCCGGGCAGGGACGTCTCCGGGCGGAGAGAGGGGGTCGAGACCCCCTTCAGGGCAGGGCAGGGCCGGCCCCTCCGGCCGCCTGGAGCTGGCCGGACCCGCCTTTGCCGCAGGATCCGAAGGTCACGGGAGGAAGGCGCCGGGGGGGGTCTCTGCGGAATTCGGCGCGCGTGGATGGGCTGGAGGCTGGAGGGGGAAGGAAGGAAGGAATGGAGGGAGGGAGGGAAGGAAGGAAAGAAGGGAGAGAAAGAGTGAGGGGCCGAGGCAAGGAAAGGGAAGGAGAGAAAAGCAAACGAGCGAGAGAGCTGCCTGCCGAGGTCGCTGGCCGACGCCCAAGAGTCCCAGCGCCGGGCGAGCCGGGGGAGCTGCTCCGATTCAGCCGGTCCCTTCTCTCCCGCAACCGGCCCGGCGGGGCTCCGCTTCTCCTGGCCGTCGCCGCGGGCTCCGCTTTCCGTGCCAACCCGGGAGCCTCGCGCGCCCTCGCCGCGCCCTCCCCGGGCGCAGAGCTAACGATGCGGACCCGCTGCGGGCCTTGGGGAGGAAGGCGAAGCGGGGCACAGGTGGGGTGAAAGGAAGGGGCAGGGTCCTGCGTGGACTTTCCAGGAAATAAAGCCAGAAGGGGTCTGGTTTTCCCTCTTCCCACTAAGCCAACTTATGGAAAGGCTGCAGCATTCCTAGAAATACGCACCTTTTATGAAAAAGCAAAATTTTGCAGCCCCCTTCCTCAGATTTGCCCAGATTTTATTACAAGGCATTGCCTTTCCTGCACTACAACCCCCTTCCTAAGGGAGACCATAAGCCCCCTCCCTCTAGGTTTCACTTGAGCTTCCCTTAATGACCAGTTGGTGGCCCCCATTGCGGTCACCAAAGGAGGACTATTTATGGAACCAATTGGACCGATGGGATCCACCAGACTTCTTTGAGCAAAATATCTCAGGGTCATGCAACCAGCAAATCTCTGAATTCTAACCCTGAAAGGCTACTTCTCTGAAGACCCCAGAAGCATTTCTGACATAAGTTGAATTCAAATGGTGCTGTCTGGTCAAGGAGGTTGCCAGGCCAATGGAAGTCCAGTAATCTGAGCCTCCAGGCGCAAACTAGGACATATGGCGGGACCGTCTGTCTTTTCTGACTTCTGTTGATGGTTCTCCTGGAGGATGGATCCCTTCCATTCTTCCGGCTAAGGTCGCCCACCTAGGCAGGTTTCAGATCCCTGGCAGCTCTCAGGATGGACACCTGCTGGGGTGCCTGAATCCCGCTGGGGTGAAAGAGGAATCAGATGGTTGAGGCTCCCTCCTCTATTTTTAAATGGCACAAGCTTGGGCGGAGAAGATAAACTGATGAACAGGAGGCCTTGTCACATTAAATCCTGCTGCCTATAAAGGACAGACAATAAGGCAAAGCCTTTATCCCTACCTACCTACCTACCTACCTACCTACCTATCTTCTATCTGAATTAGCAAAATAGTTGGAAGGGACCTTGGAGGTCTTCTAGTCCAACCTCCTGCTCAAGCAGTTGATCCTATACCATTTCGGACAAATTGGCTGTCCAATCTCACAAATACCTAGATAACAAAATTCTCCCCCCCTCCCCGAATTAGTGAAAGAGCCAAAAGCCCATTTTTAACGTAGCAACATTTTGCATTGCATTTGTAGGGCTTTTAATATATATATAAATAAAGACAGTGCAATACACACATTCAATATGATATGCATATCATATTTAATAATATGCACTATATACACGTTTAATAAATAAATATAATTTCATAGATAAAATACAAACATGACGATCTTCCCCTTTGGCAGCAAAAAAAAGCGACGATGTGGGACTCTTGTTGAGCCACTGCGCGTGCGCGAAATTTGCTTTGAGCAGGAAGTGGCCTTGTTGGCTTGCCCACTTCCGGGTGGGAGGCGATCCCCATGGCAACGCCCCCAGCCGGACTCCCGCGCCGCGCGCCGGAAGTGACGCTCCCAGAGCGCGGCCCCTGATTGGCCCTTCGCGGCAGCGACGTCGCTCCCGCTGCGTCTGGAGGAGCAGGAGGCAGAGGCGGCTGCTCCGCGGCTGACCCGGCCGGGCCTCGTCCTTCCCCCCCTTCCCCGCTCCGCCATGGCGTCCGCCCTGGAGCAGTTCGTCAACAGCGTCCGGCAGCTCTCGGCCCAAGGTAAGGCGAAAGGCCGGGCGCGCACGTGGAGACCGCTGCCGCCCTCCGGTGCGCTCCGGCCTCGGGCGGCCTCCCGAGAAAGAGGAGCCGGGATGGATCCCGCCTCCCGAAGCCGCCTGTTGGCTGCCGCGTTTGTCTGTCTGCGGGCGGGGCGGAGCTTCAGGGTCCCGCCTTTTGGCTCGCAGAACCCTCGTGGGCGGGGGAGGGAGCAGAGCAGCCCTTCCCCAACCTGGCGCTCCCGGGCTGGTTGGGAATCTGGGAGGGGGGGATGGAGAACCGGGATGTGTGGGGGGGGCTGGCTCTGCCTGTTCACAGCTGGATTTCCCACTTCCCAGGTAGCCACTCTGGGATCGCCTGGTGGTCTCCTGTCCAAAGCCCAATTCTACTTGATCGCCCAACTTGGAAGGTCATTGAATGGTCCTGCAGCGAAATTGCCTTCTGTGGGGCAGCCCCCCTCTCCCCCCAGGACAGGCATCTTTTCCCTACTCCCCCCCCGCCCCCCCAAAAAAGGATCAGCCAGGCTTTGCCCTTCTGGATTCTGTCTATCTGGCCAGCTTGACTTTTTGTTGGATTCTTTACTTTAAAAGAGCCGAGCAATGGCTGGCATGGGAGAACATTTTACAGCGTTCTTTGCAGGGCCTGCAGCCACAGTTTGAGTCAATAAAGAAAAAAATAAATCCATGTTCTTTGGAACAGGGAGGTAGCTTTATGACTGCTGGCTTTCCATTTTTAATAGGTGTTTCAGCAGATCCCTGTTGAGGGGCAGTTCTAGAAGCTGCTGGTTTTGGCACCCTTGCATAAATGTCTCTGTTGATAAAAGCAATATTTCTCAGCTGGGAAGTTGGTTTAAGGTCCTAACTTTGCTCTGGAAAATCTCAGAAAAATCTCGTGGGTAGAAGAATCTTTTCCATTTCATTGTTTCAGACTGGATGGTGGCAAATTGTGTCTCGTCTTAAGTTTAGTTCTACAATTCAAAAGATGCCTGACTTTGGTGCTTTCTAATTTCACGTTACCTGTAAGAACACCAAGGTCCGTTTAAATTATTTTCAAAACAGTTATCTTCCATTTTATGACTATTACATATATGCAGAGATTTATGAAAATTGTATATTTACATAAGTGTGGTTGTGTTGTTTTGGGGCATTTAAATTTTAAGAGATTTATATACAAGATTCTATTCTGGTAGGATTTCAGCTGGGGTGCTGTCCATGGTATTACTTGGTTGGGGACCGAAGTGTCTAATCTTTCCTATTATTGTGATGTGAAAATTAACTGCTGATAAGGGAGGCTAGAAAACAATTTCATTAATTAAAGCTTTCCTCTTTGGTCCATAAGATTGGTAAATTGGTCAGCTGAGTCTTGTGAAACAGAATAAAATATTAATAGAATAAAAATATTAATAGAGCACCTTTTCTACAATTCTGCCCGTTGTTTTGTACTAAAGAGCTGATTTTGTGACACCTTCCTCTTGAGCACCTTAAACTGAGACATGCTCTCCCTATTGTGTGTTTTTAATTACAGTATTGGCTTATTATATTTTGTACACCTCTGGTTTTATGGCAGAGATGACCGTTCCCTTGGCATTTGTGGAGCTGGCTATTCATAGGGCATAGAGCGATAGAGCCTCTTCCTTTTTTTCCACTTTCCGACCTTTTTTGTCTCTCTCAGGACAAATGACTCAGCTTTGCGAACTGATCAATAAAAGTGGAGAACTGCTAGCAAAAAACCTCTCCCATTTGGATACCGTGCTTGGGGCGCTCGATGTCCAGGAACACTCATTGGGCGTGTTGGCGGTTTTGTAAGTGACCCTCCTTCATTGGAAGCTTTATTGTTAGACTTAAACAGAGAGACAAACTTGATTTTCACGATGATTCTTTTCTGTGACTCTTCGGCTTGGGATCAGAAATCCGTTTGTAAGTCAGTGTGGTCATATGTCAAGGCAGCCATGTGGCTGGATCTGAATTTGACATTTTCACAGTTGTTAAGCAAATCACCACAATCATTAAGCAAATGGCACATTCCTCCAATGGGGGGTGGGTTTGCTGGAAACTAGCAAAAAAAAAAACACACTGGAAACTGGCAAAAAGCATTGCAGTCATAATTTAAAACTGGACATAAAGGCAAGCTGGTTGCCACACACCAGAAATGTGGTCCTATGTCCATGGGGGGAAATGTGACATATTGTTCAGAGGCCATAACTCAAGGGCTGCCTATATTTCTTTCGTTCCTATTTAGAAATCTCCTAACAGCGGCAGGATTTCAGCATGAAAACAGCCCCCAAACTAGCCATCTAGAACAGATAACATGTCCTTCGGTGGGGTTTAAGGAGCTCTCATGGGGGTCCAGGAAAGAGATGGTTTGCATTCTGTGCTTTGTCTTCCTTTGTAGGTTTGTGAAGTTTTCTATGCCCAGCGTCCCTGACTTCGAAACATTATTCTCGCAGGTCCAGCTTTTCATCAGCACTTGCAACGGAGAGCACATTCGATATGCCACAGACACCTGTAAGTGGCTTCTGCCATCCTGCGACCTCCTTTGCCAAAATATTTATTGGTTTTCTAAAGAGTTACAAATGAACGTTAACTTCATCCCAGGAGTACCACTGACCTTAATATTAATGTCTAACTTAAAAGGAACCATCTGTGGACAAATTATAAATGTTGATATGTAATTTTCCATGTTCTTAAATCCCAAGTTAGCACAGACTCAGTTCCTTCTTCTTTCCTTCTCCCTAGTCGCTGGCCTGTGCCATCAGTTAACAAATGCCCTCGTGGAACGGAAGCAGGTGAGGAAGTTAAGCAGTGCAAGTCCTTTGATGCTCAGACTGCTGATCTTGAGGAAAGCTGGATTTTTAACATTGTGCATTCATGCTAAACAATACTCACTGGAGCAGAACAATGACATGTAAACAAAACATAGAAATCGTAGTAAATAAATGTCCTCACTTATCAAGTTGGTGAGATATTTTTACATCTTTGGAAGGGGGCTCACAACTTTCTCATATCAGGACAAGTTAAGCTGCTCCAAATCTATAGAAAGCCCTTTTTGGGTGTATGTGGAAACCGATCTAATTTGCTTGCTTTCCAACAGCCCCTGCGTGGAATCAGCATTCTCAGGCAAGCTATAGACAAAATGCAGATGAATACCAACCAACTGACCTCAATACACGCTGATCTCTGCCAGGTGAGGATCTAAGACTGAAGCCCTCCTCCTAGCAGAGTAGGCCACCCTAATACACAATACAGAATTGAACTAGGAGTAATGGTTAATCCCTGCCCTGGTGTTGCCTGCAATCTTGTTTAAATTCAGCTATTCCCAAGCTAAATTTCTCCGATGTGATCAGGCTGACTTCGAATTCCCCTGCCTAGCTTCTGTCTCTTTGAGGTTTGGGTTTCACACATGTCATCACACAAAGATTTGAACTGCTTTGTGTGGATCGTTTGCGCAATGATGACATGAAGCAGCCGACAGCAGGGGGCATACACAGGGGATGAAAAATAGTTGAGATGCCAGCCACCCACCCTCTGGCTCCTGGAAAAAGGGAATGGAGTTTTGATTGCATTACTTCCTAGAAAGTTCTAAGCTTTATCTTCCTTTTAAAGTCCAACATGACAGCCTGTATCTCTCTGTGGTTCTAGTCAATGCACCAGCCCAGAGACACACCTACCCCGATAATTTCACTGGCCTGACGTTTTGCCTTAATTTATTATTCACATTCTTGCTCTGAAGCAACTCAGATTAGCGGCTGGTTTTTCTTAACTCTGGTCTGTTTCATTTTAGCTCTGTTTATTAGCCAAATGCTTTAAACCTGCCCTCCCGTATCTAGATGTGGACATGATGGATATTTGTAAAGAGAACGGGGCCTACGATGCCAAGCACTTTCTGTGTTACTACTACTATGGTGGAATGATATACACTGGGCTTAAGAATTTCGAAAGAGCACTCTATTTTTACGAGCAGGTAATTATTTTTCTTCCTTTTTTTGTTGAAAATTGTTTTTGAGGGCATGATAGACTGGTGAAAGCCAGCATACCGAAGTCCCCAAGATATCTGCTTGGTTAGAGTATATTACTGGAAGTTGTGATTCTTCGCAGTGGAGACAAAATTGTTAGATTTTTATTCCAGTTTTTAAAAATTAGCTGGTCAACTGAAGGTAGTGAACGTGCCTAATACTCCTTGTCCTGTTTTCCTCATAACAACCACCCTGTGAGGTGGGTTGGGCTGAGAGAGAAAGACTGGCCCAAAGTCACCCATCCGGCTTTCATGCCTTAAGGCAGGACTAGAACTCACCATTTCCTGGTTTCTAGGCCAGTATCTGAACCGCTGCACCAAGCAGATTCTTTTTTTGCACCGTCCTCTGTTAAAGGTTGCTCCAAAAACAGATGTTAATCTTTTAAAGATGTCATTGGGCTCTTTGCTTTTTCTTTTTGCAAAAGACTAAACTGCTGCCATCTTCCGCTGTTGTGCTGGCTGCCTGTAACCTTCCATTTTTATTTTTCAGGCCATAACGACCCCCGCCATGGCTGTCAGCCATATTATGTTGGAATCGTACAAAAAGTATATTCTAGTCTCCTTGATACTCCTTGGCAAAGTGCAGCAGCTGCCGAAATACACCTCCCAAATAATAGGTAGATTTGTTAAGGTGAGGCCCCAGAGATCCTTTCTGAACCAAGAATTGGGAGGCTCGTGTGTGGGACGGGATGGGGAAAGGAGATTCTCCCCCCCTCAGATTTAGTAAAATGAGCCAAACTAGATAGAAGGGGAAATGAGAACATTTTGATGGGTTCAGGGCAGCAACCTGAAAAGGGAAAAAAAAATACTTTGCAAATGTTGTGGGGAAGTGAGAAAGCCTAAGATATAACAGAATAAAAGAATTGGAAGGGACTTTGGAGGTCTTCTAGTCCAACCCCCTGCTCAAGCAGGAAAGCTAACAGCCAGCCTAGGGATGAGGTGGACCAGTCTTCTTTGGATCGTGGGAGGTTGAATTACCCACCCTTCTGTTTTTACAACCTCTCCCGTTTTGTCACTGCAGCCGCTTAGCAACGCGTATCACGAATTAGCGCAAGTGTATGCAACCAATAAGCCTTCTGAGCTGCGAAGTCTGGTGAACAAGCATAGTGAGACCTTTACCCGAGATAACAACATGGGCCTGGTGAAACAGTGCTTATCATCTCTCTACAAAAAGAACATCCAGAGGCTAACGAAGGTGAGGCGCTCCCCTCCCAAGACTTAGAGGGGCTCCTACAGAGAAAAAAATGAGCGAATGTTTTCATTTCCCATCTATTATAGCCTTGCAAAAGTCAAGCCTCCCCCACCCACCCACCCACCCTTTTTTTTTTTACTATGCAGTATCTTGCAAATTCCACTTCACAGATTTTAGAGAAGGGGATAACCTAAGAGCTACTTGTTCAGTTTCTCCATTTCACTGTGCTGCTTCTTTTCAGACCTTTTTAACACTGTCGCTACAAGACATGGCGAGCCGAGTGCAATTATCAGGGGCTCAGGAGGCAGAAAAATACGTGCTTCATATGGTAAGGCGTTCTGCCTCAGGGGGAAGTGATATATAGCTGAATAGCATAACCAAGCGAGGAAGGGTGTGGTTCCAAGCGAAATCCTGCTTCAATCGTGTCCTTTTATATTCAGATAGAAGACGGCGAAATTTTTGCAAGTATTAACCAGAAAGATGGCATGGTCTGTTTTCACGATAATCCCGAGAAATATAACAACCCGGCAATGCTCCACAACATTGACCAGGAGGTAAGGGGGGTGGGGTTGTTTGCTGATTCTGTTGTAACTTAGAGCTGCCATTAAACAATTGGTTGTGAGTCAAGGGACTATCTGTGTAGAGTATTTGAAAATGCCACTGTAATACAGCTTCCATGATTCAAATATTTTTTATTAGCTTATTGAAATATAAAATACAAAAATACAAAAAAAAATAATAATGATTATGGGAAAATAAAGGAGGAAAAATAGAAAAGTGTAGGGTAAAGGGAAGAAGAAAAGCATTGACTTCCATCTCCTTTTGGTGCAGTAGAATAAGGTCATAACATAAAATCTTCAATATTTACTATTGATATACATACCAGCCATTTCTATAACAACAGACCTATCTAGTCAGCAAAACCCAGTATCAAAGTTCCATTCCCCCCCCCACTTCGAGCACAAAGTCCAAAAACGGTTTCTAAGTAGAAGCAAAACTCTGTTCTTTTCTTTAATCAAAGCAGTCAGTTTAGCCATCTCAGCTAACTCTTATAAACTTTGGCAGTCATTCGTCCATTGTGGGCTGCAACGGAGCTTCCAAAGAAATCCATTCTTTTTTCTTTTAGATGTTGAAATGTATAGAACTTGATGAGAGACTGAAAGCGATGGATCAGGAGATCACCGTGAACCCCCAGTTTGTGCAGAAGGTAAGCATCAGAGCCATTGTTGAATCACTTTGCCTACCAAATACAAGGGGAAGAAAAGCCCCACTATATTGAATTTTTTTTAAAAAAAATCCTCCTAAAATCACTGAATCTCTGTAACTAAGCATAAAGGAATCAGTTTCATTTGGTTAGAAAATCTTGTCCCTTCTGCTGGATTCCCCTCGGTGTCTGCAGAGATCCCAGAGTTCTTATTTTCTGCTCTTCCAGATTCAAAACAATTTCTGTTTTTTTTTTTTTTGCAGAGTATGGGCTCCCAAGAAGACGAATCAGGAAGCAAACCATCCAGTTATTCCTGAAAATCACATTTTTGCTTGCTACTCTCTTGTAAAACACACATATACATACATACAAAACAAAACAAAAAAACGCAAAAGAGAGACAGCTTTAGGATTTGAGTGTTAAGAACCTCTCCCCCAAAAGAAAGCAGAAACTGTCGCATCTGAACTTAAAATGATGTCTTCTCAGTACTGTATGATTTGGGGGGGGGGAAATGCTCCACAAAGAGAGGGGAAAAAAAGTCTCATTCTGTTGTGAATTTATCTTGAGATTTAACGTTGTTAATGCATTAAATAATTCACCTTTTTGTTTTATGAATGTTACTGCTTTTGGCAATGGCTTCTTTTTTTTTTGTTCCATGCAGAGTAAAGTTCTATCGGAGAGTTAGATTTCTGATCAAATGAAGAGTCATTGTTCACATGGAAAGCAGTTTCCTTGTAGCAAAATAAGAGTGTTTTTGTAAGCTTAAGTTAAGGCAGACATGTCAAACTCGTGACGTCGTGCAACGTATCGGAGCTTTTTCGCCATTTCCGGCAATGGGGTGGGCGCGGCTCCGGTATGATGAAACCGGCCCATGGGCCGGCAGTTTGACACCCCTGAGTTAAGGGAAAGTATTTGTTATTCTCTTTTCTCCCCATATTAATTTGGATCTAAAAGGTTTGTTGCTTTGACTGGCAGGGAGATAGGGAGAATTTCCTTGACAATTTCATGGTACCTCAAACTGTTTTAATCCCTCCTGGCTAAGCCTGAGCAGTTGGCGTTTCTTAGCAGCGCTTCTGTGTCTCTTCTGCCTCCGATTATCTTCAGCACGTCTGGTGGGGAAATTCTGGCAAAGGGGCACCCAATAATAATCCAGAATCTTGTCCCAGGGATCCCTAGAGCAGGGATCTCCAACCTCAGCAGCTTTAGGACTTGTGGACTTCAAGAACTCCTCAGCCAGCATGTGGACTGGGGAATTCTGGGAGTTGAAATCCGTAAGTTGTAAAATTGCCAAAGTTGGGGACCCTTGTCCCAGAGGACATCCAGAGCCTGGGAAGATGTGTTGACACCTTTTCCTGGTTCTGTGCTTCCTGCATACATCACTAGCCAAACTTGCTGGAGAAATTAAGCAATGTGGGAAGGATTCCCATGCTCCTCCATGGCTGGCTGGGGAATTCTGGGAGTTGAAGTCCACCCACCTTAATGGAAGTTGCTGAGATTAAGAATCCCTGCAGTGGAGCCCAAACCCCATCATCCTCTCCGCACCTGGAAGCGGAGGGCAAGAAGTGGCCAGATCTGTCCCAGAGCCCACCCCTACCTCTGCCTGGATTGCATGCTGTGTGGGACAGAGACCCCAGTTGTGCTGTCTTTGCATGCAAGACTTTGCAACCCTGGTTGATGGTGCGATGAAGGAACGGGGGTCATCCAAAGAATGCACATTTTTCTGCAAAAGGCGCCGCTTTGGCTCGAATTCCCTCCCGCAGGAAAAGCGAGATACAAATCTTAAGTAAAGCCTCCTCCCCTCCTAACCCTTTCAGCGCCACTGGACGACTTCTGCATTGTTTCTATCATATGACTGTCATAGGACTTGCTGGGCTGTACCATGTTCCCCAGGGGAGGCCTATAAAATTAAATATGCGGGCAGGAGATTCTGGTTACCTCCCCCTTTTTAATTAGCAATCTATTTGGCTTTGGTATTTTGGGACCCAAGATGCGTGGACATCCTTCTGAAACTGCGGATAAATTGCTGGTGAAATTCCTCCCCCCCCATTTTTCTCAGTTAGGTTAGCCCCTCTGGGGAAGCCTCAATAGTGGTGGGTTGAACCAATTGCAGCTCAAGGGGGATCCTCTGAAGAAGTTGGCAAAGAAAGTCTGAATGCTATTCCAGGAGGATTCAGGAGTGACTTGTGTACTGTTCAGATGTGCACTAATTCCTTGCCTAGTCTTGGATTCCACGCGGCCTTTCAAAGGAGGCGAAAGCTCGGTTGGGTTCCCCTTGCAAGCAGGCGTTTAATGGTTCCTCCCGCTCAGTCCGGATCAGGCGCTTTGGGCGGTGCCAGAAACCCGGAAAGACGCGCATGCGCACTCCCATCATCATGAAACCCTCGAGTTCTTCAGTACTGTAAAAGCGAGGCGACCTCAATCAGGACTAGGCGCTTGGTGTGGCTCCCGAGGAGGGGAAAAAGGTAGGATCGTGTGCGCAAGCTGGTATGAGAATCTGGTATGTGCACAAGCTGGTATGGTTATCTATCTATCTAATCTATCATGCATGTGTATAAATAAGAGCCAGTTTGAACCTTAGGCAAGAAACCAGCTTGCACGAGTCCCCACCCTCAGCCCCGCCCACCTCGCAGGGTTGTTGTTCTTGCTGGGAAAATAAGACCGGGGCATCCTGCATGTCCATCTCGAATTGCACAAAATCAAGACATGATCTTTTGGCTTTTTGCAGCTGGGCCATGAATGCCATCGTGGTGCTGTGCCACTTCTGCGAGCTGCACGGCCCTCGTACCCTCTTCTGCACAGAGGTCTTGCACGCCCCTTTGCCGCAGGGCCCGCCGGGGGGAGACAGCCCCGGGCAGAGCGAACTGGCGGAGGATGAGGAAGGCGGCATTCAGATGAGCAGCAGGATTCGCTCCCACAGCCCGGCCGAAGGCGCCAGCGTGGATTCCAGCAGCCCGGGGCCCAAGAAGTCGGACATGTGTGAGGCAAGTGGGTTTCCCCCTTGGCATAAGGCCAGAGTGCCCCCCAAGCCCCCCCTCCCCTCTGCAGGAGTCCCTGGGCAATTCATTGATCCAAGCGGGTTTTTTTTATTATGCTTGTTTCTCCCTTCATGGCATCCTTCCTGTTGCTTTATTCCAAGTTTCTCAACCTGGTCCACTGGAAGATGGGTGGACTTCAACTCCCAGAATTCCCCAGCCAGCCATGCAGTCATTGGGACCCCAGTTTTTGACATTTTGATTTCAGTTTCTGGAATTCACAGTGTTGCCAAGTGTCCATTTCAGGGGTCTTCAAACTTGGCCCTTTTATGACTTGTGGATTTCGACTCCAGAATTCCTGGGAGTTGAAGTCCACGAGTCATAAAAGGGCCATGTTTGAAGACTCCTGGTCTATTTCTTGTTCTTTCCCCCCACCTCTTAGGGTTGTCGTTCCCTTCCGGTCGGCCATCCAGGCTACATCAGCCACGACAAGGAAACCTCGATTAAGTACATCAGCCACCAGCACCCCAATCACCCCCAGCTCTTCAGCATCGTGCGCCAGGCTTGTGTGCGCAGCCTTAGCTGTGAAGTAAGTCAGCTAGGCCAGGTTGCTGTTTTATTTCTTTTGTTTTATTTTTATCCAATTTTGGATCATTTTGGAATTGTAAGCTGCCCCGGGTGCTGGACTGAGATGGGCAACTCTAGAAACTGAATGCATAAATAAAACTAAGATTAACGGCAGAAGAAAATCCTTGCCTAAGGTTGGAAGGAGATTTGAAGGCTTCTCTTTCTAAAAGAAATGCCCCAACGGGTGTTTTTATTTTTGCACAGTTTTGGGGGGTTGCAGACAGGCTGGTGCCCACCGATGGCTTTGAGGGGGTCTGGCTCTTTTCCTCCGCAAAGGTCTGCCCCGGACGGGAAGGTCCCATCTTCTTTGGCGATGAGCAGCACGGATTCGTCTTCAGCCACACCTTCTTCATCAAGGACAGCCTGGCTCGGGGCTTCCAGCGCTGGTACAGCATCATCACCATCATGATGGACCGTATCTACCTTATAAACTCTTGGCCTTTCCTCTTGGGGAAGATCCGGGGCATCGTGGACGAGCTGCAGGGCAAAGCTCTGAAGGTCTGGGCAGGCTGGGCGGGAGGGACCAGTTTAAATTAAATACGCTTGAGAATTACATAGGGTAGGAAAGGACCCCGGAGGTCCTCTAGTCCAACCCCCAAGCAGGAGACCCTATACTATTCCAGGCAAGTGGCTGTCCAGTCTTTTCTTAAAAATCCCCAATGATGAAGCACCCACAACTTCTGGAGGCAAGACGTTCCACGGGTTAATTGTCCTCACTGTTAGGAAGTTTCTCCTTAATCCCAGGTTGCTTCTCTCCTTGGTTAGCTTCCATCCGTTGTTTCTTGTCTTGCCTTCCGGTGCTCTGGAGAAGAGGTTAACCCCCCTCCTCTTCGTGGCAGCCCCTGAGATGTTGGAACACTACTATCCTTTCACCCCTAGTCCTTCCGTTCATTAGACGAGACATACCTAGTTCCCACAGCCATTCCTTGTCCAATTTAGCCCCCAGGCCCCTAATCATCTTTGTTGCTCTTGTCTGCACTCTTTCTAGAGTCTGAAGATCTTGTTAAGGTCTTGCTACTTTCTTTGCTAATGACAAATTTTGTCCTAGCTGGGTTTTTAAACACCTTTGTCTCTTTCAACTTATTTTTTTTTCATTGTTGCTTCTTGGTTACCCAGGTCTTTGAAGCTGAGCAGTACGGATGTCCGCAGCGGGCCCAACGCATGAACACGGCCTTCACCCCCTTTCTGCATCAGCGGAATGGAAACGCGGCTCGCTCGCTCACTTCGCTCACCAATGACGAGAACCTGTGGGCTTGTCTTCACACTTCATTTGCTTGGTGAATACACTTGTTGGGAGGCCTCTGACTTGGAAATCCGGGTGCAGAGACCAGGCACTGCTCAGATCCCGGGGAGGATCCCCTGAAAGGGCTTGAGATTTTAACACCCGAACCTGATACGATTAGCTACTAAAAATTTTTAGCTGAAGTTTAGCTGAACTACCTACCAACGAAGTTTAATTCATCAGAGCCTGCTGATTTTACATTTCTCACTATCATTATCCACAGCAAAATATTGCTAATTCCAATTCAATTTTTTTGAATGCCAAAGTCATTACTATTCTTGACTTAAGATATCAATTCGGACCAGACTTTCTGTTGCTAAACAAGGCAATTGTCAAGTGAGTTGCACCTGATTTTACAATCTTTTTGCCCCAGTTGTCTGCAGTTGTTAAGTAAATCATAAGGTTGTTAAATGAATCCAGCTTTCCTCATTGACTTTGCTTGTCAAAAGCCAGTTGGGAAAGTCACAAATGGGGCTCACGTGCCCCCCGGGACAGGCTCAGTTGTCGTAAATCCACACTGGTGGACAAGTACCTGAATTTTGATCACACGTCCATGGGAGATGCTACAACGGTTGTAAGTGCAAGGGATGGCGATAAGTAATTTTTTTTTAGTGCCGTTGTAACTTTGAACAGTTGCTAAAGAAGGGGCTGTAATCTGAAGACTTGTGTTTTCCTTTTGGCCAGAAGATAATTGACAAACTATCAAAGATCATTTGCAAACGTTCACATTCTGAAATAGTGGATGATTCCCAAATTATTAGATGATGATGGTTTGCTTATCCCTAAATGTAATAATGTGCATTTTGGAGAGATTAAAGCCTGGGCTGTGTTGTCTTGGGAGGGAGGGTGCTCTCGTATCAAGTGGGCTCACACCCGTTTCCGATATCCTTAGGCTTCTGAAGGCCTGTGGCAGCAGACTGACAGAGAAGCTTCTGGAGGGGGCTCCAACAGAGGACACCTTGGTGCAGATGGAGAAACTCGCTGGTAAGGACAAAAGCCTTTTTTGCGGGACAATCTCGCTCATGAAAAGCCGCCTTCCTGCTTTCCCTGTGCAGGAAGAAGCTCAGATACTCTCCCTTCAAAATCTTTTTTCTCTCGAGATTTGGAGGAAGAATCAGAAGCCTGGGATAACTCGGAGGAAGAAGATGGAAAATTGCCTGGCCAAAAGGACGTCCGTGAAGGTTCTGGGCGAATGAAGAACCAGGCCGATTTCGGTCTTCTGGCAGACTGCAGCAGCTGGAATGGACCCGGCGGGAGCCAGTCTGTCTTCCGTTCCCTCCGGCATTTGAGACAGGTAAGGAATGGCCTGTTGGATCACTGGTAAAGGACAGGATGGCCTTTCCCCATCCTGAAAGTTTTAGGAGGCTGCCGAAGTACACGGCAACATAGAGAAAATAAGATAAATGAATAAACATAAATGTTAAATAAAAAAAGCAGATACTTCCTGAACTTGGGAATCATGATGTAGTGTTTCTCAAGCTTGGCAATTTTAAAAGGTCTGGGGTTGAAGTCCAGACCTCTTAAAAGTTGCCAAACTTGAGAAACACTGGTATAAAGTAAAATTAAAAGCAAAAAATAAGCTTTTAAAAACTATTTGTTGTGTCTTTCCCAGGTCTTGGGGTCGTTGGCGTTCCGCATGCTGGCCTGGCATGTTCTTATGGGCAACCAGGTCATCTGGAAAGCGCAGGATCGAGACCTCATCCAGTCCGCCTTTGATGTCCTGCGGGTAGGAAACATGGTGCTTCTTCCTCCGCCCTGTCCTTTGCTAGTGGATTTCTGATTGGCTGGGCCTCCTTGACGTCATAATATGGGGTGGGACAGGCTGAATTCTTGTCCCCTTGATCCTGTGTGGGGGTTCCTCAAAACAGTTGAGAGTGGATTAATGGATGTGTTTGGTCTTGATCTTAAACCATTCCAAGCCTCTAGAAACCGAGAGACTTACCCAGCAGTCATAATTTGCTTTTGTCAGTGCCGTTGTAACTTTGAATGGTCATTAAACGAACTGTTGTAAGTCTAAGTCTAAGACTACCTATATTAATATTTATTATTTTAAAATGTTTTTCTTTCTTAGCTAGAGTCACGAAGCTGAGTGCTATACAAATTGAATGAATGAACGCAAATCTTCCGTCTTTTCCATAAAATCTGTTGCCTCTACCTGTATTCAAACTGGATTCTCACCCGCCTCCCTTTCCTTTGCTAGACCATGCTTCCCATTGGTTGCGTCCGGATCATCCCATCCAGCGACCAATATGAGGAGGCTTACCGGTGTAACTTTTTGGGCCTGGGTCCTCAAGTACAAATCCCGCCTCACATTTTGTCCTCTGGTAAGAGCGATTCTTTCTCTGTCCTCCCCGGGCTGGTAGACAAGATTGGTAACCCTTTTCTTGTCTTGGAAACCCTGATGGTCAGATTTGGGACTTGCAAACACAGTTGGGACCAGAATTTCTGTCATTAAGCAAGGCAGTTGCTAAGTGAGTCACGCTGGATTTTACTACCGTGGTTGTTAGGTAAATCACTGCAGTTGTTAGCGTCATTAAGTGAATGTGGCTTCCCCCAGTGACTTTGCTTGTCAGGAGCCCCTTGGGAAGGTTGCAGACGGCAATCAGACAAACCAGGGACACTGCAACCAACACCACTTGCCGAGCAGCTGAGCTTTGATCACATAGCTGGGGGTTGCTGCGATGGTTAAGTGCGAGGATTGGTTGCAAGTTTTTTTCAGTGCTGTTATATAAATTCAAGCGGGCGCTTAAGTTGAAGACTATCTCTAGATTGATGCTCTGGATGCAGGAACAGTAGCATTTTAGTCACTCAGGATGGCTCTCTCTACTGCTCCTACAAACCTGGGGATGGCGCTATGAAGAAATTCTGTTTTTTGCTCCAGAGTTTGCTGTCCTGGTGGAAGTTCGCCCCGCCACACGGTCGAGTCTTTACCCCGTCCTCTTCGACGACGACCAGCCCCTCAGTAAATACGAGTTTGTGGTTACCAGCGGCAGCCCTCTGGCAGCAGACAGAGGTGAGCCATGTGCGTTTAGTCCAAGCCATTTTGGGTCGAGAGTCGCAACACCGTGCAACTTCACAACCAAAAGGAGTTAGGTTATGAATTTTTGAAAAGGAATATCCTTTGTCACTTTGAAAGGCATCTGTTGTACAGATAACAATGCAGGAGAGAGAGAGAAAAAAGATGGAGGGGTGTCCGAACAGGGCAGTGGTGATTAAGAAATAAGGATGGAAAAATTGGATGGTATTCAAGTCCTTCTTCCCATCTGCAGTTGGTCCCACCATCCTGAACAAGATTGAAGCTGCTCTGATGAATCAGAACCTCTCGGTCGATGTGGTGGACCAGTGCCTCGTTTGCCTGAAGGAGGAGTGGATGAAGTAAGGCGGACTTTTCGCTTGAGAAGTGGTGGTCTTCTAGAGTGTTCTTGCATGCTTCCTTGAAGGAAGGGAGATGTGCCGCGTGGTCTTCAGAAATTTCATTTTTAAAAGAACTGGTCCTGGTCTGCAACTAACATTTCTTTTTTTCTTTTTGCTTTCTGCAGTAAAGTGAAGGTCCTCTTTAAATTCACCAAGGTGGACAGCAGGCCCAAAGAAGATACCCAGAAGTTGCTGAGCATCTTGGGGGCTTCTGAAGAGGATAACGTGAAGCTTCTGAAGTTCTGGATGACGGGCTTGAGCAAGACCTACAAATCGCATTTGATGTCCACCGTTCGCAGTCCAACTTCTCTGGAGGCTCGGACCTAGTCTGAGGAACTCTTGAGTTGCGCTAGGGGAACTCTGTCAATCCACTCATTTTGTGTGGGATGAAGCAGCTCAGATATTCTGAAAAGCAAAGCATGAAGGAAGGGCTCTTGGCCTCAAAACTGCCTACATCAGGGGTGTCCAACCTTAGCAACTTTTAAGACTTTTGGACTTCGACAATGTAACATTTACAGTGTTTTATGTTACCGTGAGATTAATTCAGTTCTTTATATTTTTAACTGCACAGCTACTTATAATCTTTTCTGGCAAGAAAAGTAATTCCGAACATATTTTATATGGAATTTTTAAAAGGGAGAAAGATTAATAAGAGATTCTAATTTGTTAAGTTTATTTTTGTGAATATGTTGAAATATTTATAGTTGCTCCTTTTCAGAAAGATTTCTTAAATATTTTATGACTTTTCCTTCATTGTGTAATTCATGATGTTTGTGTCGAATTTTTATTTAATGTGTGTGTAAAAATGCACATAATAAAAGGTTTTTCCACTCAGAAAAAAATCTTTTTTAAATCAAATGATGTTTAATATTTAACATGGACTAGGAAGCAACATAAGTTTTGTTTTGCAAAGTTTTTTTTAAAAGTATTTCCACTAAAAGTTCCAAAAAATGCAGGAAACAGGCTCTTTCCTTTATAATTGTCACTAATTTTCCTTCCCAATCATAGTTAAAGCTGGTTTTAACCAAGATAAATTAAAAAAAGAGTTAGAAGAGGGGCTGGCCATGTCCCTCCAGATCGACTGTAACTCCCACAAGGCCTGAAGAGCAAAATTCCGTCTGGGAATGATGGGACTTGAAGTTCCCTCGGCAGAGGGATTGCCAGGGCAGATAACGCATGCGGGGCAAAAAAAAAAAAAAAAAAAAATTGTTATGAGAAGTGGCGCATGCGCTCTTCTTTTCCTTAAGTGGAGCGCATGCGCGCCTCTGGAGGCGGGAAGACCCGAACGTGCGGCGATGTGGCGAGTCGTGCTGGCCGTCGGACTCGGCGCGGCGCTCGAGGTGCTGCTGGGCTGGCTGCTGAGGCGGCGGGCGGCGGCGGCGCCGAGCGAGGTCATCTTCTTTCCCTCGACGGTGACGTGCACGGAGGAGCTGCTGGGCGGGGCGCCCTGCGCGTGCCCGCTACCGCACGGCGAGAGCGCGCTGGCCCGTCTGCTGGCGCACGTGCTGGCGGCGCGGCGCTCGCTCGACCTCTGCCTCTTCGCCTTCTCCAGCCCGCAGCTCGGCCGCGCCGTCGCCCTCCTGCACCGCCGCGGCGTCCGCGTCCGCCTCGTCGTCGACGCCGATTACATGGCGCTACGCGGCTCGCAGATCGGGCCGCTGAGGAGAGCCGGTGAGGGGCGGGGCGGCGGGGCCGGGGGCGGGGCCGGAGCGTGCCGGCCTATGAGGGAAAAGGAGAAATCGGGTCACGGGGGGGGGGAAAGGAGGAGGAAAATCAGGGCGGGGCGAGGGATGGGCGGGGCCGGTGGAATCCTGGGAGATATTATTACTATTACTATAATAATAATAGTTGGAAGGGGCCTTGGAGGTCATCTAGTCCAACCCCCTGCTCAGGCAGGAGACCCTATACCATTTCAGACAAATGGCTGTCCAGTCTCTGCTTAAAGACTTCCAGTGTTGGAGCATTCACAGCTTCTGGAGGCAAGGAGTTGCACTGATGAATTCCTCTGTCAGGAAATTTCTCCTAGGTTGCTTCTCTCCTTGATTAGTTGGTCCATTTCTCTTCCATTGGCCCAAAGCTGAGAAATGCTCCTTTAAGCCAAGGGTCTCCAACCTTGGCAACTTTATTAGTTGTGAACTTCAACTCCCAGAATTCCTCCCGGTATGGCTGGCTGGGGAATTCTGGGAGTTGAAGTCCCCAGGTCTTAAAGCAGCCAAATTTAGATACCTCTGCTTTAAGCCATTGGGTGGGGCACCCATCTGGTGTCTGGTGGGGGGGGGCAAGACGAGGGAGGAACAAAACCACAAATACAACCAACCATCTAGAGACAGAAAATTGGAACGAACCATTAAGAAGTTGTTGAGGAAGCAGCAGCAACAGAATGGAAAGTGAGCAAGCGGAGACCTTGTAAGGAGTAAGTTGGGCTGTGTGATTGGATTTATTTACCCAAACACAGCTACCCAGCCATAGTGAGGCTGGAGGGCAGGCAAAAGGATTTGAACCCCAAACCCTACATCTGAACACATGCCTGGGTTTAGGACATCCCCTTTCAAGCCTTAAAGGGGAAGGCAATCCACTCCCGGGGCTGGTTTAACCTCCCTGCCCAATAGCCCTAAGGAGCATTCAAGTCTTACTTGAGGGTGGTGTCTAAATGTGAATGTGGTCAAAAGGAATGAAAAGGGTGGGTTATTTTGTCCCCTTGGGGAGAGGGAAACCATGGGTGGGTCAAGAGCATCAGGCTCTCCCTGCTGTCTTTGAGCCCTGCTGGGTCCTTCTGGACATGAGTGCAAGGCCACAACAGCCCTTGCATCCCAAGGCTTTGGTCACACTGGCCTGAGGGGTGAAGAGAAACATGAAAATATGCAATGAGGTGGAAAGGGTTTACAGGATACATGGTGGAAGAAGGAAAGAAAATAGAGAATTTGAGCTAAGGCAAGTGGATTGAGGACAAAAGTGGTTGAGATGAGATGGTTTGGTTGTAAAGACACCCATCTGCGTAAAATACTGTTAAATTTGTATGCTTCTCATCTTGTCATCAGGCGACTCTCCCAAGCCCAATTGAGAGACCAGCCAAATGCTGAGTGGGGTTTTCTCTTCTTTCAAAGGGATTCAGGTACGCCATGATCAGGACAGTGGCTACATGCACCATAAGTTTGCCATCGTGGACAAGAAAGTGTTGATCACGGGCTCTTTGAACTGGACCACGCAAGCAATCCAGGCCAACAGAGAGAACGTGCTGGTGCTAGAAGACCAGGCTTTGGTGAACGTTTTTCTAGCAGAATTTGAAAAGATTTGGGAAAACTACAATCCTGCTAATTATACATTTTTCTCTAAACATGAGAAAACTGGGATTGAAAATGGGTAAAGCTAATTCTGGGACAAAAATACAGCATGACAAAAAAAAAGTTTTGGAGCATTTGGTTCAAAATTTCTCGTGTTATTTAAGGACATAATTATCTTAAAAGATAAGAAGCAAGTCAGGAAATACACAAACAATGTATTCCTAAGCGTTCAGTAAATTTACTTTCCAAGGAATAGAACTTGAAGTAGACTTTATTAAGAAGGGATTATTGCAGAACAGAATACAAAGATGGAATTGTACACTGGTCTTTATAAGCACATTTCCTGCATTTGGGAAGTTAACATTCTAAGATGTTACCTTTCATCTGTGTACTTATACGGAATCAGGCATCTGAACTGAAAGAGAGAAAAGGCTCAGGAAGGCTTAAGAACAACTATCTTATTTTCCAAAGAGCAGTTAAGTTGGGAGTCCTGAATTTCTATGCGTTGTTTGATTTGATTTCTGGAACTTAAGAATTATAAGAACCTGCAGCAAAAAGTGGAGAGAGGCAGAATTGTCTTACTGCATGGTGTATTGCATTAGGAGGCAACATCCAGCCATAAGTATGATTAGTGTAAATATTTCTCTGTGTCAGAGGCTATTCGGAGTGATGGCTTTAACTCTTGCTGTTACTTAAAATTATATTACTGATGAGAAAGATTCCAAGAGAATTCTTTGAAGAAATGGAGGTAACTATATTAATAGCTAAATATATTGTCAGGTCTTAATACCTCTGTTTGTTTAGTTTTTCTAATGATTAAAGCTGTGGTTCCAGAAAGAAAGCGTGAATGGAATTAGTGTACCACATTGGGACTTTTTAACAGCCAAGTTATGAAATAACTACACCTATCCCTAAGAGGGTCTGGAGTGGGGCAGTTTGATCAATATTTTATTTTTGCGACTTCCATTTCTCCTTTTTTTGCCATACTTGGAACAGTTCAGCAGCATATACTGTGTTCCACGTATCAGCAATTGTTACATTTATGGGGAAGCCAGCATCACGACCCAGGACTTATAATAAAATCACATTTAAGCAGTAATTCTGAAGGCCGTGTCATCTCCATCTACCAAAAAATCTTCATTACAGCATACCAAGGGTGGTGCAAAAATAGTTTATTACGATATAATTTTATGTATAGTTAAGTAATTATATTTACAAAATCATCAGCTACATCCATGGGAACCCTAGCATGTCACAGAAGGTTTGTAAGGAATAAATACCGTGACCAAAGTGATACTTCTACAGTGAACAGCTGAAGAGGGAACTAGCTCCCTTAAAAGCATGAAAAGACGCCATTCGGAAACTCACTAAATTCAAAACACATTTGTTGAGAAAAAGAGAGGACGCATTCATTGTTCAGCAGCTAAGTTTGCTGGTACTCCCACGAGTCCTCTTGGTTTGAATGGACAGTTGGTTGACACCTGCTCTCCAAATGGACTCTTCTTACACCCTAAATTTTGCCGGAAAGTGTGGATTAGAGCAGTGTTTCTCAACCTTCGCAACTTTAAGATGGGTGGACTTCAACTCCTAGAATTCTTAACAAGGTTGAGAAACACTGAATTAGTCATCCCCACACTCAGTTCTCAGATGACCTGGTGATCCAATCAGCTATGGTCAACTTGGTGATGCTGCTCACGTGGGACTTAAGACACAGACATGGTGGCCTCAGAAATCTTCTGAAATAAGGTAGTCACGAGTAGCCCATGAAGATGGGCCTCCTTGCAGTCTGTGCACAACCTCCCACTCCCTCTCCTCCAGGTTCACGTGGTAGGAACAGTTCAGCAGGCTCTTCAGCCGCTCAACAACAATGGTATGTAGACATTTATGTGTGGTTGTTCTTTACACTGAAAGTAATGATAGTGTTACTCCATTGAAACAAGGAAATAACACCTATTCCTCATCACCCAGATCCACTGTTAACAGCAAATTTTATTGACTTATGCAGAGTTATGGCATAACTAATTCCATGGCAAAACCAAGATTTTCCCTTAGGTACTTTAGGACTATTTCCCAGCTCTTGTGGTCAGTCACCGGCTCAAATTCTACCAGCAAGGGTATTCTTCCCCTCTGAAAACACCATTGGAGTGTATCATAGCATAACTTTAAAGGGAGATATCAAAACTACAGCAGCTGTATACTGCCATGCTGTGACCACCGTGCATAATGGCATAATTCAAATTTATGGACAGTGAGAAGCAACATCTACTTAATTTCCTCAGAGAACTGCTTGGTTTAATCTGCCATAGGGTTAACGTGCAACAATATGGTGTACCTTTGATGACTTAAGAGATGCTACAATCACCATTGCTCAGTGAACATGCAGTGAATGCTCAATTTATTGGACCTTCAGTCGATCAGATCAGATAAAATCCATTGGCCACTCTGTGCATACATACAATCCTATTCGTTATTTAATGGACATTCAGGTCTAACAAACACCTTCCTATGAGTCCATTAAACTGAGTTTACTGCAACATAACTGCATATCCCGGGTTATTTGCGCCACTATCCGTTACAAGCTTACTGAAGTGAATGAGGAAGAAAACTACTGTATAGCAATTAAGTTTTAAAACACTGTACATATTTTTCTTTGGAGAAGCATTTCCAAAACTAAAAAGGATCAGAGAAATTTAAAAATATATTTATAGCATTCAAACCAACCAACCGACATTCTGTAAGGGAACAAAGCAGGATTTCAGGTAACACTAATTTCCTTTCAAGTCCAAAGGAAATCCGTATTAGAACAAGATTAAAAAAAGAAAGTCACCCCATAAAACCCTCCACGAGTTTTTGCATAATAAATATTTACATGGCGTGCTTTGAATACTATACAGGTCTTAAATTATTTTTAGAGAATAAAGCTTTAAAAAACGGGGAAATTACAAAGGAAAGATAAGCGTGCATGTGCTTAAAGTGTTCACAACAAAGTACTGAATAAGAACCATTGAAATGGAGAAAAAAAGTCCAGTGGGATTCTAATCAAGTATGTTGTCATTACAAAAAGCAACACTTTCCCCCCTAAACATCACACAGGGCTGCTTGAAGACAACCTCTGTCATAAGGAAAACAGTCTGCTCAGATTCGTGGATCAGCACAAGCGATCCTCCTTTTATTTCTTAGCAGGAAAAAAGGGAAGCAAAATGGCATCAAGAAAAGACAAGAGTCCTGCTTTGAAACAAGGGGGGGAAAGACCAGATTGGCCATGGACAACATCCCAAAAGCCGTATTTCAGGTGTTTGCACAGTACATCTACCTGTGCTAAACCTCCATCAAGAATACACATTTATCTTAAATCTCCAAAGTACGAAGAGCCATTCAAGAAACCCATGCTTGCCCAAACACCCGCTGGCTTGGTTGCGTAGGGACAGCCCCTTGTTCACGGCAGCAAAGTCAGTTTTGTGCGAATGGAGGCGGGGTGGTTTTGCCCATCTTTCAAACATCGCTTTCCATGTTTTAAGAAACCATCTTGGAATCAGGACATTATTGAGAAAGGGACGGGATGAGCTGCAGGGCTTTTCCCCAGAGACAGATTGTTATCAAGCTGCAGGAAAATCATGCAAGAAAAATTAAATTCTTCTACCCCAGTGTTTCTCAACCTTGGCAACCTGAAGACGTCTGGACTTCAACTCCCAGAATTCCCCAGCCAGACATCTTTAAGTTGCCACGGTTGAGAAACACTGCTCTACCAGTTCAACCTCACCTGTGTGAAGGAGAGAGGGAAACAGAGGCCTGCAATACCATTTCAGGGACAAATGCCACCACCCCATCTTCTTCAGCCACCTGAGAAGGTGCTCTCCAAATGCCAACATGCATACACCGATCCTAACAATTGCTTTGGGGCTGCCATACCTACTTCGAAACACACTTCTAGACCCTCAACCAACAATCTGCAGTCAGATAGGGAAGACTGCTCAGAGTTAGGAGAGCCACAAGTCCTGAAGGAGAAAAGCCTAGCCCCTAAAGTAAGAATAAGATCTCCTTAGTCTTAGCCACTCAGGGCAGCTACATTTTGCAAAATGCTGTTGTTGTGGCATGTCAAACACAACCAGGAGCCTGAAATTCATACATCCCCCAGCTGCCTTTAAGGTAGTGCCTACTAAGGTATTCTTTTGCTTCAGGTCTACCTGTAGAAAACAGGTGTTTTTGTTTTGGAACAACTTATTTCATAGGTGTCTTAAAAATTCTAAAAGCTGCATGCAGAGAAAAGAACTGGACCAACTCATCTCTGAGATTAGCAGGACTTTGCAATTGGGCTTGTTCCAAAGTTCAACAGTTTATAGTCCAAGTAAGCAGCAGAAACTCAACCCAGTTGAGAGCAAAAACTCCATCTTAAGGGACCTCAAATTTGTAGAATTGGGCTGGAGCACTCCAATCATCTGCAATGTGGAGAAGAGGGAAACAAAGCTTGTTCATAATGCTGGTGAGTTTTTAATGCTGAAATTTTAAGCACTCACTTCCAAGGTGTTCTGTTTATCGGATTTGGTAAAGACATTTAATCCATCCTAGTGCCTTTCTTGGGAAAATTGTATATACATTCTGGATCCCAGCGCATCAAGCAATCTATTCATTGCATTTTCTGGATGGGTGGACCCAAGATATGGGAGGGACAATCAAAAGTCATGCAGACCTTCATTTCAAGTGGATGAAAGCACTCAAGATTCTTTGGATCATGGTTAACCTGGTATTTTTTGAAGGCCACCTTTAACTGGCCTTTTAGCTCCAAACCCATTTTCAGGTGTTCCTTTGAACAGAATATCCCTTGCACAGACACTGCCAAAATTTACAGAAGACACCTTTCCTACTGTTGTTAGGACTGTTAAATCAAACTCCCCAATCCCTTTGCTGCATGGGAAGCTCATCTCTCTTGCAAGTCAGAACCTCTGCTTCCCTTTCTCCTTTTATTTACAATTTTGTACCACTGTTGCATGGTGCAATGGGACCCAAATAGATCCTCAAAGACAAATATAATCCATTTTTCTTTTTCTTTAAAAGTCACCTTGAAGAAGTGAAGATCTGCACTTTAGGATAAAAACCAGTTTCTCTGTCCTCAGCAGACGAGAGAAATGCCTTGAAATCTTTTGGATGGATGCACAAAACCCACCGAGAATAGGAGAAAAGGTGAATCCAACTGGAAGAGGACAGTGATTGGCTAGCCGTTTTAAAGACTATGTTTTTTCCAAGATCATGACTAAGGTGGAATCTACCACCCTTTAACCATGGTTTTAAGCTGGCTTAGTAAAATAAATTCAGAAGATTGCTAAGCTACACAAAGGACCGAATCTCTGCAAACAACACAATATCAAGGACAGCTCAAAGTGTTCTCTTTCCCGCTTGTTGTGTTTCTCAATCATCCAGGGGTGTTGGGGAGCTTGCTTTGCCAAGCCGAGTTTGTTTCAGAATGGCTCAAAAGATGTGCCTAAGTGCTGTGTTACTCTTCAACACTGGTGGAGCTAAGCTGGAGGTGTGTCCTCCCTCCCCCTTTCCCAGGGCCCTGTTGTGATATCAACACATCAGTAAAACAGGGCTAGCTTATAATAGGCTGTTGAGCCTTAATACTGACACTTAATGTAGTGGATATACACTAGGAAAGAGATAAATATATATATATATATTTAAGGGAGAAAAATCTTCAATCTCTCCCTGTCTTCTTGCCCAAAGTAAGGACTTTTTAATTCAGGACTGTCAAGGCATCTGTTTAATCTAGTATTTCTCAATCTTATCCATTTTAAGTTGCTTGGACTCTACTCCCAGAATTCCCCAGCTAGCCATGCTGGCTGGGGAATTCTGGGAGCAGAAGTCCACGCATCTTAAAATTGATGAGATTGAGAAACAATGATTTCATCCCTTTGATGGTGGACAGAAAAAATTGTCTGGACTTGCTTGGTCTGTTCATCGGGAGGAGCTCTAGAAAAATTCCCGCTCCCGGCCAAGCGAAACGTAGTCATAAAAAAAGATCAAAAAGGTGAGGAAAGAAAGAAGAAGGATGCTCGTGTCGTGATGCGTCAAACAAGGCGGTGCACATGGCCAAGCCAGACATGAAGGAGAACATTAGTCTTTCTTCAACTCCTTGGATTCAAAGAGCTTCAGGCGTTCCTGCACCGTCAAACCTTCCTTCAGACTCTGGAGAGGAGAGAGAAGAAAAAAGCAAACCATGAAAGGCCGCTCTTTGGAAAGGACCAAATCCCACACAGAGATGTTCAGGCAGAGGAGATAAAATAGCAAGAGACAAAATCCTCAGCTTTAAAATCATGCGGAAGAAAGAAAAAGCACCATTATGGAGAGGGGTTACTGGAGAATCGGTACCTGATGGAGGAAAAGCAAGAGAACCACAGGCGCAGCTAACTAGAGTGACCCCCTAGAGCTGCCTTCAACTCCACAAGGCCTAGGAAGTTGTCCTTTCCCTATAACGTATTTGCTCCAAGGCCATTTTTTAATGTCACTATGGGACAACAAATTAATACTTCATAAAAGAGGGGGTCTCTTGTAGAGCTGGGATTACAGAAAGAATGTAATAATAATCCCTAAGGAACCAAGATCCTGGCTCTCTCATTCATGGTGGTAAGAGCAGAATGTCATATCTCCTTTATGAATCACAGAAGATTAGGCTTTAGCCCTTTGATTTGATTGCACAAGGTCAAAACCAAAAATTCCAGTGCTATGTGTCAATTCAGACAGAGGAAAATCAGTAAAAACCCTAGGAGGATGTTTTTTCTTCAAGTTTTCCACGTTTCTTGTACTTTTTGCTTTCTTTTTCTTCATATTAGTTGTTATTATTAGTTTTTTTAATCTTTTTAAAATTTCAATTAAAATTATACATATAGATGTACCCACACATATATAATTTTACATTATATATATATATGAACACCAATATAGATACACCACCACATCTAATGGGTACAGTAATTTCTAATTGCAAAACAACTGGAATACTTTCCTTGTGCAAACAATACCAGCTCTCCACCAATAGCATTAGCACTAGCACTTAGATTTATATAACACTTCACAGTACTTTACAGCCCTCTCTAAGCGGTTTAGAGAGTCAGCCTATATTGCCCCCAACAATCTGGGTCCTCATTTTACCAACCTTGGAAGGATGGAAGGCTGAGTCAACCTTGAGCCGGTTAGGATCGAACTGCTAGCAGTGGGCAGTTAGCCTGCATTCGAACCACTGCGCCAACAACTGTCTATTTGCTGACAATTTTGTATCCAAAACTAGGGACTCAAACATGATTCTTCACTTGGAAACTTGTGCCTGCTGAAGAGTGGTCAGTGGAAGCATGCACAGTCAATCCAACATGCAGGCATCTTCTCATGCTCCAAAGAGCTCCCCACACGTCAGCCAAGATGGCAAGGAAAACCTTTGATGGATGTCAGTGAAGACAAGATGAGACAGAAGGGTGGATGCAGCCACTGATCGGGCATGAGGGGTCTGTCCCTGCTCTACCCAACCCAAGTCCCACAACTTCTGGGGAGTGGGTGGGTGGAGGGAAGAACCTTATTAGCTATGGAAACATCAGCAGAACATGCATTTGTGCACTGCAACCTCCGAGAAGTAGCGTTGTTGAACCGGTGGGTGGTTGGATTACCTACACGTCACGGACCCTGGAATCTGGTGCATCTCAGTTATCCCATGAAGCCTGCTCAATTACCGACTGTTATCCGAAGCGAAGACAAAGAACAAAAACAAAAAAGACATAAATCCTATCATGGGCTGCAATGCAAACAACTTTCTTCACAGGACTTTAAGGAAGAGGCCAAGACCAAATGGCTCCATAAATCAACAACTCCGTAATTTTTTTAAACCCCCCTCCCAATAATTAAAAGCACAGATCAGTAATAAAGGGAAGCTGCACCCAAAGGAAATTAAACTAGGTCTTCTGGTGCAGGAAGTGCACAGAGAAAGGAGCAGGATACCAACAAAATCAATGGGAACTTAATTAATAAATGATAGAACACCTTTTTCGAATCTGCCGGTCCTTTCTGTGAATTTTGCTGGGGTTCAGATGCTTACGAAGAGGGTGGTTTTAGTTCAGAGCTGGCATTCTTTTCCTAATAGTTAAATGCCACATGTGTGCCATTATGCAAAGAGAGAAGGGTGGACCAGAGCGGGCTAAGGAACTAAAGGATGAAGAGCTCCACCCTTGTGGACTGTTGGAAACTATGTTCCCTTAAAGCAATGTTTGTCAAACTTGCCAACTTTAAGACAAATGAACTTCAATGTGGCTATCTGGGGAATTCTGGGAGTTGAAGTCCACTTATCTTAAGGTTGCAAAATTTGAGAAACACTGTCCTAAAATCTTATGCTTTAAATGTGTTGCTTATAACTCAAAGCACAAAAGAATGAATTGTTCTTGGCTGTATTTTCTTGGCACACTTAGGAAAGCAAATTGCTTCTGCTCTCTTCTGGGTTGGCTTCCTCTACCCAAGTATTCTCCAGGGCTTTCCCAGCTTAACCTAAGAAGACCTAAGTTTAGTTGGATGTTGCTACCTGTTGAGGAGAAAACAGTCACCAGTGGAACAGCTACTTAGGTGTTGCACGTCTAACCATGTCTTACAGGGAAGATGGAAAGACCACATCAACTCACCTTTGACCTGATATTTCTTAGTTGCCGGCCAATGCTGGTCCTGTCCTTCTTCAAGAAATCAGGATTGCTTTTTGATTTCATAATATCTAGGTAGGTGAGAAGGAAAGGAAGTCAATAAAATTCTTTTGAAAACTTGCAGGTCATAGTTTTCCAAACAAACATGGTTAAAAGAAAGTCACTATCTCAGCCTCTTTCCCCTCAAAGCAACAACACCCCAATATACATATTCCTCCTTCAAGTAATCCAATTTCACCACTAATTCTAATTCTAGGTTCCTGAACACACCAAGTCCTACTCAAGGAGATATCAAAGAGTGGTCTTTGCAACAATGAATGTGCACCAACTTTTTTCCAGAAAAACTTGCCCAAGATCATTGGATTCCCACCCTTCTTTGATTCAGCATCCTGAACTATGAAACGAAGAACCAGTGAAGAACTACCGTATCCAGACACGGTGCTACTCTCAGGAGATTTTTCTCCCAGGGCTTCGGTGGCTGCCTTCAGCTGCTCTTTCAATCTGCTGATGTCGCAGTCTGCCTTGGCTTTGACGATGCTGAGCTCTGTGTAGATGTCTTTGTATTTATCACTGGCATATTTTTTATCCTGGAGAAAAGACAAAAGACAATTGGAGTTTCAGTCTCCTTGGGCCACCCAAAGGAGACAACTGGGATGACTAGTCATTTCAACAGCCATTAGTTCAACGCGTTCACCAACTTCCGCAGCATCTCATTAAAACACATATTTTTGTTTGTCATCTCCACTTAAAGATGTCCCTTTTTGGTCTGGTTCTTCTCCATCCTCCTGGTTCCTCCTGCCTTAGGCCATCACCTAAAGCAGCGGTCCAACCTTGGCAACTTGGAATTGACTTCAATTCCCAGAATTCCCCAGCCAGCCATGTTAGCTGGGGAATTCTGGGAACTGAAGTACATATATCTAAAAGTTGCCAAGGCAGGACACTCCTGATCTAAAGCATAGTTTTAAAGGTGACTGCTCTAGCTCAAAGGTGTACAAATGAGGCTTAAATCACTTGTTAACAGCTTTAAGGTGATGCCTGCATCTCAATTCTTACCCTCAATGCTGTTTGCAATTCATCTTTCAAAGAGCTGATCTCTTGTTTCAAGTACTGGATTTCTGATTCCTTAACTCTCAACAGGACCTGCAAGGGAGAAAGTCAAGGAGATACACCTTTTAGAAAACAAATATCAAGAAAAAATATAAAATGTGGATGGATGGATGGATGGAAGGAAGGAAGGAAGGAAGGAAGGAAGGAAGGAAGGAAGGAAGGAAGGGATTTCTGAGCTTTTCAACAGTTATAGACAAACTCACCTCTAACTCATAGGCATCCTTGCCTTGGGTGAGAGGAGAGAGGGCTGTTTCCATGCCACCTTCCCCAGTTAGCAAGGTCCGTAGTCGGGTGATCTCTGCAGCCAGGCGGTTGTTCAGCTCCTATGAGGAAACCACACACTATTATTCAAAATAAATAGAATTACGCCAACAGACCACCACTTTATCATCCAACACAGGAAACCTTTACATCAATTTCTGCAGAACACAGGAATCTTTCACCTCAATGTGTATGCAGAGTTAATAAATGTGTATCATCACATCACTCCCACCCCCCTACCCCGCCAAATACAGGAACTCTTGAACACGGTGAACTGGGGAAGTCTGGGAGTTGAAGTCCACCCATCTTAAAGTGGTCGAAAAACACCGCTTTAGAGCAACTGACTCAGACTACAAGAAAGCTTCACCTGATTGTGCGCGTTGAGTTCCTGGTTCTCCCGCTGGCATTGTCGGAGGGCCTGCCTCTCCGCCTCCAAAGCCTGGGCGAGGTGGGCGTTTTCCAAGCACTTCTGCGAATATTGTTCTGAAAGGACTTCTAGTTCCCGCTGGACTGACTGCAACTCCTCCCTGATGGCAGGACAAAGCAGAAAGAGGCTTTGACTCTGAAGGACCATTCAGGAACCAACTTTAATTAACTTGGCAGGTGAGGAGGAAGGTAAGGAAGGAGGAGGAGAAGGCTGTAACTACACCCATCCAGTGACAGAAGAGGAGAACCTTCAAATGAGCAGGGGGTTGGACTAGAAGACCTCCAAGGTCCCTTCCAACTGTGCTATTATACTCTATTCTATTTTTCCATTCCATTCTTTTTTCTTTTCTATAAATTTTGATTCCTCCCAAACCTTCCAAGGTCTGTCTCTGTCTCTCTCTCTCTCTCTCTCTCCCTCCTTCTTTCCTTCCTTCCCGCTTCCCTCTCCTCTTACTGTTCGTTTAAGACTTTTAAAATCTCCCTTCCAAGAATGTACAAAGAGAGGAGAGCAAAAAAAGGAAAAACAAAACAAAAACCACAGTATTTTTTAAATTCCAGGAATTGATTAGTAGAATTTTCTTCTCTCCTTGCTGGTGTGTGTTGCAAAATTAATTTTGGGCAACAGGGTGGGGGAAATCAAGTACAGAGAATGGATGAAGAGAGCAGAAAACTGGGACGGTCATACACATAAGACTTTTTTTTTTTCCTGAGAAAAGCCTTAACTGACTTTCCCAAAAATTATCTGTAAAGTTTTAGAAACTGAGCATGGTCCAAATCAGACATGAGGAATTCATTTCTCCTAAAGCACAAATCTATAAATTCAGTTTAGGTCATTTTTTTGGGGTGCATCTGTGAGAATAAATCTGTTTATTACCCTTCCGTGACATCCTCAAAATAAATTATGAGGGTATGTGTATGTGTGTATACACACACATATATTTGCAGAAAATATGTCCCCATTGCAGCCAAAGGCTTACGGAGCAGCTCATAAATAAAAAGAAAATGTACTACAAACAGAAGAATTTTGGAGTCTAGAAATAGAGAAGGAAAATGAGTCATTGGCAGCTTTTGTGGACAGCGATGCGCCCCACCTGGATAGCTTTAGAAGATGGGGAAAAGATGGCCTCTGTGTGTGTGTGTGTGTGTGTATGCTCAGATAATGATCATAGGTTGCGTACAAGTTTAGAGTATCCAAAATGCCAGCAATGCACAACGGAATCCAACCAATGTAGATCCAGAAGGCAAAGAACATTTGACGTGGACAACCAACCCCAGAAGATGCCAAGGAATCCTTACAAGTATTGTCTCTGCAGAGCTTCTATGTCTGAATTGATGCTGCTAATTTGGGAGCGCTGGGTTTTTTCCAACTCCCGTTCAAGTTCCTCCCGGTGAGCGTTCTTCATGGCTTCTATGGCTGGAAAGGAAAGGGAGAATTACAGGCGGTCCTTGATTTACCACCAGAATTCAGCCCGGAATTGAGGCATCATTTGGCTAGATCGGATTTTAAGACATTTTTTGCAGCTGTCATTAAGTGAACCCCGTTGTGGTCAGCAAATGCCATGTTAAGTGAACCCATTTTTTCCCCAATGGGCAGTTTTTAGCAGAAACTGGAAGTAAATGCTTGAAACCAGAAAAAAAAAAAGATTGCAAATCATGGCCACATGAGCACAGAGTGTCTGTGTCTGTGTATCTGTCGTAACTGCAAACAGGTCATCAACTGGGGAGGTTCATCATAACTTTGAACAGTGGTTAAGCAACCAGTTATAAGTTGAGGACTACCTACACCCAGCTGTAGGAAAAACGCATCTCCGCGCTTTCTGCGTTCTCTTCCCTTGGACCTACCAGAAATAGTGGCGGCCGTTTCCTCAGCCAGCAAACGGTCCTTCTCCTCTCTCAGCTTCTCCAATTCTCGCTGATGTTGCCTCTGCAAGTCCTCAATCTTCTTCTGGTGGGTCTCTTCCATGGCTGTAAACCCCCGTTCACACGTTGCCTTCAAGAAAATCAGAAAGAAGGTTGCGTTGGCATGTTACCCAAGTCCATTTTAAAACCCTCTAGTAACGATAGAGATGGGTCTGGAGGAAGAAAGGGAAGTGTCTAACAGAGTGACAGAACCATGTGGTGAAGGAAATATCAATTCCTAGCTAGGTTAGAACATCTAGCATTCTCCATCACCACCACGACCAATCTTTACTCTAGTGGAAGAAGCAGCCCCAAAGCTTTAAGAAAATATTATTTTAGGATCCCCTGAAAAGATTCTAAAAGGATGTGGGCATTCAAATTTGGGGGGGGGAGAAAGACCGCTCTTGCAGGGGCTAACAATTCTAATTCTAGCTTGCAAACTTGTTCATACCCAGGAATCCACCACAGCCCATTGTTCAGTCTGTGTGTGGTGTGAATAACAAAGAGCCTCACTTCCTTAAGGTTAAGCTGCCGTGCTGTTATTATGAAAGGGAAAAAAAGACAAGTGTCCTGTTTAGGGTGTGCAATTATTACAAACCAGAGGAGCGTCACCAGGTTCCACCTCTTTACACCCTAGTGAAATTACAAGAGTTTGCCAGGAGGAAATACTATGAGTTAGCCTACATCTCAAATGAGAATCCTTATTATTGGAAAATCGGCTCTTTTCTTAATTTGATGGGAGGTGAATGGAGGTAGTTGGGGAGATTTTAAGCACATGCAATGATGCCAATCCAGTTAGACATTTTTAGACATGGAGAGTAAATGGAGAGAAACAACAAGCACCCTGTTTCTCACTGTAATGGAGGGGGGGGGAACGACGGGCCGGATTTTCTAGGGGCAGAAAACCCCACCACCACCACCACCAAGGACAGTCTGTGACCCTCAATTTGGAGGGCGTTATCTTAAATTGAAGCTTTCCTGGCACGCTGCCCTTCAACTCTCTTAATCTTCAGAAGGTCACCTTTGATTAAGCTGGACCGCCCAGTGACTTGATCTTCATAATGTCAAGAAAATGAAGTCAGCGCTGAAAAAAAATGGCCAATTTGTTCCCTAAGGGTCAAGGGATTTGCCTAATCCCAAGGACTCATATTCTGGTTTAAATGCTCCAAGGCCCTAGGGAGGCTAAACTGAAGCCTTTTTTAAAAAATAAAATGCTTTGAGAAAACTTCTGTCACTCGCCTCTGGATTCTACCTGCAGGCCAGCTGGTTAATCAGCATGCTTGCTCTTAACAAGGGAGGGGGTCAGATTACATGGCCGTGAGGAGCATTGACACACATGACATAGCAAGATAAGATGAACAAAGACCTTAAGGTTCTCAAAGTCCTTCTGGTATTTCTCCCTCAAGGTGGGTGCGTTCCCTTCCAGGTGCTTGTTCTCCAGCTCATCTCTCATGACGTTCATCTGGGATTCCAGTTCTTGAATCCGCTCCCTCAATCCGTGTAGGGCATTGGGATCATTTCCCAAGACCTGGATTCCATTGTTATGATGGTCTTCTCCCAGTGCTTCTGCACCAGAGGCAATCCTGGATGAGGTTTCAGACTTCTTCTGATACTTCTCCAGCGATTCTTCCAAGCACTTGATATTCTGGTTGTAGCGTTCCTGCAAGATCTGCAGTTCCTCATCATGGAGGACCTGGATTTCTTTCATCTTGACCTGGAACTTTTCCTCTAAGCTTTGCATTTGCTCCATATGGTATCTCTCCAGGTTCTGCTTGTCTTGTACAAGGGCCTCCAACTGATGCCCCCCCTCAATTCTTTCCCCCTGTAGGGTGTCCTCAGTCCTGTGGAGCTGCTCAACAACCTTCTGCATCTCCTCATCGTACTGGCTCTGAAGTTCTGCAATTTTTTGGCTCTGCTTACATTCTTCCTCTTCCAGGAGTCGTCGCTGGTTGTCCAGCTGCTCCACCTTGGCTCTGAGGTCTTCATTCTCTCTTTTGAGCATGGCAATCATCTCAGCAAATTCGTTCTGCTGTTTCTGCAGCATTACTTCATACTCTTCTCTGAGGATGGTGACTGCCCGTATGCGCTCCTGATATAAGGCATCCATGTTTTGTAGAGACTCTTTGTACATCTTGGCTTCCTTTGCGTACTCTAGCCTTGTTCTGTAGGCCCCGTAACAAACCTGGGCCTGAATAATCGCATCCTGGACCAGCAGAGAAGAGTAGTGTTCAAGATCCCCCATGCACATCTCGTAAGGAGGACTGCGTGAGATTTTGAGGAGCTTGTGGCAATCTTTCAAAGCATTGTCAGGGGACACGGACAGAAGGGCAGCAGCAATTTCTTTCAGAATGTTAGCTTTGTCTTTGAGCTGCTGAGCCAGATCATCCTGGACAGCAGCCAGAGCTTGACTGCTGAGATCCTGTACACTATGAGCTTCCAAAATGCGTTCCTGAAGGCTGACGTGCCAAGCTGGTTGGGCTGCTTCTGAAGTGCCTTCTTGGATCTCAAGAGCTTTGGAGATCTGGTGCATAATCCCATCAAATTCAGGAGATTTGTAGGCTTTAATGATTTCTTCCAACATGCACTTATGCTGCTGAAGAGCAGTTTTGGCATTGTGGAGGTCTTCTTCCATGGCTTTTAACCTCTGATGAAAGGATTCTCTCATTTTCTGAGCCACAAAACCCAGTTCGGCTTTAACCAGTGTACTGTCTGTAACTGACTGGATGAGATACTGAGGAAAGTCCAAGGTCTCGATCTTCCCTTCCTGCCTTTCTTCTTTGACCCTCAAGTGCTTCCTTAATTCTTCTACCTGACTCCAAAACTCATCTTCCAACAACAACTTCTTAGACAAGGTATCAGCTAAAGCCACAGCAGTATGTAAAATATTTGAAGGCTCCAATAAGACTGTCTCCAGAGTGGCATGAATCTCTCTGAGAGTCACTGAGATTTTTGAAGAGGCATCTATCAAAGACTCTGCTATCTGATTGATCAAGCAAGCTTCAAAAGCCACCCTCCTGGAAAGCAACCTCAGCTGTTCTTGTACAGAAAATTCCAGCTGTTGCCTCCCTTGGAGACAAGCATTGTTCTCATCCCAGCAGATGTCTTTAGTCTGCAAAGTTTGGACTGCAAGATGTTCTTCTAGTTGGTGCTCAGCTGAAGGAAGTGCCTTTTGTAACATCTGGATTGCATCCATTAAACTATTTTCAATGCTGGACAGAGCATCCAAGAACATCTCTTCCTCTTTTTCTTTTTCAGAGGTGCCCACATGTTTTAGCTCTTCTCTGCACTGATTTAAACACATTAATGCTTGGCTAGTCTTTTCGTGGAGTTTGCCCAGCTGATGGAGATGGTTCTTGTTCAGCTTGAATTTTTCTTGTTTCTCACTTTCTACCTGTGACACCAACCCTCTAATCTGAGTCAAGCTGTCTTGAAGCTGTTCTCTAAGCTGAGCTTCAGTGCCAGACCACTGGTGGTGAAGGACCATAAGGGCATCTTGATTTTGGCCCTGCTGACTTTCAAGTTTCATGGTTACATCTTTGAGTTTTTCTTCAGTGATGTAAAGTTTGGTTTCCAAGGAGTGAATGATAGATAAGTAGGTCTCAGAATCACCCGAGGCTGGATAACAAAAAGCTGGTTCAGCAGTCATACTTTCTTCTGAAAGGGACCGCTCCTGGCTCGTGTCAGAGGAAGTGCTGCTGGCCCACATCTTCTCTGATCCATCAGGATGAATGTATTTTTGGCACTGGATATTGGAGAAACGTATCCTTTGTCTTTTGGCTCCTGGTATTTCCGCATCAAGTTTCGTCGAATCTTTCTGACCCATCTCTATTTCTGGAAGATCTACTGATTTTGATGGAGAAGAACATTCTTCAATGCTCACCACAGTATGTCCACAGATTTGCCTCTGACTGCTACTGGGTCCTTCATGACTATCATCAATAAGCATGCATCCCAGACCTGGGACTCTTCCTTGCTTTGAGGAATTTTGTGCTGGATCTTCCACCTTGCGAATATCAGTTGGGTTTGTTGCAACCTTCAGCACAGAATTCCCTTCAGCTGATGTTTTCAAATCGTCTTCTTTGGCCGGGTGGTCTTCTTTTTCTTCTCGACTGCTACCCGCAGTAGATAGTTTTAAAAGAGGCTCATGGAAGTCCTGATCTTTTTTCTCTAAAAAGCATAAATGGGTTTCTCTAACTTGTCTCAACTCCTCCTCTTTCTCTTTCAAAATCTGCTGCAAATTATGGAACTGCTCCGACACCACCTCGTAGGAACTCTCCAAAGTGTGGTAGCTACTCTCCTCCAGCTGTAGCTTGGTTTGCAGTTTAGCCACCTCATTATCGGCCTCTGCAACTTGGTTCATCAACTCTTGGAACCTGCATTTAATTTGATCCCTTTCCTCCTCAAGACTCTTGATATGTTCCACCAGCTTCTGGATGCTGGCTTCTTTCTTTTCTAGCTGGTCCTCCAGTTGATGGACTAGTTCACTGCTTTCAAACTTGGCAGTCAGCTTCTCCTTCAGCAGGATCTCCTTCTGTTGCTCGTTATTCTGAAGCTGGTTCTCGTATTCGCTGGCTTTATCTTCCGCTTCTTTGAGGCTCTGAATCAAGATTTGCTTCTCCCTTTCGCAGCTTTCTAGCAAAGACTCATAATTCTTCTGGAGCTTCTTCTCCATCAGCATTCGGGATTGTTCGCCGGCACTCAGCTGCAGGCTCAGGTCAGCAATGCGATCCTGGAGCCGTTGAACTTCTTTCTGGTAGTCTCTTTGCAACGCCTGTTGCATCTCTAGATCTCTCAGCTCTTGGGTCTTCTGCAACAGGAGAGCTTCTGCCTTCTTCAGCTTCTGCTCACTGGCCTTCAGCTGGGAATTCAGAGTCGTTTCACTGTGTTGCCATTCCTCCATCTGCTCTTCAGTTTTCTTCTTTTCAGCCTTCAGGTCGCTCTTCAGCTTGGCCAAGGTCTGCTCCTTGATGGAGAGATCTGCAGCCGCGTTGCTGAGTCTGGCTTGCAAGCTCTGGATCTCTGCTTCGTGATGGCGGATGACATCCTTGGCTTCCCCATAGCTACGTTTAAGTGACTGGATCTGCTGGTTGATCAGCTCCTGGCGCTGGCATTGGCTTTCCAATTCGCTCTGGAGATCTTTGTTGACTTTATGGAGCCTCTCCCAGGCCCCTGAGGAAGAAGAGGAGGAGGAGGAGGAGGAGGAGGCCACTTCAGTCTTTAAAAGAAAATTAATTGAATAGAAAATTAGTAGCATTCTTCGCCCCTGTTTCTGAGTGTCACATCTCTGGGTAGGTTTAGGCCATAGAACGTGTTGAATGGGTATGATTGCTCCCTTTCAGCTTCAATTCGGAATGATCTCCTTTTATTTTTTATTTTTGGTTTTTCAGAAACAACCAGAAACAACACACACCCCTCCCCCATTTTTATTTTTTTTTTGGTTTCCAGGAAAATAGGGAGAACATCTTCCATCGTAACAGACAGCATGGATGATAAAACATCACAACAGATTGTACACAAAAGACCCTGAAAGAAATAACTTGAATAAACAAAGAGAGAGGGGGGGGCAAAAAGATGGACACCAGGAAAAATAATGGCGTAAGACAAGTAGAGGAAAGATTGGAGAAAGAATGAAAATTGGAGGGGTAGGAGGGATGACCAACGGTACACTAGGAAACAGCGAGCAACTTCGCAAAGACCCATCTGACAAATCTCATTTTGGGAGTTCAAAGCTGAGCTAGAAATGAGTACCAGAATCAGACCCTCCCTTGGAATGTCTCCTTGATCCAGTGGCCCCCCACTCTACTGGTGTTTTGAAGGACCTTGAAGAGTTGAATCTTCACCCAGATCTTTGGCAAGGGTGACTGAACCCCTTTTTTGATTGTTGATTGTATAGGTTTGGTTTTGTTCCTGTCTGGTTTGCTGTCCTTCATTGCTGTTTATTAGGACACCGTTTTATTCATTTGGATGTTGTTACTTGTGAACCACCCCAAGCTATTGGGAGTTGGGTGGTATGCAAATTTTAATTAATAATATTAAATACCTATTTTGTTCTGGGTTTTTGTTACTGTCAAGGTTCTCTCAGACTTTCAAGACTGGGTAAAGCTCTAAGCTTCTCTACCCAGGAGTGGCTGAGTTGTGTTCCTGGTATCCAGATTTAAATCTAGCATCTTTCGCAAGAAAATAATAATGCCAAGCTTCACCTAATAAAGTCCTAGAAGAACCATGAAACCCACAAAATCCACGCACTGTCCCTTCCCCATTCCTTCAGTGTAGCTGGCAACAACTGACACCCTCCCCAACTCCCCTATTCTTTTTTGGGGGGGAGAACATTTTATGCTTTGTTCCTAGCAAAAACAAGGTGAGAATGAAGTTTTAATGTTGAAGTTCTAGGTCTACCTAGGCTTTATTCTGCCTGCACATCAAGAGAAGTAGAGTGGAATGACAGAGGTAAGATGAAAATATAAACAAAGGTCCAAAGAAGGAATCCTCAAAGAGATGCAAAAGAAAACCATGATTCATGCAGACAGAAGAATGAACAGAGATTCGTGCAATGGTTGGGAAAGAAGGCCACATGATATGGAGAAGACACAGACAGAAGAAGCACAGCGTTCATTCAGCCTAATCACCAGCCCTGCCTCGCTGTCCTGGGATGGCTGGAAGGGACAGCCCACAGATGTGACACTCAGATACATGCTTTCACAGCAGAACAATTCCCCCATGCACGATGCCCTGTCCCCAAGGAAGATTAGTAGAGTTGTCCCCCACACCTTCACCCCAAAAGGAGCTAGTTTTCTGGAGAGAAGCAGGAAAAACCAGTCATGCACCATTGTTGTTAAAAATGAAGAGCGCAGTCAGGCTCGAGGCAAGAGATACACAAGATAGTTGTATTGTGAGAGATTCCAGAATATGCGTGCAACCTGGCTCTAGACAGGTCCTGAAGACTCGATGGGAGGAAAACTTGCAATGTGGACACCACGAATTGGGAAAGAAAGCAGGCTAAAAATGTTGTCTTGTGGTTCAAAAAGCTCACAACAAGCTTCAGATTTGAGCTTTGCCTTCAGGATTGCCTAGCAAGATTTCTTTAAAAAAAAAAAAGAGTAGGGAAAAAGGAAAAATATACAGCCAATATCACTAGTTTTTCAGCAACATAATTTAGCTTTTGACTGATGACTTTGGTCTACCTTCTAAAAACTTTATTATTTTGAACAAAGGGATTGTGGTCCAAAGGCCATAATCATAAACTACTCCAAGTTAATAGGATTAGGACTGTTCTGAGCCAGAATACACAACAGTCCATTTCTGGGGTTGTCCTGCTAAGAGAATTTTCAACTTTCAGTTGTATCAGGATGAAAAAAAAGTTAGAAATATATATTATCTGACCGAGTGGCCCATAAATATGAGCCAGAGCCAATTGAAAAAGCAATTTGGAATTTTTGGGGAAAATCTTTTTCTTTCTGAGCATCTAAACTGGGGTTTTCTTATCTTGTGACTTTTTCTTCAACCTCAGTAGGAATTGCTTTCTCTGCGCCTTTTTATTATCCTCATCAGAATGGTACAGGTAGTCCTCAACTTATGGCCACAATGGAGCCCAAAATCTCTGTTGCTAAAGTGAGACCATTGTTAAATGAATTTTACCCCATTTTACGACCTTTCTTCTCACATCTGTTACGTGAATCCCTACAGTTGTCAGGTTAGTAACACAGTTGTTAAGTGAATCGGGCTTCCCCGTTGACTTTGCTTGTCAGAAGGTTGCAAAAGGGGATCACCTGATTTGGGGAAACTCATAAATATGAGACAATTGCCAAGCGTTTGAATTTTGATTACATGATCCCAGGGATGCTGCAACAGTTGGAAGTGTGCAAAATGGTCATAAGTCACTTTTCCCGGTTCTGTTGTAACTTTGAACGGTCGCTAAATGAACTGTTGTAAGCTGAGGATTACTTGCATTTCACCTCACAGCAGCTTTCGGATGCTGTGGCAAAACAAACCCATGTTATCCCTCAGTGTGTAACTCAGGACCCTGGCACAACCCGCTCATAATATACTGCAATGAAAGGGGCGGGTTTATGAAGAAGGGAACCCCAACATTCATTGACCCCGTCATGCATCGCCCTCAGCAAATGAAGGCTTGGCCAGTAATATCTATCAATCCAGGCCCACTTGCAAGCATCCCGGAGTGAAGCCCAACAGACAAAGACCAATGGAGTACCAGAGACCAAGCTTCTGGTCTCCTCCTCCCTCCTACCTGCAGGACGTAACCTTCTCGAGCACTTTGTTCGCGTCCCAGAGCTACTTTGAGCTGGTCTTGTAGGGCACGGTTCTGTTCCAAGAGCTCTGAAGCTGCTTTTTGACTTTGTTCCAGCTGGAAGTGCAACATGGAAGGCATTAAACAAGGGTGGGGAGGGAGCCAAAGAGCCCACGTCTAGATCATGGTTTGAGTGTGTATTTTCAGTAAGGAAAACCACTTGGTTGAAGAGCTGCCTGCCCCAAGAGCTTCCAACTTGAACAAAAGTGGACAAGTTCAAAAATGGAAGAAGAAAAATGGGAAATGGGGGTGGTCTTGGTCTCTTCACAACTGCCCATGAGAAGTGACTTTGCTACTAGGGTTTCCAGTGGTCCTTCCTTCCTTCCTTCCTTCCTTCCTTCCTTCCTTCCTTCCTTCCTTCCTTCCTTCCTCCCTCCCTCCCTCCCCTCCCCTCTCTCCGTCCCCCCCACATTACCTCCTTTTCCAGCAGCACAGTCAGCTGCTGCTTATGGAGTGTCTCTCCATTCTCCTCCGGGTGAGGAAGATGTAGCGGGGCAATGGGGACCTGCTTCTCCTCCCGCAGAGGAGTGGTCTCCACCTGATGCCACCTCTGCTCGATCTCCACATGGACGCTTTGGGGCTTGGCCTCCGAAGTGGCAGGCAACCCTGAAAGCCTATCCACTTCCATCCTGGAGAAGTCTTCTGGGCTTCCTCCATCAGTAGCATCCAGGTGTTCAAAGCGCTTCCTTCGCTCCTCTCTTCGGCGGGCACGTTCTCGCTCCAGTTCCCCAGGGTCTGCCTCTGAGGGGCCGGGCTCCTTGGGGAACGGAGTGGAAGTGTCCTTCAGAGTCTCAGCCAAATTGGCTCGCTCCTGAGCCAGGACTTGCTGGATGGGGCGGAACTCAGCCCAGTCAAAGGTTTTGGAGCGACCTTCTCGTCGCCGTTCCCTGGCTCGACTGCGCTTGTATTCGGGGTCAATCTCGGCTTGCTCTGTCTCCTGCTTCTCACTTGGCCTGGGACAAGCCTCAAAGGAGTTTCCATTTTTGCTCTTCTCCTCTGGCAGAGAGCTGGTAAGAAACAATTCAAGAAGAAAGGAGAGCAGAAGCAAATTAGACATGGACCCAACTTTTCATCCTTATGTTCTTCTCCGATTGCTCCAGGAAGACACCATCGGAGGCCAAAACTATTGGAGGTGTGGAATTTGAGTAGAAACAGAGTTATTCTGACATCATATCCAAGAGACTGTCTATCCTTTGGTTTAAGAACAGGGTTGACAATGCAAAGATCTGGCTGATTACCTTCCTACTGACACAGAACTGGAAGCTTTTCCTGTCCTTATAATACAATTAATTGTTAGAACATAAGAACATAAGAAGAGCCATGCTGAATCAGGCCAAAGCCCATTGAGTCCAGCATTCTGTGTCACACAGCGGCCCACCAATTGTACATGGGGATCTTGAGCAGAAAGAGAAGGCAAAACCCTCCCTTTCCCTTGACCCCCCAACAAATGGTACTCAAGGGAATCCTGCCTGCCTCAACCAACATAGAGGCGGCACATGGACATCCGTTTTAATAACCACCGATACACTTTGCATCCATGAATCTATCTAGCCCTGCCTTGAAGCTGTCCAGGCTGACAGCTGTCACGACCCCTTCAGGAAGTGAATTCCATAAACCAACGACCCTCTGGGTGAAGAAATATTTCCCTTTATTTGTCCTCACTTTCTTAGCTATAAGCTTTAGGGAGTGCCCCCTTGTCCTGGTATTGTGTGATAGAGAAAAGAATTTTTCTCTATCCGCCTTTTCTATCCCATGCATGATTTTATACACTTGTTTATACAATTGTTCATGACTTTTGGTGTACAGTTTCCATTCTTCTTCCAATTCTGCAAGAGGTAAACTTTTGACATTCAACCAGATCAAGCCCTGGTCACACCCATTCACCTTGCATCAAAATCGGCTTAAGGCAACTTTGCAAAATTATCTGATGTTTGGAGCCAGAATAAAAAGTTTTAAAGTAATAATGCTGAACTCAGAACAGACATAAAACAGAGATTTATCTTCAAATGAACATTACAGTCCAAGACAGATCACAAAAGCTAAAACAACCTAAAATATCCTGGTCAAAGGGATATTAGGTGTTTAGTAACCTGCTTCTGCTTTTTGTGATGGACACCTTATTTTAGGTTGTGTTGGCCTCTCTCCTTTTTCACTTTCCCTGCTCTTTGCAAATGTTCCTTAACTGTTTTCTCCTTCACTTCTCCTGAAAAGAGCGAGATTTATGCTCATAACAAAGCTGTTGTGAGCTTCAGCAGCATCATTATTCACCAGCATTACAATGAAGACATTCATGAAATGCTTTTTTTTTTTTTTTTTTTGCTGAGCAGGTCAAGAAGAGGGCAGTTTCCCCCAAGAAAACCTTGTTTGAGACCCAGAAAAGAATTTTCCATTTCCATTACACCCCACAGAAGGAGGCCAGGTCCTCTCCGTCTAGCTGACTTCAGTTGATAATAACAGAAGCATGACTTGAAGCATTCTAGGCAATACTATTGAGGACCCCTCAGAATATATCTAGGAAAATGGGACCCTGCTAAGATATCTAATTTAATAGCAGGCTCAGTGAAAAGTTGGACAATGAGTGTAGCTAATTGGTTGAAGAGAGCTGGCCACTGCCTGAGGCAATCTAAGCTGTGATTGTAAAGGGGAAGTTTCCTTGTTTCCCACCTTTTTCCTCTGTGTGCTCTGCAATTTACCTCAGGATGTTCCTCTTGTGTTGATTTACCTGACGATGCTCCTGCTTGCCTGATTATCTTATCTGCTGTAAATATATTTATTTATATAAAACTACAAGTTCACGTCAGCATCTCTGACTCCATTTGGATACCGGCTGCGCAACTCCCTGACAGACTCTCATTCTGTATTGTTTACAACATGCCCCATTCTTGGGCATCCATTTTCAACCAGGAAATCTCCTTTGCACCAAGAACAACCTTCAAGGACAAACTAGATATATTATCCTACAGAGATACAAAAGGCCCAGATTCCCCTCATGCTGTTCCTTTCCTCTCCAAAAAGCTTTTGTTGTATGCATCAAATGGCTTTGTGTGTGTGTGCATTTCTTCCCAGGCTTCCATTTAGCAGTGAAAGGGAAGAGGGGTGGCTACAGTATGGCGGCTTCTTCTCCAAGACAAGAACCAGCACAGGGCCTAACGCAAACCAGTGCTCACACAAGGGAAGCTGCGGTGCTGGACGTCAAAACGGAAAGGGAGAGAGACAGACAGGCAGAGACAGGCAAGGAAAAGGTTTTGGAAGATGCTGGAAATGGGGGCTTGTCACACAGCGGAACACATGCCAGCCTCCAGCGTGCACAATTACAGGGCAGACTTAAAATTAAAATAACATAATAATTTAACTTTAGGGCTGCATTCCCCTAACTTAGCCATAGACCGTTTTTATTATCCCTACTAGTTGGAAACATGAGCAAACTAGAAAAATATGTTGCTTTCTTTTCAGGATGAGCCCAGAGTCTGGCTATCTCTTGTAGCTTCTGAAGGTTGTGGAAACACCACTCACTCTTTTTATGAGATGTTGGCAGCTGCAGCCTAACTCATGTCAAAATTGCTTTTGGTCTACAGCCAGTAGTTGCGATCAAATGCAACTTTCCTTCACAACAAAGAATTCCAGGTTGATTTTAATCATTAATAGAGTAGAAAAATATTAGAAAAATATGGGAAGAGACCACAAGGTTGGTGGAGGATGTCAGAATGACCCATTACTCATTGGGGTGGACTGGCGTAGGTTCTCCATGTCACCTTTTCAAGGCATGGTCTCAAAGGATTATATTCTGGAATGGCTCTCTATTTATTTTCAGCACCCAAGGATATCTCACCTCTGCAAAAACTCAAATTACTGTAGATCATTTTATACTTAGGATGTAAAAGAAAGTCTAGTATCACTATCAAGCAGATCATCACTAGAAGACCACTGACTGCTCTTCTGGAGCCTACCTTTTCCCTACATTCAGTCTTCCTCACCTGCCCAACAATGACTCAATCTAAGTCCAATGACAGGAACTATCCAACTTCTACAAAACACTGGCTCTACCTTCACTCAGACTGATGATATTCCATACTTGGGCAATGAAATGTCTCCAAGTAGACAACCAAGCTCAGAGAGCACCAAGGACTCCAGAGTTCAACCCTGAACTCATAGATTCTCTCCTGGTGATACTTTATTTTCACATGTCCCCTGAAGTAATTTCAGATACACCTATTCATGGGACTTGAGTATCTGGTTTAAAGAACTAGTGGTATGCCTAGAGGTCCCTCTATTTATGAACCCAACTTTGTGGTTCAGAGGCACAAAGAAGCACTTGCTTACTACTCTGGTTGGGAGACTCTTTGGTTGCACGGATGCCTACTGAGCAGAGATGTTGCAAGAAATCCTACAAACTTACTATAAATCTACTGATCTATTCCAGGTTCTGGCTATAGGATCAGCTGTTGTCCCTCCAAGGGAAGGTCCTTCAGCTGCATTCCCAGAAGGCCCCCTTGGTGAGGGCAGTAAACGACACCACGGAAATTCTGCAACTAAGTCTGCAACTAAGTCCTGCCATCCTCCCTCCCTCCCTCCCTCCCTCCCTCCCTCTTCCTTGCTTTTTGAGCAAAATAAGCAGGAGTTTCTAATCCAGACAAGTGCAGCAAAGAAAGAGGAACATGCAGTGAATCACGAGGTATACAAACCACAAAACGTTAATACAGGAGAGAACACAGTTTTCCAACCTTGGCTTCAGCACGGATAACTTCAAAGAGAAGCTTTTCCTGCGAGTGCGTGGAAATTAAACATACGAAGGAGTGAGGCGAGAGACTGGAGGAGAGGGGAGAGAAGCGTGGAGAGACAGAATGGAGGAGGGACAGAGAAGAAGGAAAGCAATTCTGGGCTGAGCTGTCTGCCCCCAGGTCCTTATGTCTGTTCACACGCCACTTTAAAGCAGGGTTTCTTAACCTTGACAACGTTGAGACGTGTGGACTTCAACTCCCAGAATTCCCCAGCCACCATACTTGAAGATGTGTGGACTTCAACTCCCAGAATTTCTCAGCCAGCCTACACATCTTAAAGTTGCCATTGTTGAGAAACCCTTTTTTAAAAGCAACATTCCATGCTTCACAACTACACCATAGATACAGTACTCGCTGTGGTGCTTACTCTTCTTTTTACACAAGCAAATAACAAAATAGGAAAGGAAGATCTTGCTACCACATTTAAAGCCAAATTATTACAAAGTGCTGTTAAACCAAGGTTTTAACTTGGGGGCTCTTTAATTTTATTGAAGGACCTACAGGTTGGATCTACTGTAGATCAAGGGCAAGGTGGGGAAAACATACACCCTTCATTTAAGGGGAAGGAAAGGTCCTAACTGGAAGATGATGCACACTATTGCTAATGCAAATTAACATTTGTGCAGCAACTGCCCTGAAGTTGAAACTGGCTGAAGTGTGGTTAATTACATCTATATTCAGTGCGCTAAAAGCTCGCTCATGTGAAAAACAACTAGGTTGATATGGTCCCCTTGAACAAGGGTTCAAGTTGAGGTTCCTCTTAGTTTCTCCACCATAGTTTTTTTCATCACTCTACATGCTTAACAAGAGGTGGAAAGAGAAATCAGTCAATAAGGCATTAAGCTGTCCTTACGAAATTGTGCAAAAAATCAAAACTCTCAGAAAACCAGTCTCAGAAAAATAATTTTCAGAAAGTGGAAGAGAGAGAAATCAGAAGTAAATGGATTTGTGGAGAAATGTGATGAAGATAATTGGGAAAGAAGACCAAACATTCTTGTTTTCCATGTTTTTTTTTACCTGGTCACGTCTGGAGCGACCGTGGGACGAACATGTTTCATAATGGTTTGGATCCAGTTCCGGCGGATTCCAGATGTCATAGCAGAAAGAATAAATTTGCCTTCTTTAGTCTACGAAAGAACAGGAAAAAGTGATGGTTGAGCCTCTCTCTACAACAGATGTTTCTGGGAGGAAGTTTCTTCAGATCTCCTGCTGGGGTTTCCATCTTTCTAAGGTAGCTTCTCAAGTGAACATTCAGAAGAAGTAACAGAAAGAATGGGTCCTTTTCTGGTTCTGCTTTTCAGAACCAGGAACATTCACCCAACTTCAAATAGTAGTAGACCATATATTGAATGGTTCTCCAGATGGGTCATTGGTGGTGGGAGGGGTTTAGGCCAGGTGCTCCCTCTGAACCCTAGGACACCTTTTGAAGGAGATGGGACCCTCACAGCCTGAGCAACTTATTCATCCATATATTGGGTCTCATAACAACAACTACAACAAGGAAAACCAACTCTGCCCCATTAATTAATTAATTTACAGGACTTATATGACCTCCTATCTCATCATCCATAATTCCCTTGCACAAGGGATGGGCTCAAGATCTTTATTCAGAAGATGTCTACCCTTTCTATGTATAGTATGACTATTTCTTACATGGATCTGGAAACCATAGTTTCGCTGGACGGAGTATTCCGTGACATCAAAACATGTCGACAAGTCAATTTCCCCATCCAGATCAGCTGCCTGAGAAAAAGAGAAGAAATGCGTAAGAGGACAATGTATAGGTCAATGGTGAAAAAGGTACAATAACATTTCTTTATATAGCACTGTCACAAAATCAAAGCGGACTCCTTATAAGGAGGTGGTGGGAGAGAAAGAAACAGAGCTGGTATGAACATCAGAAAGGGTTCAGCAAGACCCAGTTCTTGGTCTCCACCTCAACCTACCTCCTCTGCCACTGAATCCCGGTAGTATCGTAGGCTCTGATCTGTCAGCACAAACCAGTGCTTCTTCCACTACAAAAGACACAAGACAAGCCATTTTACAGACATTTGTCCTTCCTAAGATGGTTTCTTAAAGAGAAGTAGGTAAGGATGGGTGGGTGGGTGGCTGGGTGTGATTATTATATTGGGAAGAATTCTGCCAACATTACGCTAAGACTAGGAGAACTTTTGCATCCAAGCTAGGCAGAAATAACTCCAGGCTTGAGGTCAGTCCTCAAGGTTTACAATCTCCAAGGTGCAACCCCATCTACTGTGGTTTACCTGGGAAAACAGCACCCCAAAACTTACCTGCCCATCTTCCTCCTGTTTTGTCAGCCATCCCTTTTTGAAGTTCAGCAAATCTGGCTACAAAGGACCGAAAAGAATTTAGCATCCTTGCCCTCATCTCAGCTTAGATTACATATTATATATAAAATAAATCCTGTTTTTTTCTGAAGAGTTCGGCTCCCTTCTTTGAACGCAACCTTCCTTCAAGAATGGGACTATTTTTTACTCAGGGTAGTCCTCAACTTGTGACCCCAACTGGGACTGGGACTTCTGTCACTAAGCAAGGTGGCTGTTAGGTGAATTTTATGACCTTTTTTTTTTTTTGCTCTGGTTAGGTAAATCACACAGTTGGCTTCCCCAATTGACTTTGCTTGGCAGGAAGTTATGGATGCTCCAATACTGGAGGAATTTAAGAAGAGACTGGACAGCCATTTGTCTTGAATGGTATAGGGTCTCCTGCCTGAGCAGACGGTTGGACTAGAAGACCTCCAAGGTCCCTCCCAATTCTTGTTCTTCCGTTATTCAGAATGCCCAAATTACTGAACTTACAGTCATGGAGGATTCTGTAGATCTTCTGTCCAGTGATTTTGCTCTCCGGTGTGGAGACAAAGGAGAAGCTGACACATCCATGATGGTCCCACTTGCTCTTTCAGCAAGTAAATCCTGCAGGAAGTATGAATGTTTCACGGTCATTGGACTCAGAACTGCAATTTCGATTAATAATTAAGAGGTCACAGATTGTCACGGTCGTTGTCTTACTGGCTGGGGAATTCTGGGACTTGAAGTTGCTAAGGTTGACAAACACTGTAAATCTCACTCTTCATATCAAAAAACATGAGACTGCTGCCGACTCACCCGTTTCCTAGGGAAAACCCTTTTTTCGCTCCTGCCCTGCCGAGTTTCGCTGGAGAGACCCGAGGAAGCATTGATTTCCATGTGTTCTGCATTCTCAATATCCAATGCTTCGAATCTTTCAATTACTTGGGACCTCCTGAGAGACAGAGAAGAAAGAAGGGACAGGCAATTTTAACAAAAGGGAAGGAGAGGCCACCCTTGAAAGCCAGAACAATTTCCGCCCTCCCTCTTATCCAGACAACATATTCAAAATATCGACATAACGGTGCTTTCCTCTTTTATATTTCTGTCCTGTCCTATTGCACAGACTCATTGGATGGGGAGAAAAAAACCCCAAGAAATAATCATATATAATTATAAATAAAAACTAGTAACCTAGAAGGGATCTGAAAGCCTGAAGCATTTCTCAACTTAGGAGCACATTACCCAAAACCGGAACCAGCCCATTTCACTCAGCAGGAAGCATTTGGATTTTTAAAGCTTGCAAATATGTCATTTTTTTCTCCTTTTAAAAGCACAATTATGTGACAAAGTGATCACATCCTCAAAAACGTCCTCAGAAAATGGGGTCAGTGGGGTGATCTCTTTGAGTTTTCTTGCAGATTTAAAGCAGCAAGCTCAAATCTATTATCTTTTCTATGAATATATGGCATGAATCCCACCACAGAGCAGCTACTTAATGAACATAATTCAGTGCTAAGCTTCGCAAGCCAACAGTTACACTTTAATATTCAGAAAAAAAGCTTCACAAAGTCATACACAGCCTTGGTTTACCTATGAATCAACATCAACATGGGTCAACCTGGACTTTAAACACGGAAGAGAAAGAAAAGAGCTAAAACCAAGTTGATTTCAAGCTCTGGGTCTCCAAAACAGAGAAGGGCATTTTAAAATCCCATTGGAAGTTCCAATCCAGGCCTTAAGTAGCCCTTGGAGAGGCCTGTGGTAAATCGAGGACCTCCTATAGTGGTTTAGTTTTATCAAACCACCCAGAGTCACCTTGTAGGGAAGATGGGCAGCATAATAATAAAAATAAAATAATAAAAGGAAGAGAAGAAACATAAAATAAGAATATGAAATGAAGTAACGCAAAATAATAAAATGAAGTAATGTTAAATAATAAAATGAAGTGAAGTAACGTTAAATAGTAAAATGAAGTAAAGTGAACTAAAATAATAAAATGAAGTTAACTAAAATGATAAAGTAAACAAAAATAAAATAAAATTTAGCACAGGGAACTGCATCTGTGCCGCAGCATGTATAAGAAGCCATCAGTTTAAGAGAATCTGGATTGGGAAGCTACTCTAATCATTTCCATGCTGCTGTCTACCAAAGCTAACCCTGTTGAACTACCAGCCTCTTCCAGACCCCGGGGGCTGTGCCCAGCTTCCCTTCAAGGCAGAACCCAAATCACCGCATGCCACATGCAGAGAGAAGAAGCACTAAGCGCACCCCCACCAAGATGCCTCCGGTAGTGAGAGCCCCCAGCACCCACGGCCCTTGACCAGAGAAGGCAAAATCATCATCATCATCATCATCATTAAAAGACCCTTTGGGACCCCTGCCCTTCAAGTCCTCTGCCCTCAAACCCTCGCCATAATTTTAAAACCGACGGCCACTGCTTGGTTTCCGTGCCAAGACCCATCTCGGCTTCCCTTTGGGGAAGGGAAAATTCTTGGCCACCGTTACCCATCTGGCTCAGCCCACGGGTCTGGTTTCTTTCCAAGCCTCAACCCCCACCCCTGCTCCCACAAAAATGAAAAGCAGCTTGATTGTCATGAAAGGGAAGGGCACCACCAAGTTGTCAACAGCTTGAGATTTTTTTTGAGATGAGATGGGAGCGAAGCAGCGGAGCACAAGTTATCACACAGCAGAGGGAGGTGAAGAACAGAAGACCTGCAAGAAAATAAAAGCTGGACAATGAATGAACAAAAAGGTTATCTTCCCTTCTTGCCCTCCCCACCCTGCCCCCCAGATCAGAGGCATTCTGAGATTTTTATCTTAAAAAACAACAACACCAAAACCAAAATGCAAAATCATCCACACCATTAAGAGAAGTGATCCCTGGAAACTGCAGAGTGCCATTCCCGCTGTGAGTGGTTACTCCAGGTATCATGGGAAGAATGGTGGCAAGAACAACAGAGTAATAGAATTGGAAGGGACCTTGGAGGTCTTCTAGCCGAACCCCTGCTCAAGCAGGAGGCCCCAGACCATTCCACGCAAATGGCTGCTGAATCTCTTCCTAAGAAGCTCCAGTGACGGAGCACCCACAACTACTGGAGTCAAAAAGACATTGAAGACCTCCCCACTTTTTTTACTTGGCCTGGTTGGTTTTGACACCCCCAAGACCCAGGTTGGGGTACCCAGAACCCCCCAATTTTAACTCTGTAAGGAAGGATAAAATGTGGGGTGCATTGCCAATCAGTGTCCACAAAGTTTAACAATTAGGGATGGGGTCATTCCTAATTGATAACTGGGGGGGCTAAAATTAGCTCCTTTTTTTGGCATTAATTACTTCTCTGCCATTCCAGTTTCTTTCCTGCCATTGTCTCTGCTTGGAAGAACGCCCCACCGCCCTGGGCTCCTTGCTAGAAAACCTAAAGCCTTTGTCTCTTCTAGTTTGCAACTGTAAGGATTTCCATGTCAGATTTTTTCAGTGGAAAAACACCTTTTCTGGACGCTCAATCTCAGCCCTCCATTTCAGATGGAATTTAGAAACAGGAGGATACAGTTTTTGTTTGGAAGCAAGGCAGCCGGTTGGGTAGGTGGAAGTGATAAGGAGATGCTGCTGTTTCTCTTTGAGGTTAGTTTGCAGCAGTGAACCATGTTCTAAAAACAGGAGTGTCCAACCTGGACAACTCTTAAGACTTGTGGACGTCAACTCCCAGAATTCCCCAGCCAGCATGGCTCTGTTCACACTTTAAGGCTCTACAGCATGCACTGGCTGGGGAATTCTGGGAGTTGACATCCACAAGTCTTAAAGTTGCCCAGGTTGGATACCCTTTACTCTAAAATGATCAAGGCAGCTCAGCGAAAGGAGGGATTAAGAGCTGGAAAGGAAAACCATGATGAACAACAATTTGCTTTCCACTATACATGTTTTCTTTCTTTGATCTGTTAAGAAGCAGGAAGATGGGAATGAGGATGGAAAATCAACAGAAGATCAAAGGGATGGATTTATGCAAATTCAATTCAGAGAGAATTGTTCAATGCCACCCAGAGTTATTTTTTCATGAGACAGGCGGCTGTATAAATTTGATGAATTATGAATGGATGGAATGCATAAATAAATAAACAAAGACTCAATTACCTCAAAGGAAAAAAGAAAATATGTTTTTTTAAGAGCATGTCTTAGTTTCAGTGGCGGAAGTAGGCGGAGACCAGGAATTATGTAAAATCTTCCTGACGGAACTTCTCCGCCTGGTTTTGTATTTTCAACACACTCGTGTGCTCCCTGTGTGACCATAAGGCTAGAAAGGAAAATTTCTACATCCTATATAGATAGCTCTCGACTTACAACTGTAATTGAGCCTGGAATTTCCGTTGTAAGTTACGCCGGTTGTTAAAAGGGTCATCACATGACCACGTCCAATCTTATGACCTTGACTGCAGCAGTTGCTAAACTGAAAATTACTTGTACCGGTCAATGAGATTTACAGCCCCGTTGAAATTATTTGTCAGTAATTGGCTGCAATAACAATGGAAGCCTCATGGTTGAAGACATGTTTCTACACTCAGTTGTAACGGTCCAACTGTCCACACAAATACAGGCAGTCCTCGACTTATGACTGTAATGGAGCTGGAATTTTCATCCTAAGTCATGACGATCGTAAGCCGAGGCACCCATATGACTGGACCCTCACCTGGTAAAGGTGAGCCAGTTGTAAAGCACTGGAAATGAGCCCATGTGACCACAGGAGGGCGTGCAGATATCAGAACTCTGGAACTGGGTCATAAGTAGCTTTTGAGGGGTCTGATGTAACTTCTGACGATCACTAAGTGGTCATTAAGTGAGGATTAGCTATATTTGGGGTTTCTAGATTGCTGCTCAGGGATATGTACACACAAGTTGTGAAAAACACATGTTAATTCATAAATTAAAGAATGGTTATGCAAACTCTTCCACAAAACCTTTAATTTCTCTCCAAAACATATTACAATTCAGGAGTCCTGTTTTGGAGAAGAATTCTACTGCAGTATGAAATTAAGTGAACATTCCAGTGTTTTTATGTCCTAGAAGTAGAAAACCTACTTGCTAAAAGAAATGTTTTGGGTCATCAACAGGGATAGATGTCTCTTGGTCCAATCTTTCTCATTCTGAGGAATCTGGGATTTGTTCCCATTTAAACAGGATTCAGTCTAGTTTAACAGACACAAATCCGTATCCACATCAAATGTTGAGAACTTGGTTGGGGAACAGTTAAAGGAATTCCCAGCTTCCTCACAAAAATGCTTTTCCCAGGGACGTGTGTTACGCACGTAAATGCAAATACGTCCAGTAAGTACATCTCCAGCATCATAGCTAATCTACACTTCAAAACTAAAATCTAAATATTTCTAAATATTTCACAGGGCACAAGTCTTGAGCAACAGTTTTTCAAGAAGGGAGACAAGCATGTTTACAGTATACTCAAGTGGGGAAGTTTCAAATTTGACTGTGGACTGTGTACAAACAACTGGGAATTTTGGCCCAGTGCTTAAAAAGAAATTGCAGCATTCACGAATATTTTTTTAAAGTTTGCAAAGGTTCAAGATGCAGCAAACCACAGAACAGGCACTACTACTCAAACACAGAACCATCTTCCCTCACCTTTTAGAAACCCAGCATGGCTTGGTCTTTGACTGGGGCAAAAAATTGATATAGTTAGTCCTTGACTTACAACCATTTGTTTAGAGATCATTCAGTTACTAACGGCACTAAAAAAAAGTGACTTATAATGGGTCCAGGGAGCATGTGATTGCCATATGCGACCTTCCCAGGAAAGACAATTTGGGGGGGGGAGCTGGATTCATTTAATGACCATAGGATTCAGTTAAAACTGCAGTGGGCAACATGGTTGTAAAAATCAGGCATGACTCTCTTAAAAAACGCCTTGCTTAGCAATGGAAATTGTTGACCAATAGTGCTCGTCAGTCGAGGACTACCTGTATAAAGATGTAGGTGGAAGCTGTAAACCTCCATCCTTAAAGAAAGATTTTAGCTCTGCAATAGAAGCTGAGAAACAGAAGGCAGCAACATTAGCTGTAACTCCAGATAATCTAGCATCTCTTCAATCAGGGCGTCCACCTTTGCAAAACGTCTTTGCTATTAGTAGTCCTGGGCAAGACACCCTTGTCAAGTTGCTCAAAAGGTCTGGCCTTTAAAACACACACACACACACACACACACACACACACACACACACACACACACACACGCTAATTGGAAAAGTGCAGCTTTAGGTCCCATTTACTCCTTGATGACCTAGAATAAAATGGTAAATTGAAAGGGTTCAGAACATGAACAGAGGACACCGAGAGTGACAGGAGCGGGTATGAAGTCCTTCAGAAAGTTCCCCCAATCAGTTGGTTTTTATGAATATCATTGGAAGAGCCATAGGAATTATCTGAGACCAGGATGGTCTCAAGGGGTGATTTGTCTGAAATGATAATAAGGTCTCCTGCCTGAGCAGGGGGTTGGACTAGAAGACTACCAAGGTCCCCTCCAACTCCTGCTATTCTGTTATTCTGTATTCTATGTCAACCTGGACATCAAGTTGGATTATAGGAAGACTCGCCAGTGCTGGTTACAGAGCGTGCTTTGTTCCCAGACGAGGAACTCCGCTCAAGGATGGACAAGAATGTTAATGAAGCAGTCAGAGAAATAAGTTACTAAAGCAGCCCAAAGCAATGGATGGAGATCAGCAGGAAGACAGGAAAATGTTCATTTAATAGCAGGGGATTTTATTTATGCAGCAGGGCAAAGAAAAAAGAGGTCTGTCTGAAGCCACCTGGAGGTTACAAACAAGCTTCATCAACCACCAAGACCCTCTGAAGACTGGTGAGGGGTGAAATCTCTTTTATTCCTCATTTGTGGGTTTCTTGCTAGCCAATTCTGGAAAAAAGAACAAGGATTGCTCTTGAGCTGGTGCAAGACATCTGTTATGAGCAAGCCAGATCTGGTGGAGGTTTAAAAAAGCAACTGGAGAAAAATTCTCTTTTATCTCTTGGAAGAGCATATGCTCACAACCCTCCAATTTGCATATTCTGGCTCCTTCTCTGAGATGCTTCTTATGAATTCCTATGAATATACAACAGAACGAAGGAAGGGAGTTCCTGGCCTCTATTATCTCAAAAATATGCATGGTTTAGTTTCCTTCCTAAAGCAAGTTTCTAGGCCACTGTGGCAACTGACTTATATTTATGATGGTTGTAGAGTCCCCAAATCACATGATCCCTTTTGCGAGTGATTCGGGTCACAACTGTGGCAAGAAAGGCTGTAAAATGGGGCAAAGCTCACTTAACCATCACACTTAGCAACCAAAAATTTGGGCTCAATTGTGGTCATAAGTCAAGGACTACCTGTGGAAGGGCTGAAACCCAGTTCAACCATCACCTCTCTCAGGGCAAAAACTCCCTTCCAAAAGACAGTTTCATCCTCCTCCGCCTGTCCAAAAGCCACACCCAGATTTGGGTCTTACCTCCTTTCATTCCCAAACAGCCGAGCTACCTCTTCCCGTCCGGGACTCCGCGCTCGGGAACTCCGCTCAATCCGTTTCCGCTCGACTTGAAAAGCATCGCGGTTACTGATCCGAATCGCCTTCGGCACATTGGCCAGGGTGGAGTATTTGCGGCTGACTTTAAAGGCAAAGGGGCCGTTGCGTCTCTCCTCTGTCCTCGCCCCGTTGCGGCCAGCGGAGTCCTTGTGCTTGGAGAGCCGGGAGCTTCTGATGTCCAGGGAATTGAGAGAGAAACTGTGCACCATCCGGCCGGCCGGCCAGGTACCTGAAGAAGGAAAGGAAGCGCTCGGCTGCTGAGATTTGGGGTCACTGTACCTGTGGTTGGGCGTGCGGGGGCTCGGTGGGGAGGGCAGGTTCGGCATCTGGTGCTCCTCTGCCTTGACCTCCTGCTTGGTCTTCTCCAAGGAAAAGTAGCCACTTTCCACCCTCGTCTTCCGCCCGCAATCGCTGCGGTCGCCGTTCACCGCAGCCTCCTCTGGAGGAGGAGGAGGAGGAGGAAAGCATGGAAGAGAAGAGAGGAAGAGGTTGAGAGAGAAGGAGAGAGAAAGAGATGAACAGTTGCAGGAATTGGGTATGTCTAGTCTAACAAAAAGGACTAGGGGTGACATGATAACAGTCTTGCAATATCTGACGGGCTGCCACAGAGAAGAGGGGGGTCAGCCTATCCTCCAAAGCACCTGTAGGTAGGAGAAGCAGCAATGGATGGAAACTAACCAAGGAGAGAAGCAACCTGGAACGAAGGAGGAATTTCCTGACTGCAAGAACAATTAACCAGTGGAACAGCTTGTCTCCAGAAGTTGTGGTGCTCCAACTGTGGAGGTTTTCAAGAAGAGACTGGACAGCCATTTGTCTGAAATGGTATAGGGTCTCCTGTTTGAGCAGAGAGTGGACTAGAAGACCTTCAAGGTCCCTTCCCAACTCTGTTATTCTGTTAAATTTACAGAACTGGCCTCTCTTCACTTGGGGCATGGGGGTGAGGGCATCTTCCTAACTTCTTCAATCTACCAAGGTTGAGAAATGTTGCCCTAGAGGATCCACCAAGACATGACAAATCTAGAAATGTCCCTGTTTATTCCCAGGCAAGTATTTACAGGTAGGGAAAATTATTCAAGATTCGGAAACACCTCTAGTAAATAAAATGCTGAGGTTCAAATTCTATCCTCAGGAAACCTAACCTCCATCCTAAGTGTAGGGAGATCCTCATGAGAAGTCCTGTATGTCCACAGGTAGAGTCCTACCACTACCTCTTTGAATTCTTGCAATACAAAGGTCAGTGTTACTCTGAAACTGTTGTTGAGAATATCCTGTTCTTTGGACGCACCTGAAGCGACCTGAATTAGGTCCCACCAGCTTCTCAAAGTTGCTGATTTTGCAACCGAGCCGGTCCGTAACTTGTCTTATCTTGTTTTCTGGCAAAGCCCCCAGTTCCCTTCAGTCATAACCCTGGAATGAGGACACCAGGAAGCCTTAGAACAGGGGATCTCAACCTTGGCAACTTTAAGACTTGTGGACTTCAATTCCCAGAATTCCTCAGCCAGCTTTGCTGGCTGAGGAATTCTGGGAGTTGAAGTCCACAAGTCTTAAAGTTGCCAAGGTTGAGAACCCCTGCCTTAGAAGAAGCAACTTGTCTTCTTATGTCTTGCCCAGGGCTCCAGACAGCAGAGATAAAGGATCAGATGACAAAAATTAAGGACATTGTGGATCCCAGATCTTCTACCCTGCCCTCTGGTTTGACCAACATTCAGGACTCCATTTTTACCTTCTTTGCTCTCCAGGATGGAATCCTTCAAGGAACACGCTGGAGGCACCTGCCCTTGCAGAGAGCCAGGGGCCGAGCTGATGCCCACATTCCCATCCACCTGGTCTTTGCCTCTCAGCTCTTCTTGCCAAAGGGTGGACTTGGTGGTGGGGATCTTCTCCGCACCAGGGATGCTGCTACTGGTCACCGCCACCTTCGCTGGGCCAGGCTCCTGGAGGGAAAAGAAAGTGGTGGGCAATCCCATTGCAACAGCTTGTATTTTTGTCTCACACCGTCTCAGATCAACCACACAACGTTCATGCTCTCTCCAAGTTTTCTTTTTTACACTGTTCAATGCGATGGCCCCCGTTTTTGCCCTTTTGGCGCCAAGATCTTCAGCTGCTCCTACGGTTAGCATCGCCTCCAAACCCAATAGCCATTTGAAAAGTGCCTTTTAATTCATCCTGCAAACTGCCTCGGGAACTCTGCATTTCAATGAAGCTGCAAATGCTTTCAAAAATTAAACACGCACCCAGCATGGAAAATGCCCGTTTCCTAGAAGGGATTTGCAATTCAAATTGGCTGGGTGCAAAAACCAAACACACCTCCTCTTCCTAAATCAATATTTTTTCAACTTGGCAATTTTAAAATACATGGACTTCAACTCCCAGAATTCCCCAGCCGATACTTCCCATCTCTTCCCAACAAAGATTTCTCCCCTTCTTTTCTCTTCCCCATGAGAATCGATAGCCCGTTTGAAGCAGCAACATTTAAGTATGATCGACATAACTATCCTGGTAGATTAGGACTGTGGGGTAAGACTGCAATTTAGAACGTATGATAAACACTGAAGCTTGTAGACCTCAAGTTGACTTGTGTCAAGTGGACACTTTGCAGTGATGATCTTTGAGATGCTAGGACGAGTCAGGCCTTTTCACTTCCTGGCAAGAAGTATAAGGAGATGTTCTTGATCTATTTTTTGCTGGTCAATGACCAAATGGAAGAGACTTCACTTGACTTTCATACAATTAGCAATCAATCTGTTTCCCCAGCAGGTTTGCTAAAATAACTCAGCTCAGACTCCAACAAGACATAACTCAAAGCCCTACAAATAGTTCATTTCCCCTAGCATAAATTTAGCTGATGCAAAGGATGAGCTACGTCAAGGCAACAGCAGAGAAATCCAGGAACAATATTCCAAAGAGGAAGCTGCAAAACTTCCAGGACTCTCAATTCAGCCAAAGAATTTGGCAGCAGGAGCAACTCTGTCAGCATCTGGTCCAAAGATTACAGAATAAGAGTAGAAGATCCCATCTGTCATGGACTACATTGCTCTATTCCTAGCAGAAGCCGGTCCCTTCAGGTCTAGAAATAGCAGAATGGAGAGATGAGATGGACAGAAAACCTGGGGCCAAGGAGAAGGGGAGGCTGGGATCCAAGGTGGACGCTGCCCAAAAGATGTAAAAAGCTCTGTTGGAAAGTCATGTGGGGAGAGAAACCAGGGGAAGTGGAGGCGGCCAACAGAGGAAGGAGAGGTTTTCAGGAAAGGCAATGAGTATGAAAGGAAAGAAGGATGGTAGATGTGCTGTCGAGGCTTGAGTTAGGGTTGACTTTCCCAAAAAATAATTGGGATCCTGACATCCTTCAGATACTGAAGGATCCCTGCAGGCAGCTCTTGATGGTGGCCAAAACTGGATGAATACTGCATCCAGTTTGGTCACCTTACTATAAAAAAGTTGCTGAGATTTTGGAAAGAGTGCAGAGAAGAGCAACAAAAATGGTCAAGGAACTGGAGGCTAAAACGTATGAAAAACGGTTGCAGGAATTGCATGACTAGAGAAGGACCATGGGTGATAGGACAGCAGGCTTCCAGTAGCTGAGGGACTGCCACAGAGAAGAGGGAGTCAAGCTGTTCTCCAAAGGACCTGAAGGTAGGAGAAGAAGCAATGGATGGAAACTAACCAAGGAGAGAAGCAACCTGGAATGAAGGAGGAATTTCCTGACTGCGAGAACAATTAACCAGCGGAATAGCTTGCCTCCAGAAGTTGTGGTGCTCCAACACCGGAGGTTTTCAAGAAGAGACTGGACGGCCATTTGTCTGAAATGGGTCTCCTGTTTGAGCAGAGAGTGGACTATGAAGACCTTCAAGCTCCCTTCCAACTCTGTTATTCTGATAGTCTTCTGGAAATGTAGTCTTTACAAAGAGCAGGCAATATTGCTCTCCTGGCTGTCATTTCAAGCCCAACACAAAGCAAACTGAGTTGCAGCTCAAGACAAGTTGAATTAGTGAACTCCAGGCAATTTTGCTGAAAATCAGCACAGTTTTTGGCAACACTGCACCCACAGCAAACCATTGGTTCATGGTATGTAGGAGGAGGAGGAGGAGCTAACTACCAATTCCTCTCCCCACTTTTATTTGAGTGGGGAGAAAGAGCGAGATCGCTTTCTTATAGTGACAGAGGAACAGTTGTATCTCATCCTAAGGTAGCTTTTGGAGGTCACGTTGACCAGTCCAGAACATCTAATGCTTGAAGAGAAGGTTCTCTTCTCCTCCTCCAGGTGCAACTCAATTCAAGCTCTTCCAACTCTCCTGGGTCATTTTTGCCCTCCCTTATAAAAATGTAACACAAAGAGCTGAGAGCAGAAACGGAGTCCAGATTACGTAGCACAAGCTTTCGTTTTTTCCCTAGCATTCCTTTTTTGGAAGTAGTGTAGATCTTCTCCAGTATTTTTCCCTGAGGCACCCAGCAGGCGTGCTCCATCTCCTGCTGCTTCACAAAACTCCTGGAGACCACGTGGTTCTGCCGTGTTCTGCCTCCCTGAGACTCACCTCCATCTCTAGAGGCGGCCCGTTTGGGGGGGAAAAGTCCCCCTTTTTGGTGTATCTCCCCCCCACCCCAAACCAACTGACCTTATTTGGTGCTTAGGAGCTCAGATCCTGTCAACTTTCCAAGAGGTTGCTGAGGCAACCAAGCATAACCCCCCAAAAGAGAGAGAGAGAGAGAGAGATAATATTCTGCCAATGTTTTTTTCTTCTCTTTTCTGTTCTGCTTCCAAAAACTGAAAAAGGGGGGGAGGGGAGAGTAAAATAGGAAGAGCTCTGGGGGAGGGGCTCAACCCATCTAAGACTGCTTTGCCTCTTACTCTATGCTTGTGTGGGTTGGCTCAGCTGAGCCAAACTCCCTAAAATGCTTACAGAGGTTCAGTCACAGAGAAACAGACAAGGGGAATGGCTGCTACCTAGACTGAATTTTGGGGAGCCCTCTCTATCTCACCCCTCCAAATGAAGGACCTCAGGACACTTACATCCCAAAGCTACAACGCTACACATAGATTCCGTTGCATGCTTTTTGCTAAAAAAAAAAACAATGTTGCTGTGGACCGATGCTATTTCAACAGATTTTGGATGTTATATTCAATAAATGCTAAATATGTTAAATACAATATTACATTAAATGTGGGGTCCTAGATGCTCTCTGAGCTTGGTGGTTTTCTTGCAAACATTTCATGACACAGCTACCGGTAGGTAGCATCATCAGTGCTAGAAAGGAGTGTTGGCAAACCTCTCACACTGGTGATGTTACCTAGTTGGGTCATGAAACTTATGGCAATTCCTTGATCAAATTCTCCATCTGATGGTATAAGCAGCCCATTCAGGACCTCACAATGTAGATTAAAGCTCACTTAAAAGGCAGAGAAATATTCAACCAGAGAGCAGTCAAGCAGACATAGAATCTCCTGTGAATGTAACGTAACCCTATTTTCTCTGTATGATGGGCTGTTCACACAACCACCCCCAAAGTCCTCCACATTAAACTCCAAAGCACCCCATTCCCTTATGACGTTGGGTCAACTGGTTATGCACAAAGGTTACACAAAAGAAGCTTGAGAGAAACCACGGATCTATCAATAACAAAGGACATCCAATCCTTTTAGTTTGACAAGGAAATACCTGGACAGCTTCTGTCAAATGGATCAGATAATGTTCATTCAATGGTTCAGGATGAGTACCTTGGTCTAAGCATCATCCCATATATCTGGGACCAGCAGCTACATCCAAAGAAAACTGGTTGAGATCTTTAACCCTCCAAGATTCTCCTGAACCATTTTCATGTAGGACACTTGCGCAGGAAAGAATGAGTCATACCCTAGATTCTGTGCCTGCGTATATATGTGTGTGTGTGTTTTACCATTTATAGTCAAAAGAGGGCTAGAAATAAGCTGTCACCAGATCCCCAGAGGACACGTTCAGCCTCCATCTCATCTACCACATCTAAGTCTTATCTCCAAGGGCCATCTCTGGTAGGAAAAATCAGAGCGTGGGGCCATGGAACTCCATGTCAATGGTCAGGAATCTTTTCTTGTTTGCAGCTTCAAAAAAAGGAATCGAAAAATTTAGAAGATGTGCTCCTGAGTGACAGTTATCGACAATCATCTAGCAAACTGTCCTGTGTTGAATGTCTATGGAGATTCTCAGTCATCCAGGGCATGGTTAACCCAAAAAAGATGCTTTTTCAAAAGGCAACTGGACTTCCTTTGCTTTTCCTTGAAGCTGTTTCTCTTCTCATCTAAGAAGCTTCTTCAGTTCTGGCATTCTGACATTCAGTCAGAACTGAAGAAGCTTCTTGGATGACGAGCAAAACGCCTTCAAGAAAAAGCAACGTCCAGTTGCCTTTTGAAAAAGCACCTTTGGGTATCCTGTCCCGATTTATATACATGAAACTGACCAAAGTAGGGAGAGAAAGCAGAGGAGCTGCTGGAAGCTACGCATAAACCGAGTGGTTTTTTTTAAAACTCCATTTAGAGAAGAAAAACTTGAAAGAAGGAAGGCCACATTCTTATAAACCAGTGGTGGGAAAAATATTCTAATTTTAGGAATGAGGTGCATCAGAAGCAGGCCAGGTGTGCTCCTACTTTTACCTGTGGTGTTGGGGGCTCCACTTTCCTTTTCTTCTTTTGATTCTGCTTGTTCGTCCTTGGGTAGACTACCAGCATCTCCAACCACCTGAAGGCAAGAAGGCAAGTTGAGAATTGCCCCCACTGAATAAACGGGGACAGTGGAAGAGGAATAGCCAGACAAAATGAGCAACAGCTCCCCCTTCCTCAACTGATGGAGGCTCCTCTCCCCCTTTAAAAACACATACACACAATGGGACACTCTGAAGAAATAGATCCCAACACAAGCAAGAGAGAACATGGAAAGAAGAGGAAAAGAAGACTCTCTAGAAAGATAAAATCAATTCTGGTTGTTCTCCTTCACCAAGGACCTTCACCTCAATGCTTCCTGCTCATTTTGAGGAGAGCAAGTAGAATAAAAGATGAAATTTAGGAGTGTGTTCACTGTTGGCCAACCTTTGCACAAATCCCATGCAGCTCACATGTATCACAACTAGGTGGGACAAACTGATAGCTCCCTAGATCTGAATTCCTCCCCACACATCCTCTGGATGGTATTTTCCCACGGAGCTACAGAACATCCTCAACTGCTTCTTCTCACAGCTCTGCAGGATGAACCTGTGATTCTACCGCATCCTGCAAAATGCCAGGACCAGCTCCAGCATCTCCTGTCTACAAAAGCAAAGTCCAAAGCTCACCAGAAAAGCATCGAAGGCTGGCCCTCTCTTGCTCAACGAGTTCCATGCCCAAAGATATTCCCAAAGCCACGAGTGAGCATCAATCCATCTCTTCCCAAGGTCAGCAAACCACTAGCCACCCCAGCATGGACCTAATACGTTCCCCTAGAACAATGCCAGCTCTGCCCGTCAGACCTGTCCCAGCTCGGACATTCAGGAAAGAAAGACCCTCGACTCCATTTGTAGCGAAAGGTATACACCTGGCTAGGTGGGCCACCATGTCTTTCCTCAGCAGTAAGGGGTAGACATTCTCAACACAAATCACATTTAGTAATCTATGCATAGATGGAGGGACCCATCCTTCTTTTCTCGAAGCAGCAGGGGGGCTGCCCTGCGAGGCTTTGTGGGTTGAAGGAACCCTCGGGCTAGGTTCATATCCATAAAGGGCCGGAGTTCATCCAGTTCCCTTGGGGGTCACAGAATAGAATTTCGGCTTGGATAGTCCCAGCGATATTTCTATGGAACAGTCCGTGGGGCAATGGGGAGGGGAAGTGTGTCCGAGTCCCACTTCATTGTTTATGCCTCTGAACAATCCCAGGTCTTCTTTGGACCTCAGAGAACTTGGTCTCCCCGCAGAGGACGGGACCCGATTACCAAGAGGTGGCAAAGCAGCCCATCTGAGAACCAGCCCATCTTGCTGAGCAGGTCAGATTCAGCTCAGCACTTGCCCATCTCTCTGTCGCTGGGGCTCGGTGTGTTTGCACTTCCATTGCGCCTTACGTTTATCCCTTTCAGGATTTACAGGTTTTTAGCAACAAGCACCACATAAATTAGAGAGTGACAATGGCACCCTGCCATAGCCTCCTTTAGATCTTTGTGTCTACTTCTCAGACTAGCAGAGCCGTCTTGACTCCATCGTCCCGTCTCTGAAACATTCATCTGTATTTTGTTTCTAAGCCAACATGCGTCAGATAACTAAGAATAATCTGCAGCTTCCTGATGCTGTCAGCCAGGGGTGGGCACCCTTGAGGCTGGCAGGATCTATTTGTGATCTGTTTGTTTGTTTACAAGTTCTGCCAAGGGAGTTAATCTAAATCTCATCTCTTTAAACAGAAAACATTTGTTTGAAGTTGGCCTCCAACTTTAGCTCAGGAAAGGAAGTGTGTTTCTCCCTTACACTTTCTGGAGACGAAGGGCTGGGATAAATAAAGGTAGTCTCCTTTGAGCCTTGTGCAACTCCTAGTGAATTCACAAACACTTGTGCTTGCCCTGGCCATCTTCTCAGACCTCCTGGGACATCCAGGTCTCGCCTGCATCTCCTGAATTTCTAATTGTCTCTTATTTTCTATGGGAGAGCCACTAAGCCTGAATAATATGCCCAGACGCCCTTTGAACCAACCCTGGAGTAACATTCCATGCACCTTAGCCCGTGTGACTTGCAACCTGAGGACCATAAGAAGGTGGTTCCTCAACCATGGTTAGATGAAGAACCAACCCCGTTCTTGATGGCCTCAGGAGCAACCCCACCAGTAGACTCTGGCTATTCTCAAGCGCTTCCTGGTGCTCCGTTCTGAAGAGTTCTCAGGTGCAGCCAACCCACTCGTTCCTGCCCCCAGCCTTTCGCTCACCCACTTATGATTTCCTTGTTCTCAGCTCGGATGAAGTGCTCCTTCTCGGGTGTCAAGATGCACAGCGAGAACTTCTGTCCGGTCCGATTCTCTCCATCCACAACATCTGTACACTGGTTCATGTTGATGGTTCCTTGTGGCAAAGTGGTGGGCTGGAAAGTAAATGGAGAACAATGAGCAAGTTAGAAGAGAAACTATGGAATGACCACCCTTAACCTAGTCCTCAACTAATGGTCAATCATTTAGTGGCCATTGTAAATTACGACAGCGCTGAAGAGTATGACTGGTCCTCCAATTTACGACCCTGCCTGGCAACCATCTCGCATTTACGATGGTTGCAGCATCCTGGGGGGGTGTCATGATTTGTGACCTCCTCAGGTATCTTATGTCAAGCAAAGTCAACGGGGGCGGTCACAGGTTGCAGAGATGCAATGTTTCACTTAAGGACGGCACCACTTCACAAAATCTTTTCAGTCCTAGTTGTGGTCATAAGTCAAGGACTATCTGCAGTTTCTCCAGAGTGAGTTTCTCAAATATGGCAGAATCATTTTGGGAATATTGCAATGGTTTATTTTCAGTATATTTTCCTCTCTAACACTCAACATGCTTGGAAAAGTGTCTCTCTAGCTATTTATAAACGGAGATATTTTTTAAGCACTTCTACAACCTGATCCTCTACATATGTACTTGGGTCATCACAACTTTCAACATTTCAGATCCCAGTCCCTTTTTTAAGGCAGTTGAAGGTGAAGCCTGCCCCCCGCCTGGTTTTCATTCCAAGTTCGAAAACACAAAACTTTGCTTCACCTTCCACCGTTTGGCCCCACCAACCATCTGAGCTACGTCACACCCCTAAAACCGAGATTTCCAAATCCTGCAAATTAAAACTTTAAAAAAAGCAAACTAAACACAGGCTCACCTCCCACTATTCTTAACACCGTAATTTTAAAAGCCAGTTTCAAAATTGGCAGCTACCTCTTTCTGGGAAGCAACATCCCCCCCCCAAAAAAGAAGACACAACATTGACGGGGGCTAAAAGTATTCCAGGAGGAAGACGGAGCCAAGAAGAGGTTACATCCGACTTTCTCTACTGTGGTTTCCATCCAAAAAGTCATCTCCGTGACTCACACCCCCTAGCCAAGATACATACATACACACACACACACACACACACACACACACACAAAACGTTATACTCTCTCCAAATGTCTTCTTTTTTTTTTTGCAATTTTCTCCAATCACCAAACCAATACATACACACAGACACAGACACACATACAAGTAGTGCTCGACTTATGTCTACCTGCAACGGGGACCAGAAATCTGGTCATAAGTCACTACAGTCATTCTGAGAAATGCACCTGACAGGGATTAGGCAAAAGAAGTATGGTATAAGCACTGGGTGCAAGAGTTCCTTCAAGATTTGCAGACACATCAGAGAAAAAGAAGAAACAATGAGAGCACAAAACACAACGGTGGGCTCTGCGATGCATTTGCTTCTTACTTCATGTTTGTCTCAAACTGTGCGGTCCGTAAATCATAGAGACCACCATTCTCCATCTGTTCATAGTTTGGGTCCTCAGGAAGAGGAACTAATCAAGGAGAGAAGCACCCTGGAACTAAGGAAGAATTTCCTGGCAGTGAGAACAATTAACCAGTGGAACGGTTTGCCTCCAGAAGTTGTGGAAGAAGAGACTGGACAGCCATTTGTCTGAAATGGTATAGGGTTTCCTGCCTGAGCAGAAGGTTGGACTAGAAGACCCTCCAAGGTCCCTTCCAACTCTTATTCTGTAAGACTGTGAGATCCTCCCCAGATCTCCTGCTAGTCAGCAGAAACCGCACCAAGGTTCCATACAAATGCCTTGGTGTGATGGCTCTGATGCTGGCGCAACATTCACATGTGGAAAGAAGAAGGTGGGAGGAAGAAGCGAAGCAGTAGCCAAATCTGCTTTTTGCTGGAGGGATGGTGACAACCCTGCCATTTCTCCTTCTAGCGTTTCAAGGAAGGCTGTGGTGAGATCAGCCAGAGGACACATTAAAAGAGGTTTGAAGTTTACTCAAGACAGACAGCCAGTCTAAACAGCAGCCAGCCAGCCAGGAGCAGAGAGGTGGATGACAAGGTTGAAGAGCCATGGATGGCTTCCCCTTAACCCCATCTGGTCCCTAGAGGAGGGATAGAGAGAGACCACTAGTGACTTTGTTCTTGGACTTTCCAAAGCTTTGGAGAAGTCCTCTTAGACTTTTCCTGAACTAGTTGGCCTCCTTAAGCAACATGGATTTGATCCACCCGAGCAACTTCCATTTTATGGGGGAGGGAACCAGATGGGTCTGAAAACCGGAAACTGAAATCAATGGTTCTCATTTGGCATGGAGTCAGGACTCCCCTTTAATAAGGGAAGAGTTCAGAAGACTCTCTCCCCCTTGGGAGACAACCCGGCTCTCTGATGCTGCAGCTGTAGGAGATTATGAGCATGTTTAGCCTGGAGGAGAAAAGACTGCAAGAAGACATCATAGTTGTCCTCTGTTATCTGTCATGGAGAAGATGAGGCCAAAGAGTTTGGAGTTGCTCCAGAAGACAAGCCAATAAGAGCAAGGCTTTGGTGATGAAATTATGGGTCACCCGTGGAACGTTGAGTGATGCCTCCAGAATTGATTTGGCAGGTGTTGTCTCACTAGAGTTACTCTCTAGTCATTTCCTCCACAGGTTGTGGGGTGTTTGGGGAACTCTCCTGCAGAATCCAGAGGGAAGGGGCTGCAGAGGAGGATGCTGAGCGTTGCAATCCCAATATTTCTGGAAGGCGGCTGCTGGGGAAGAGATTTGGGTTGGGAAGCTGGGCTGTTCAGCAGGCAAGTCACAGTTGCAGGCAAGCATCCCCTTATAAGGACAAATGGTCTGAGACCAAAAAAAAGCTCGTTTGATTTGGTTGCTGAGAGAACAGGGGGTGGGAGGGGGAAGACCTTCCTGCGCAAATCACCCCAGCAGTCAGTTAGCATTTTAGCTGATTGCGAGCCCAACTAGAAGCATGTCAGTGAAATCTGTGTTTAAATGTACATGTCTTGAAACTTGTTGAGTTGGAAATGGAGGGAGAAGGAGAGCATATAAGTTAATGGCAGGACAAGGGCACATACTTTCTCCAAGTCCCCTGCATTTCCTTTCTTGCTCTGGGTTCAAAGAATTAATAATGACACCAACAGCCTCGGTCTATCATTGGTTGTTGGACCAAGTATTCAATCTCTTGGGATGCAGAGTGACAGTCCAAGGGTGTTTGAGTAGAGGAAGTCTGGAAGAAGTCCTAAACAGAGCTAAAAAGGAGATGTCTGCTAGCAAGGTCAACCAAGACAACATGGCTTGACGGTAGCCATGACTACATATTAATCGGAAATCCTGCCTCTATTTTACATGTGAAAAAGAGATAGGTCTCAATTATAGGGTTGCAGCCATTATCTTAACTTCTGGACCTTCCAAACCCACTAGAGCTGGGGTCTTCAAACTTGGCCCTTTTATGACTTGTGGACTTCAACTCCCAGAATTCCTCAGCCAGCATGCCTGGCTGAGGAATACTGGGAGTTGAGGTCCACAAGTCATAAAAGGGCCAAGTTTGAAGACCCCTGCGTTACAGACATCCCTGGAGATGTCAACAGCACTTGTTTCTCCATGGGGCTCCTTGAGAAACAGCTACCGTAACACCAGAATTGTCTAGTGGAAAAGGCAAAACACTGTAAATAGGGTTGGGTGTGTCTTCAAAAGGGGAAAAAAGACAGGAATATTTAGTTCTGTGCATTGGCACCCACTTGCTAACAGATGGTCCTCTACATCTCCAGGTAAGGTCTGGGAAAATCCAAATCCTGATGTGTAAAGTACCAGATGGCTGCAATTAATCCATCTCCGTGGAAAACCATTTCCTGTGTTTCTCACAAGAACAGTCTAATCCGAAACAGCATTTTTGATATCTTCTGACTAGCATAGAGAGAGGATGTGCAACCATTTCTTTACAATTCTGCATCTGAGAACCAGACAGAAGTTCAAAGATACTCAGAGGTCTCCTACACGGCAATCGGCAGCTCCGTTTTAGGAACAGCTGCATCTGTAGGTATCCATTGCCAACTGGGATTCAGAAAGAAAGGGGTCTGTGTCTTCTTAACTCTTCTACAAATAGGCCTATTGTCTGGGAAGGCGGGAAGTAACCACAACATAATTAGTGTAACACAATTAGTACTGTTTGGGATTGCCAAACCCAAACAGTAGCGAACGCCTCCTTATAGATCAACAAATTGATCGGGACAATCAAATCACGTGTCATCTGCTGTCATGCCCAGGGGTTGCTTCATCTTAGCAACCTACCTGGTCAACATCCCAAGGCCCACTTTCAGCCATACATGAACAGACTGGACTTCTGTGTAAGCTTAACTTGCTACTGAAAGTTGATGTTTTTGTCAACATTGGAGATCACAATCACCCCCACTGTGGTTCCCAATGCTGGAAAACATGAGAAAGCAACAGCAAACAGGGGTCAGATCCTCTCCGGCTCTCCAGCGGGGATTCATGCCGAAGTCTTGACTCACGGCTGATCTTTTCTGGATGACCAATGACAACGTCTCCTGTTTCCTTTTGGGAAAGGATGAACACTGCTCAAAGGGGTAGCGAAAGCAAGGCGGTTCCTATCTTTATTCCTTGACTCATGCAGGGGGATTTTCACTTCCTGTTAGGGGCATCAGATGTGGGGAAAGGCTTCTGGTCCCTCCTGGTCAGCAGAGAAAGTCTGTGGAAAGCCCACCACCTCCCATCAAGATTTTCCGCCCGGCTGTTTTGCTCAAGCACCTTCGAGCCATGAAACCCCAGCCCTTCCCTTTCTCGTTGGGGAATGCTGGAGTCCTTCCCCTGGCTGTGAATTTAATTCTCCTTTTCCAAACTCCTTGCACAAAGCTCCCAGTCTCTTGCACATGCACAAACACACGTACACATAGCCCAGCATATCTGGGGCTCTGACTCAAAATGCATTTGTCGACAGGATGCTGGAAAGCCGAGCTCTGTGCAAGGAACAATCTGGAGAGGCCGGAAGAGGCGTTGCTACGCGACCGTTTATTTCTGCTGCGGAAGTAAAAATAGAAAATGGAGGAGACAACAGAGGACCTGAAAGAGCGGCTGGTAAGGGAACAATCTGGAGATGGCTTAAAAATAGCCATTAATCTCTGGTGATGGGCAAAGAGCCCCCCTCTGGGCACCAAGCAGAGAAATCTGAAGTTTTGCCTCCAGGGTCACCCAGAACCCCCAAACCTATTTGTTAGCTAGGAACTTTACAGACTTATTTGGACAGCCACTTGCCAGGAACAGTATAAAGTCTCCTGCTTGAGGAGGGGGGTTAGACTAGAAGACCTCCAAGGTCCCTCCCAATTCTGTTATTCTGAAAAGGACTGCTCAATTAGTCCATCATGGGTGAAGGTGACCTTCCCTTAATTGCTCAGAAGTTCTACCATCTCTTCTTCTCCAAGAATACACACCCAGTGACTGTAGACAGCTGATCTATTCTTGTTCCTTGGCACTCAAGACACCATACACAGATTTTTTTTTAGGCAATTCCCTCTTCAGGTCCAGATCTTTCCCTCCTAACCTGTCCATGCTACAGCATTGGATTGGGTCCAACAACTTCAAAACTGAAATGGAGACTGTTGGACTATTCATGAGCAGGAAGAGTCATGTGGTAACTCAGTCAGTCAACGTGAAGAAAGTGCTACTGAGTCTGTGCAAAAAAGGTATTGAGTTAGAAGCTGAATTTTCAGTCTCAGGTTTGTCTCTGTATCTCTCTGTAAGAAGTCTTCATTGAGCTATGTTGCTGTAAAGAAGAATGTATGGTATTGTAAATATTTTGATATGAATATAAAGAAATTTATTTGAATCAGCTAAATGCAGTCAACTGTGAGAGCTTCTGATTTATTTTTTCACCACAGAGAAATTAAAATTCTCTAATAGAGACTCTTCACATCATGAAGAAATGGGCTTCAGATCCTTCAACCTTTGTAGAAGCCATCACATTCATTCATCTGCTGAACATACTTCGGGCTCCATTTCATAAATGACTATGGTTGAGGTGAGCATGAACAGCACCAGAGAGAATACCTGGCACCTCCTGTTAAGGGAGTGAGAAATCCCTATAGGAACCCATCTTGCACCTTGATTATTGTAATATACTCTTCATGGGTCTATTCCCCAAGTTACCTTGGAGATTTAGCTGATAGAGTGACCATATGAAGCTGGACCCACAAGTCTAGAGCTCCCTATTTCAAATAGAATCAACTCGCCCAAAAAGATCATCTCCAGAAGCTAGGTTTGACCCAACATCACTCTTCTTTCTTAACCAAGTTAAAATGCTGCTCTACTGGAGGGCTGTCTGAGATTAATTTATTGAGGGAATGTCATAGATTTGTTTACATGATTTTATGAATTTTGATTTTTGCAATTACTGCATCCTTCTACTGTAGATGTGCTTATCTGTTTTGCATTCATCTCCCTATACCACCAGGAATTGCTTGATGATGGTTGTGATTTCTCCCCTGCAAGGTAACTAATTGCTTGATTGCAACTCTAATATGTAAACAAACAAATAAAAATATGGCTTAATTGCCTCTGATCTCCACCGCTGATCTTTCTGCTTCTAGGCCTCTTTCCAGATATTGCTTTTGTTTTACAAAACAAAAGCAGCAGCACAAGTGTCCATCAGAATAGCTCTCCAGGTTTTCATCAGCCATCAGTTTGCGATCCGTGGATGCAGTTCTGGCTTACGCTACTGTTGATGGACCTATCTGAAGTCACCCCGGCGATGACCTCCTCATTTGTGGCTCCACCCTTAAGGGACTCCCTGCTATGGAGGATCCAGGAAGCTCTTCAATGGACGCTTCTCTTTATACACTCAAGGAGAAGTTGAATTTTCTTTCTTTGTGGGCCTACCTTTGATCTAAATTCTGTTCAGTGCTCCCTGACTTTGCTTTAAAGAAGACGACCAGCCCCAAACAATGTAATATTAATGAGATTCCAGAGCCAAGAGGAGTGTTATTAATCGGGAGAGACACTAATAGCCTTGATGGATGAAGAACAGGCCTAGCTCCCTGTCTGCTTCTGAGATCATTTGGAGTGCCACAAGAGCAAAGGGTTTACTGGGTATGAGATGCCTCTTTTCTAACATCTCAACCCGTCAACCCAACTGCTATAAACATATTTATCTACGTAGCATCCAGTTTCATTATGCCAGTGCCAAGCTTTTAGAGAACTGAGAATCTCCATAGACATTCAGCTTTTAGAGAACTGGAGCGATGCAAGGGAGACAACAAGGGGTCAGCCAGTTGAAGGCCAATTTAGCATCAGCAAGAGGAACCAAATGAAGGATCTGAGGCCATCACAGCTTTATTAATCACAGCTTAACAGACGCAATCATGCACCCCAGCAGAAAACCACAAACACCTTAGTGAGTGTAGACAAACAACTGTGGCACAGGCTAGGCATAAAGAGCCGTTTCCAGATAGTCCTCCTCGTTCTGCGTTCTCCTCTATCTTCTATGCAACAGCCTCCATGGAAGAAGCAGGAACTTCTGAAACCTCTAGCTGATCTCATGCAAGGAGAGCTTGTAAAATGAGGTCTGAGCGGCAGGCCCTGAGGGAATCCCTGGCTGTCCAGCTCTGGGACACTCTGGGACTTGAAGTCCACCCTTCTTAAAGTTGCTGAGGTTGACGAACACTGCTCTAGGGCTTCCTCTGTCTGCATATCCAAGGCTGCAGAGTTGTCTGCAATTCCCTAGTCATGGAAGATATGGGTCCTGGGACATGATACATCATCCTAGCTGGTTTTAAAACAAGTTTCTAGCTCTTAAGACTGCAGGCAGAGATCAGAGAGTCTTGGGAGAAGTCTCATGAATGGCAAGAGTAAGAAAAAGTTCAAAACAGGCCTTGCGGGGGAGAGCTGACAGGTGTTCTGCTCTCACTCTAGCCTTGGAACTTCACACCTTGCATTGACCACAGGAAGAAATGAAAATCTCAGTAGATGAGTAAGCTCATTAGATGAGTAAGCACCCTTCTCAAGATATCAGAATAACAGAATGACAGAGTGGGAAGGAAATTTGGGCACTGGGCCTAAGGCAGAGCCTTGAGGTACCCCACCTGTCATCTTGGCCAAGGGTTGGGATTTGGGATCCTGGTATTTTAAGCAAAACCTGCAACCCCCAAGCCACCAGTGCTCCAAAAAGTAGTCCAGGTATAACTGAGATACCTGAGGAAAGTCTAATGGTGCTCAAACCAGATGTGAAGAACAAAAATGTTCAAGTCTCTAGCAGGATGGTCAAGAATGGAGACCAGAAGTGACCTCCAATACAAGGTGGTTTTCACCGCCAAGGATGCGAAACCGGGCAACTTGGCACTTTACATGAAGACTTCACAATGCGAGTCCAAAGTTGATGAACCACCATCTTCTCTTTTCTCAGAACACGGTGGAAATAAGAAGGAAGAAAAAGAGAGATCTTTCAGAGAAGAAACCCCAAAGAAACCAATGTGACAAAGTCTGAGGACCTAGAATGAATTTGCTATCCAAATTCTGTCCAGGCCTTCTTACCCCGCCCCCCAAGTTCTCACAACCAGGATCCTTTCAAGTTTTTTATTTCATCCCATTTTTTCTCACATATCCTGTGGACTTGGAGAGCTGGGGAAAGGATCTGGGACATAAAAAGATTTGAAGCTTGATTGAAAAGTATGAGAAAAGCAGGAAGCTACAAAGAAAGTTTAACTTTCTTGCAAGTTCTTTGACTGGTTGTAACTCTTTTGCTAAGTCATTGTTGAATGTTCAAAGAGAAGACTTCCAATAAAAATAAAGGGGGGGGAACACATGGGCTTGGGAATTCTCCAATGACAAAAGAAGATGATAGTCTGGGGGAGGAAGGGATGCACCAAAAGGGTTAAATGCCGCTGATATAATTGCTGCCAAATCACTCATTTTTGGCGCCAGGCTTAAGTAAACAGCTTAGATATAAAACACAGTACAAGCATATTAAATAAATAGTTGTTTTTTGTAAAAAAAAAAAAGATACTCAGCTAAGCCAGACAAAATACCATAAAAAGAAAACAGTAATTAATTTTTTTAATATATAAATACTTGTAAAGTTGGAAACAAGGGTAGAACAGACGATGGGTGTGAACATATTTTAATGTCTCACATCAGCCCCTGAATCTATCATTCCGACCTTCACGTTTAGGAGACTATCCTTCTGGCAAAGATGACAACAAGAACCGTGCAGCATCAGTTAGAATTATCAACTGCAATTTGAAATGTAAAGAGTTGTAAATCCTGAATGGGTCTCTGTTTTGTGGGTGTGTAAACTTTCCAAATCATATTAATTTTTAAGATATTCTATATTCTAGTTGGAAGGGCGATCACGTGCAGAGCCAAAACCCAGACATAATGTTTTTCTTAATTTTTTTTTGAAGGAAATGTATCCCAAACTAAATTCCTTCAGTGAAATGAGCCTAGATCTGTTGAGGACATTCTTGATGCACCTTTTCTACTAATGAAAGCTACAGAGCAACTTAACCAAGTATCTCCTACTAATTAAATTTGAATAACTCTACAGCTGCAAAATTATGATTACAGCAGCCTGTAATATTCCTCAGTGGAGAATGCTGCAGGGCTTTGAGGGTCATTTTTATTAATTTTTCACTCATGAGTTTCTTGAGGAACATCTTCACATTCTTCAAAGATCTTTCCCAACACACCTTCCCAAACCAACCTAGGTGGGGCTCCCAATCAGCTTTGCTACCGTAGTTTCATTCCACCAAGGTGACCTCTGTCCCCAATAAACTTACACTAAACTAACTCACACAGATGAATAACTACATTATTCATAACTCCCCTTATTCGTCTAGTGCCAACTCACTAGTGAAATGTTGGTAAATACGTCAAAAGGAGTAAGATAAATATATATTTAGCATAACAGGCAATAATCGGATTGAAAAAAGCCTTAAGTTTGTGTCAGCTGATTCTGAAAGACTAGGAAGGAGGGCATTACTCAACTTGAAGAGAAACAGAAAATCTTGATTTTTATCAGAAATGGAATGAGAAATTACAAGGATAACTGGTAGGAATCGTTTATTTAATGGGCAGCATCTCACTCCTACCCTTTCCTCTTACTGTGAAGACTTCACTGATTCCCATCTCAGATTTGTACAACATAAACCTCCAGCATAAAGCAAATCACGTTGCGAAGGACGAGATGAACAAGGAAATCAAAGCCTTTGCTCAGAAGTCTTCTGCTGGGTCAACAAACATCAAGATGCATGCAAATCAAACTCCTACCCCTTCTGCAGAAATCACATGAATGAATTCCACCCTCTTAAGACTGGCTACTTTCTCTTCATTGATGGAGAAAGCTTTACAGGGCAACTGAGCTCCAAAATATTGGCCTGAGCAGGAGAGGAGACAATCACAAGGCCTGTGTGTGTGGAAACTAGAAACTTCCGATTCCCACATCTTCCCCAGGAAGTATCTCTCTGCCTTTTGGAAATGACAACCATGATAAAATCGCCTGCTGCTTTCCTCTTCTTCTCCAGCTACTACTAATCCCAAGCAGCTTCTTACCAGCTGCTCCTCCATCCTTACATAGAAAATGTAACTTCACAACCACAGCCAACTTGATGTCATTGGGGACCGTGTCCAAACATAATCGCCTACTGAAGGCTGACGGCACCTGGCCCCTGATCATGGGAACTCAATTCCAGATAGTTTTACTCAACAGGCAACTCCGTTGTTGAAGTTACCTCTCCTGGGAATGCTCGATTAAGAAAAGCAAGAGTCGATGGGGAGTGTACTACACAACTCATCGAAGACAAGCTCTTTTGCCAATCCAAGGGTGCCATTCACCAGGTACCCAATGGCATTTTTATCTAGTTTCATGACCCAAACTAGACAACATCCTCAGTGCTGACTAGCATGGATGATGTTACCTAATTTGGGTAATGAAGCATCTGCAAGAAAACAACCAGGACCCCTCAGATCAGGAAGGGCGAGAATGGAGGAGCCAGGAGGAGAAGCAAAGAAGCTGTTGCTGGCTGGAGAATTCTAGGGGTTGAAGTCCACACATCACACAGTCGCCAAGTCCGAAGAACACTGCTCAAACTCTGACCACTTGTGACCTTGGAAGCCCTCAGCTCCTCACAAGCCCACCGTGAGCATTAAAGGAGAGAAAATTGCCTGATTTCAAAATCAAAAAAACAGACTCACCATCTCGTCCAAGGCATAGCGGAGAAGACCATGCTCGTAAAGGATGAAGAAGCGGCGTTGCCATTTCTAAAAAAAGGGAAAAGAAAAGAGGCCACATTTAACCCCAGAGAACTGAAGGCTCCAACAAGCCAGTTTTCAAATGAGGTCTCCCCAGACTGGGGGTCTTTCAGAATTGATGGAATTCAGCGTCCATCCAGATTTGTGGTGGAGAAGCTGTTTTGTTTTCCTTCTCCTCTCCATTCCTCCCCATTTCTGCACACCAGAGGAATAATATCTGCAACCTTTTAAGACATCAAGGGACACCCAAATGTCTGGAGTAAAACCCCAGCTGTCCAAAAGTTGCTGCACCAACAGAAAGAAAACTGAGGATCATGTGCTGAGATCAAGGTCCTGGAGTTGTTCAAGCACTGAAAAAACAGATCCCTCTCTCCTAGTCCATCTGGATAGTGAGAAGGCTGGCATATAAATTTAATAATAAATAAAATTTAAGAAATTTGAACTCGCTGCCCTTCATAGCCCAGCGAGGAGGAAGGAGCAGCCCTTACCCGGGAGCGATGCACAGGGTTGTCAAAATCCGTGCCTTCGGGCGCTAGTAGAAGCCATCCACCATAAATAGGCTTGGCCTGAGAACAGAACAAGGAAAAGATAAGTTTGATTTGTTTTGAAAGGGTACAATTTCCACCAATTTACTCTGTGATGCAATTAATAGCACTGGAAGGGCCAGTTATAAAATCTGGCAGAAGACAGACAAGGTCATCCTCATTTAATGAGCACAGTTGGGACTGGCAAGAAGGTCGTTAAGCGAAGCAGTTGCTAAGTGAAATGTACATCTATGCTTACCACTTGACTAGTTATGAAGTGACTTTTTCATTATTCTCATAGCTGTGAATGGTTACTAAATGAAGACTCCCTGTACACACACAAACACACACACACACACACACAAATGCATTGTGTCTACAGAATGCAAGAACCTTCCCCAGGACTTTGTGTGATATTGTGCCTCTTTAAGTGATCCTCCAGAGCAGGACTGATTTCTGAATGAAGCTTTGGAAGAGAACAGCAAACCGTGAAAGAAATCGAACTGAGTCAACATCCACAACTTACACACAACTGAGATCTGAACTGAAGCGCCGTATTGCGCATCTTTTGCAAAGCGCCCCTTCAAAGACACGTCACTGCATTAAAAAGCAACTTATAAAGCAACAGAGTCACTTGGGCTGTTTTATTTTTTTATATAAATTTTTATTTTATTTCCAAAGTGAAAATACAAACTTCCACGGAAGAACAGAAAACAAAGCAATTGATCAGAGTCTCTTTTTTGAGATGGGCAGCCACAAAAACCAAATAAATAAATAAAAATTAACTTCTTTCCTTAAACTCAGTGGGCATCCAGGTCTAAATTTGTCCCCCTCTTCCAAGAACGGAACTCATCTTGAAGGAGATTTTATTTTGAAACTCTGAATGTTCCCTCCTGTCTGTTGGGTTGTTCTCCAGTCTAAAATAAATACCTGTAAATATCTTGCAGCAGAAATAGCCTTTTCCTGGTATATTCCTAGCTCGGGGCTAGTAATCAAAACCAAAACAAAGATGGTCTGTTTGGTTGTTGTTGTTGTTTATAAACGAAAACCAAACCCCACAAACTCTGAAAAAAGCTGAAGCCAAACAGGGCTTGTTTATGTGAAGAAGGCACCAGCCAAATAAAAACCAGTTCCTGTAATTTAAAAACAAAAATATCCTGAGCTCAGTGAATGAAGCCTCCCCTAAACCTGTTCTGCAAGTCCAAGGATGTTGCAAGATGCGCTAAACCCAGACCTGCAACCATCTCCAGATAAAAGAGGGGAATCTGTCAGTGCTCCACCCTGTTTGAAACAAGGAAATCGCAAGGCTTGGGTTTTTTTAAAACATGCCATTCTCTGAACTCGCAACTGGTACGTATCAGAAGCGTTTCTGATAGAAATCAAGCCAACGAGAAGATAAAATGGGTCTGGATTCCCTGTGCAGACATGCATTTCTCTCTGTTTATCCTTGTTTATTCATTCTTCTTGGGCCCAGCCAATGTGACACACTCACCCCAATATTCTCTGCAAATTTATGCTTGCTTAAGTGGATAAAATGAACAGGCCTCCTTCACAGAGAAAAAACACAGTTTGAGTGGAGTCGAAAGAGTTCCCACAACATGGCTGAGCAAACTCAAACTTGACCCAGGAATTTCAATCCCATTTTCCTCCTGCAAGACTATGGATCCCCGTTCCATTTCTCTTTAGATGCTGGATTAAGGAGCAGCATTTTTTTTGCCCTATGAGAAAAGCAAACTAGACCTCATGAATATCTAAGCGAGCACCAAAATGTCTGCTTGCTTTGCTGTTCTTCTCACTTCCAAAGTTTCTAGTCCTCTTCACCTGATACACTTTAAATTTATTTTACAATGCAGCAGGCTGGTCATGCTCAATTATTATTATTATTATTATTATTATTATTATTATTATTATTATTATTATTATTATTATTATTATTATTATTATTATTATTATTATTATTATTATTATTATTATTATTATTATTATTAATTTAATTTCTATGCCGCCCTATTCCGGAGAACTCAGGGCGGCTCACAGCATAATAGAAATTACATACATATAAAAAACCCTTAAGTTAAAAAAAACAAAAAACAAAAAAACAAAAAACCAATCATTCCACAAACATACACTGGCTAGGGGCAAGATGTTAGCTGCCCCAGGCCTGCCGGCAAAAGTGTGTTTTAAGCAATTTACGAAAGGCGGAGAGGGTGGGGGCGACACGGATCTCCGGGGGAAGTTGGTTCCAGAGGGCCGGGGCCGCAACAGAGAAGGCTCTTCCCCTAGGCCCCGCCAGGCGACACTGTCTGGCTGATGGGACCTGGAGAAGGCCCACTCTGTGGGCCCTAACCGGCCGCTGGGATTCATGAGGCAGCAGACGGTCCCGTAAATAACCTGGTCCGATGCCATGTAGGGCTTTATAGGTACAAAACAGCAGAGCCTTAACAACCCGGTGGGCAGATTTAACTTCAGGATTCTAGACCTCATGAATAATAAAAGTACCTTTGAAAAAGTATGCAGTTGAGTAGGTGATGAAAGGGTTTTGTTTTTTTTAAGGCGGTGGGTAATCTTGTACGGCAGAAAAAGAATGCAAAGATTTTCAAGGGGCCCAGAAAAATGCCACTCCTCATAATTCACTGCCCCACCCTGGAGCCTACAGGAGGGAAACAGAAGTCTGCAAATCTGTGAGGTTTTTTTGCTTAAATTTGCTAGTGTCGCCAAATTCAACTTAATTCAGTGTCCCATTAGGCCTTCCTTTTCATCCCAAGTTGCCCTGAACTACTAGAATCTCAAGAAGACACCGAGAAGGAAGGAATTATTCCTAATTTAATAATAATAATTAGGCTGGCAGAGGAATGAGGACAAACCCATTGCAGATCTTGGCTTCTGCCCACAAACCCTGATCCTTTTGGATAAAGACGATAATGACAGCATTCAGAAACCCACAACGCCGATTCAGACAAGCTTTGGGGAAATATTTGCTATTCCAAAAAAAAAAAAAAGCATACATATATGAGCTTGTGTACAAGGAAAGGAGCAAACATGCAAACTCTGGCAAAGTTTCAAACTTCTTCAGGAAGTGCTTGCTTCAAAAAAGAATTTCCTTCCTTGAAATCAATAAACAAAATTGAGGATCCCTTCCGGCTGCTGGGATCCTCAAGGCCCTCGCTCCCTTTCCAACCAGGCGTTCTGGTTTACGGTTCCATCCCCTCTTTCTGAATCTGAGCAAACCTGGATCTCAAAGCCGGCTTCCTCCAGCGCCTTCCAGGAGTTCCTGATCCGCCCAAACTTCCCTCGGCTCATGATCTGATCGTCTGCTCCCCTCTCTCCGGGGCCCGTCTCCTTTCTGCTCGGCAGAGGTGCCGCCTTCCTTCCGTCAGGGGACCTGGGTCCCCACCCACACCTCCGCACAGCCCTACCTGGCCCACACCCTCGGTGGCTCACGGCGGCCGCACCCCTTCTGAACGCAGCAGCAGCAGAAGGCTGCCTGCTCTCCTCTCCCAACTGCCGAGGGAAGAACAGAATGACAAGAGTTGGAAGAGCCCTCCGAGGTCTTCTAGTCCAACCCCCTGCTTAGGCAGGAGACCCTAGACTATTTCAGACCAGTGGTCATCCCACCTTTGATTTAAAACCTCCATTGATGGAGCAGCCACAACTTCTGGAGGCAAGGAGTTCCACTGGTTAATTGTTCTCACTTTCAGGAAGTTTCTCCTTAATTCCAAGTTGCTTTTCTCCTCGATTAGTTTCCATCTGTTGCTTCCTGTCTTTGCCTTCTGTGCTTTGGAAAAATAGGTGCCCCCCTCCCTCTTTGGGGCAGCCCCATAAATATCGGAAGACTGCTATCATGGTTTATTCTTCCTTCCTTCCTTCCTTCCTTCCTTCCTTCCTTCCTTCCTTCCTTCCTTCCTTCCTTTCTCTTCATACTTTCTGGTTTATTTTTTTTCTTTTCTTTCTTTCTTTCTTTCTTTCTTTCTTTCTTTCTTTCTTTCTTTCTTTCTTTCTTTCTTTCTTTCTTTCTACTGATGCACTGAGAGCAGAGCAGCAGAGAAACATTAGCAATTAACAGATAGATTCATCCATGGAGACCTAGTGCTGTGACATGAACAGTTATCAACAACTTTTTTCAAAAACCAGACACTTCATATGGATTTTTCTGAGGAAAGAAGACAAAAAAATGAGACGATTATTTACGGGGTTGAGGATTAAACAAAATATGTGGAGTAAGGCAGGCGTTGAAGAGATTTTTGTAACGTCTAAGAGGGAGTTGGGAGTATAGGATTGTAATTATCTGTTGAAGCGAAGTTTGGAAGTCATTACATTTAGTTTCTTGTCTGTTTTAGTTTCCTTGCAACATCTTTTGTTGTGCTTTAGATCTGTCTTTTGCGTTATGTAAAATTCTCAATAAACACAAATAGAATATGCAGAGTTATGTTACTTAGGAACCCTCTAGGCTGAAAACCTCATTAACACACCTTTCATACATCAACAGGAAGAAAAATCTCCACTCTCAAGAGGAGTCTACCTCCAAATTGTATATTGAGAGACAAGAATCATCTCTCTGATTATACACCGCTAGGAAAAATGACATTTGAGTGCATGAGGCCAGTATGCAGACTACTGCACAACCCAATTAATAAACAAACCTTCCTGAAAAAGGCAGGACAGGTCAGAATGAACTATGCAGTAATAATAATACATTTGGGCTCTGATTCAGGGTATTAAAACTGCAAATTCCGAAAGCTCGTACGGTCATAAATTTATTTTGCAGAAGTTCAGGCTGATTTTTTTTTTGACTCCCATCTATTTACATCCCCATCCTTGTCTCTCTGGTCACTTGGAAGAAATTCCCACTTGCCCCAGGAGAGTGGCTGTTTGCAAGGCAGGCCCTCCTGAAAATGCTGGGGGGGGGAGGATTACATCAGCTCCCCCCAACCCCAGGAACCTTGCCATTGATATTGCAGTCGATCCAAAATGTCAACACTTATTTATAAACAGCTTGCCATGATATATAAGACGTTGGTACACCGTGATCCCGTCCTTCTGAAGATCCCGCCATGGCTTGATCCTATTTAAATCCTGTCTCGCTGCTTTCCTAAAACTCTCAGCAACTGCAGATTTATTTATTTTTTAAAGGGAAAAAGGGAAAAAAACAAACCTCCTGGTGTACGGCTAATCAAAGTGCCAAAGGCCTTAAGAAACAAGGGGAGCCTGGGAAAATGGTTCCAAGCTTAGAGGAGAAGAATTCCCCGGGAGGCTGGCCCGTCCAAACACGCTCAGCAGATCCCCACCAGTCAGAGGGAAGAATGCTCCCTCGTTCGGGGCCAGGGAAGGAGTTGGAGACGCCTGGGGGTGGGGAGGGGGAGTTTTGGGGGCGGCACAAAAATGGATTTGGGTCTGCCTGACTTTTCTTGCGAAGGGAGGGAGGGAGGGAGGAAGGAAGGAAGGAAAGAAAGGATTATGGATAGCAGGAAGGCAGACAGAGATGAAAATGAGGAAGGAAGGAAGGAAGGAAGGAAGGAAGGAAGGAAGGAAGGAAGGAAGGAAGGAAGGAAGGAAGGAAGGAAGGAAAACTAGGTAGAAGGAAGGAAAGGAAGAAAGAAAGAAAGGATGATAGATGGATAGCAGGAAGGTAGAACAGAGATGGAAATGAGGAAGGAAGGGAGGGAGGGAGGAAGGAAGGAAAGAAGGAAGGGAGGGAGGGAGGGAGGAGAATTAGGTAGAAGAAAACAGGAAGGAAGAATCATCTTCTCTAGTTTCCTGAATGGCACCAGAAAACAAAATCGCAACAAAACATTTTGCCCAAAGCACACTAAATGGAAAAGCTTTCAAAATAAAACTAAAGGTCTTCATCACTGCCTCTGGAATTACAACAGTAGGAGGTAGACCCTCCTGCTCTGATCTCCCTAAAATAATACTGTCTGTCTCCAAAGGGTGCAAGCTTTAGCTGCATTTGTTCTGCCTGCCACAACACCAAAGTCCTGGTCCCACCGTCACACCTCGCATCTGATTCTTGGCAAAACCTCTGCTTTTGCTAAGGATTAGCAGAGTTTTCTATAACTCTCCCCTTCACCAACTGCCAGATGTTATGCCAACCAACACAACATTTGCACAACGCTTTACTTTATACATGCAAGGTGTGCACCAGGCCTGGATTTTACTAATTCACAGAACTGTGGCTAAAGCAAGGCACATATGCAAACTGAAGCAAGGGAATCAGGATTCAGGGTTAAAAACCAGCCTTACAGCATCCAACCCAGTTTTTCACATGCCTTGAAAAGGCCAAGACTTTTAAAACATTCCTTGTCCACCCAATCAAGAGATGGTGTCTACTTCCTCCTTTTGCAAAAAAAAAAAAAAAAGGCAGTCTTGAAGCTTGTTGGTTGCCACAGCAAACACTGGAAAGACATCTGACATTTAGCTAAAAAAACAAAATAAAAAAATCTTCATTTTAATCTTCACTATCAGCCACCAACCATGGAGTTAGGAATTCAACGGCAATTCAGAATTAACCGGCACTGCTTTCCACGATCTGTTTATTTAAAAGCAGTGATTTTCAAACAAAGCTGGGGAATTCTGGGAATTGAAGTCCATCTGAAGGTGGCCAAGTTTGAAAATCATTGCTTTAAAGGGAAAAGAGCAGAAGACTTGGGTGCAAACAATGCCAAAATCTTTCTCCAAAAAGGTGGCATCCATAATCGATTTGGGCTCTGCCTTGCCATCTTCCGAAACTCATCGAAAGGGTCTCTTCCTGCAGTTTTCATGTCCAAATATACCGAAAAGCTAGCCAGATGTAGATCTAAGAAAGATGCCCCATTAAATTCTAAAGGACTTTAGAGGAAACCTGGATCAGATTATGCCCAGATTAGGGCCAAACTCCTGATTAGCACGTACAAGGTTAGCCCAGGAGTAATCTCCTTAGCAAAGATCTCACTTCCCTCTTTTGACTGTAAAAATCTCATCTCTGTTTCCAGAAACTGCTTTGCAATAGAGACGGGGAGTTTTGCTAATAAGCCAAAGATCTTTTCAGGGGGTCCCAGAGACCCCTGCAAAGTAAGACAAGCCTCAAGCTCAGCTCCTTTCCCCATTTTCTTCCTGCAAAAAAACTATCTGTTTGGAATGCCTAAACTGGTTTTCTACATGAGCTACTTTTCCCTTGTCCTCATTTTAATTCACAGATTGGTTGCAACTGCAATCGTGGATGGATGGATGGATGGAGGCCTCTTTTGCTACTGCTATCGGGAAGGGGGGAAGGGAGGGAGGGAGAGAAAAAGTGAAAGAAAAGAAAGGGAGAAATGCCTTTTTTGCTGCTGGGTACCCCATCGCATCTTCCCAACCCTTAGCAGTCCTTTCAAAGGTGCACCATCGCATCGCATCAACTATGCACCGGACCGTTTCCTTTAAAGAGCAGCAGAATAATCCTGGGTACACACTGTGTTACACTGTGGTCAACAGGTATTTGTCCGCCTCACCTGCGTGGTGTTGGGTACCTGGCTGACTTTGTGAGTCATCCATTCTCTTGGCCCTTCACACAAAGCTCAGGTGCACATCAGCGTTGCTGAACGCCGTATGGGCACACGGAAGGACCTATGAAATAGCTTCCCCATTTATTTCCAAAACCAAGAACACTGTGCCGGGCACGTGCTAGGGAACCATTTAAATACCAGCTGCTAGTCCTCAACACACAAGAGGATGGCTTTCTATTCAGCACCTTTGCATTCATATTCAGCTTCTTTTCCTGAGAACTGACTGGAGAATCCAGGAGGGGAGATAAATTGATATATGTTTTTCTTTTCTCCAGCTTAATTCAGTGCTATTTTTCATTTACATATTTACCAGCCAAAATATACTCAATAGCTTTGATTTTTTTTTTTTTTTGGCAACAGAATTTTTATAATGACTTAGCACTTTATATCACTGATAGGTTTTCCCAGTCTTCATAAACTGCTCTTTTTAAGACAGATCTTTTTTTTTTTTTGCACTATAGTTTAAGAATTCATTTCCCCTCCTGTATTTTCAAGACACAAGAAAAGCAGGATTCTAATCCAGGAACTATCCTATTCTTTTATCTGGGATGATGACTGCTGTTTATAGCATTCAGGGTTAAGCTTTCCTTTTCTTACAATAAGTCCCCCAAGAAACAAAAATATACCAACTTCTGTGGTCTCAACCTACCAAAAGCCTTTTTTTGCAAAACAAAAACAAAATGTCAGGTTTGACTATCTGATTTCTCCACCCAATTTGGTAACTGTCTGCTGCTGCTGTTTAATTGCATGCAAATATCCTGGCAGTGAAAAAAAAGAAAAGAAAAAAGTTCTGCCAGCTAAGAGCTAAGATGAGATAATCTGCTCTCCAAAACACCAAACAGAAAAACAAAGCAGTGCCAGAACTTGCTTTCTCGCTGACCTCGGAAGTTGCAAAGCGAACCAATCCAGGAGGAAGCTGAACAAATGGCTTTTGGGGGGGTTTTTTTGGTTTGTTTTTCCTAAAAGCCAGGAGAGGTGTTAAAATCCTTTATGACAGGAGTCTCCAACCTTGGCAACTTTAAGACTTATGGACTTCAATTCCCAGAATTCCCCAGCCAGCGTGCTGGGGAACCGAAGACGCATGGCGTGAGAAGCGTTTCCCTAACTTCGACCCAAGCAAGCAGATTGCCCTTGCACATGGAGGTTCCATTGAGCTGGCTCTGCCAATGCATTTCTCCTCCATCACAAGCTTATCTGAGCTTTCTGGACCGCAGCCTTCACCACAAGTTACGCAAGCGAAATTCCCGGGCATCAGCTGTGGATTTCGAGAACTGCTCGTTCCTTCCCTCTGTCTAGACATTATCGCCCTGTTCTTCTTATGAGGTCAGCTGAACCAGGGACACGGGATCCCCATCTTGCAAGATCTGACATTTCAAGATCCACTTCCAGGAGGGTCCACCGAAAGCAGCAGCAGCAGCTTAGACGGTTCTAAGCTATGTCATCAGGCCAAATGGAGCCTCCATATCCAGGGGCAGTATGTCTCTGGTTGGGACACAGCCAGGAAAGGGTTGTCGTAGGTTCTCCAGGTGGGTTCCTCAGCTGGTTGTGGATAGGCCGATGTAAGCTTGTTGGTGGATCATAGGAGTTGTAGTCCAGCCTGCCTGGAGGAAAACCAGAGCTGGTCCAGGAAGATCAGGCCCAGAGGGACCTTTTTAGAGAAACCCCCCAGAAATTTCCCCTGCATCAGCCTCAAAAGATAACAGCAAAGGTTCTCCATGGGGGTCTGGGCCAAACAAAACCAGAAGTGGCCTGTTGCAAGTGGTGAATACCCCCCCTCCACAAAGCAGCCCCCCTGAGAAAGGGCTACTCCAGGCTATACCACTTTATAGGGCTGGGATGATTAAAGGCCTGGAGACTAAAACATACGAAGAAGGTTGCAGGGACTGTGTATGTCTCCTCTAGAGAAAAGAAGGACGGGGGGGAGGGGGGGTACATGATAGCAGTGTTCCAGTATTTGAGGGGCTGTCCCAAAGAAGAGGGAGTCAAGCTATTCTCCAAAGCACCTGAAGGCAGGACAAGAAGCAACGGATGGAAACTAGTCAAGGAGAGAAGCAACCTGGAGCTAAGAAGGAATTTCCTGAGAGTTAGAACAATTAACCAGTGGAACTGCTTGCCTCCAGAAGTTGTGGGTGCTTCATCACTGGAGGTTTTTAAGAAAAGACTGGACATCTGTCTGAAATGCATAGGGTCTCCTGCTTGAGTAGGAGGTTGGACTAGAAGAGTCCCTTCCAACTCTATTCTGATTTATTGGTTCCTAACTTCTCCCTACAGCCCCACACACTGACAGCTCCAGGTAAGGCTGATATGGGTCAAAGTGGGGAACATCCAGAGTCTCACCCCAGCATGTCAACCGCCACCCTCTTCAAGGTGAGGAAAGCTTCCAAATCAAACTGGAATGCGGTGGGGAATTATGGTGCCTGTAGTCCCACACAGCTGGAGAATCCCCACATTGGAAGCACCCTAACCTACTCCGGCTGTTCATCCCTTCCCCTTCCAAAGCGGTGGGGCAGTGAACAGTTATCTTTGTTTATGAACAGAACACAGACACAAACACAGTCTTTCAGCACACAATTGTGTGTTTTTCTCCTTTCTAGAAGGAGATGGATGGAAAACAAGCAAACAATTCAGGCATTTTCACACCAGAGATTTAACCCCCTGGTTTTAAGGGGGTAAATAATAACAACACTAATAACATTTGAAGGCCTTCAGGCGAGAAGGATGGATGGGAAACAAAGCTAAGCTGACCCCTTAGCCAGCCCCTTTTATCGCTTTACACGCACCACACACTCGCGTGCATAGTTTCCATATTAGCTTGCAGATGGCGGAGCAGGGTGAAGGAGGGGGCAGCATCCAAGCAGGCAGAGACCTCCTTTCCCCCCCCCCCGTAGGATTGCGAGCAGAGACGTTAGAAGCGGCGCAGGAAGGAACCAGCCACGCGTGGAAATCAGGACGCCCACCTGCACATTCACACGCACTCGCGCCCCGTTTCTCTATTTATAAACAGCGGCGCAATGCACGGGAGGGGGGTGGGGAAGAGTGTAAATGCACGAGGCAAATACGCCTGGCTACGCTCCCCCCCCCCTTTTTTGAGAAAAATGCACGCTGCTGGCGCCCGAACTGGCTGGGCCCGGTGGCGGGGACCCCGCTTTTAAAGGCGGCGGACCCTTCCGTTAACAGCCAAGTTACCTAAGCGGGATTGAGGCGGGGGGGCGGGGGCTGGAAGCCGCATTAATCCTTTGCAAGGCGCCTGACGCTGCCTTTGATATGGCGGATCCAGCCTTTGAAATGCGAGGCCCTGGGCGCTTCAAGATTCTATCCCTCAAGGGGAAAGGGAGGGCGAGAGGGAGGGAGAGAAAGAGAAAAATAATGGAACCGCCTCGCTGGCAAGTTTACAAACGAGGTCTGGGCCTGCTGGCGCTTTTGTCCCCAGTTTCCCCGAGTGAGGGTAGATGAGGAAGGCGGGGAAGGATAGAAAGTATCAGGGAGGCCAAAACAAGCCGCACAGAGTAAACCAAAAGTATCTCCTTTGAAGCCTCAGGAAGGAAGCGGGCGCTGATTGTACCGACCCGGCGACGGGGCAAATCTTTCGGGGGGAGGGGGATCCGCAGCCCGCCCCCACCCTGCGACCCCCAAACAGGGACATTTCTTCCGCCACCCTCGCCCCCAGCCCCAGTCTGGGATTTGCAAAGTTGCTTGGCTTCTGGGCATCAACCTCTCCCCCCCCCCGGAAACCACAGCCCACCGGCCGGGCCTCCTGGCCCCCCTCCTCGCTTCTCCCGGAGGTTCCAGCCCTGCAAGAGCCGCGACCAGCCGCTCAGGACTCCTAACCAACCCCCCCCCGCGGCCCAAGAAGGCCTTACCTGGTTCAAATCTTCGTCGTTCAGCAGGTGCGACTCCCGAGGCTTGAAGCAATTCTGACACTTGCTTTTATTGAAAATGTTCGCCTGAAATTTCCGGCAGGGGTTTTCTTTCGCAGCCATGGCGCGTGTGCGTGTGCGTGTGTGTGGCTCCCGGGGGGGAGTTCCCGGGGGGGTGGAGAACCAGAAAAACCGACCCTCCAAGTGCTGCTGCTGCTGCTGCCGCCGCCGCTCCTCCCCGCGTCAGTCGTTCCGCCAAAGGAGGGCAGGCGAGGCCCCGCCGCGCACGGGTGTCGAAGAAGGTCGTCGGAAAGGCGAGCAGTCCGCCCGCTACGCCCGGCCTCCGCCGCGGACCTCTCTCTGCCAGCGATGCGCAGCCCTCCGGAGCGCCCCAGCGGGCTGCATCCCACGGCTCGGGGCCCCCAGCAGCCAAACGGGGGCGCGGCAGGCCAGCCGGTCCCGGCTCGGGGTCGCGCAGCTGCTCCCGGTCCGCGGCTCCAGCCGGGGGGGGCGGGGCGGGGCGGCGGGGGCGGGCGGAGGGTCCCCCGCGAGGGCGCTCAATCCACGCGCCGGCCAGAGGCTGCCGCGCCGCGCCGGCCGGCCGGGACCGCCCGGCTACTCTCCGCAGACAGCTCCGGCTCCGGCCCGGCCAAGGGCCGCGGGCCATCCATGCCGCCGCCCCCTCAGCCGGAGGAAGCCAATCCAGGGCTCAGGGCCAATCCGGGCGGGCGGGCGGCCGAGGAAAGGCGCCGCGGAGATCAGGCGCGGGATGCGCGGCGCGGTCCGTTCCAGCTCAGCAGCGCCTCTCCGGACGGAGCAGCTCCGGATCCCGGATCCCGGCCCCGGCTCGTCCAGGGCCCGCTCGGCGCCCCGCCGCCTCTTCCAAGGCGAGGCCGGCCCTCCACGCGGGGAGGGGGCAGGGAAGGGGGCGGCGGCGGCGGCGGCAGCGTCCAGCGAGAGGGAAACGCCTTGATTTCCCAGCCCCCCCCCCGCCTTCGCGGGCCCCCCCCGGCGGAGGAGGCGCTTTGGAAATCTCAGGGCGGGCAAAACTAAGCCAGCAGGACCCCCCCTCCTCCCCCTCCTCCCCCCCCGACAAAACCCGCCCAGGCTCGGGCGCTGCGGAGGCCCAGCTTTTGCGAAGGCTCCCAGTTGGGGGGGCTGGGGGGGGCGAGAGAATCCGGAAAGCGGGGAGGGGAAAGACCGTCAGGCGCTCCCGGGACTCCGGGAGGAAAGGGGGGGAGGAGGGGGGGAAGAGCCCCCTGCCTCTTGCTGCTTTCTTCGCGCTCCCCCCCAAACACACAGGGTTTTTTGGGGGGGGGGAGTAATTGACTTTGCCCGCGATCCAATGGCGAGGAGGCTTGGCTCGTCACAAAAGGAGGCCCAACCCAATCGGGGAGGAGGCTGAGCCAGAGGCGGCTCCCTCCCTGCCCCACATCATGTGCCGAAGCGCACACAATGCGCACCCAGGCGAGCGCGGGGGGGGCGGGGGGGTTGAATAGCTCAGGCTTGGTGGAGGCGCGCGGGTGGCGGCGCTTCGGGGGCCGGAGGCGGGGAAGGGAGGGAGGGAGGGAGGCGGGCCTGAGCACTTGGCTGGCTGGCCGGGGAGGGTCCCTGCCACCCCCAGCCCGGGGCGGGGGCTTCGCCGGACGCTTCGGGACTGGCCGCTGGCGAGAGGCTGAGCTTTCGGAGTCGGGGCGGTGGGCTCCAGCCGTCTCGCGGGGACCCCTCGCTCTGAGAGGAGACGCGCAGACAAAGGCCGCGGCGCGGGTCTTCATCTCTCGGCCCTTTCCTTCGACCCCGTCCCCAAAGAACCCCGCCGACCGAGCTGCCGGAACGCCGAGAGGGAGCATTCACCGAGGAACGGTCTTCTGTGCTGTGAGCCGCCCAGAGGCCGTTGGACACCAGACGGGCGGCAAATAAATGTAGATGGGTGGATAGATGGATAGATGATAGACATAGTGAGAGAGAGAGAGAGAGAGATAGATGATAGATAGATAGATAGATAGATAGATAGATAGATAGATAGATAGATAGATAGATAGATAGATAGATAGATAGATAGATAGATAGATAGATAGATAGATAGATAGATAGATAGATAGATAGATAGATAGATAGATAGATAGATAGATGAGAGAGAGACTTAATCGGACTGGCAGGCTGTTTTGCACCACCCCCTTCCTTCCCAAATCTGTGCCGGCTTAGATGCTGAGCTTTCCCGCTGGAAACGGCCACCTGATTCTGCTGCTCCATAGAAAGGAGTCAGATCTCTTTCTATATTCTTTCCCCTTGGAAGGGGGGGCGACTGACCCCCCTCCCCATTCAGTCACAAACAGCTGACTGCATTGACCAGTTTTCCTTTCATACCAACCATCTATAATGATGTACAACTTCTCTGTTGCTCGCTCGGACCTTGAATTTTGTTATTTTATTTGCTGCTCATCTCGAGCTGCTTCTTTCTTTCCTGCCCTTTAACCCCTTTTCGGAGAGGTAGGCCTGGGATCATTCCCGGCTTAGGAAGTTGCGGCTCTGGGTCACCAGTCCTGCTTGGCGAGGCCTGGGGAGGGGGTGAGCAGCTCAAAGGGGCTTTGGGTCTTGCGTCAGAGCCAAGGGTGAGAAGTGAGAATTCCTGTGCCCATCCGGTTTCAGCTTTCCCCCTTCTCTCCAGTTTTGCTCTCTGCTCCGATGGGGTGGAGCTCCTGGCCAAGGGCCAGCAATTCAATGGGAATTCACTGAAACCTACCCTTTGTGCTGGTGCCTCACTTGTTTCCTTGGCCCATTAACCAACACAACTCCCCCCCCCCCTTCAGAGTCCAAGGGGCCTTGGCAAAAGCCGCAAGAAAGGGGGGGAAAGAACACGTTGCAGGAGAACTGCACCTTACTTACGCTGTGTTTGCTTGGCAGGGTGATAATCCCCTCCTAGCTCTGCATTAGAAACTCCTTACTTTGTTTGCTTACTAGATTCCTCTCAAGTGGGAGACAAAGCACTCAGATCCACCCCATGCTTAATTTTGAAAGTAGACCTAATCTCTCCGTCTCTTACACAGAAACGCACACTCACTCAGAGGCACCTGTTCCCGCTGCGGGTTTTTAGCCTCTTATTCCAGGGGGAGGCTGGTTTTTCAGAAGGTGAACTGAGAAGTCATTATAGTAAATGATATTTTTAAATACAGGAGTTGGAAAAAGCAGGAGAAGAAGAACATGGATGTTTTGGGAGGTTGGTGATGGAGAAGATTCCTGAGAATGGGATGGAGGTAACAAATCAATGGATCGTCAAACACATCAACTCAAGAGTTCTCGCTCAAAGAAATGACAAAGGACCAGGATAAAATGATCTGACTTTGGACACATGATGTGAAAGACCAGCCCTCTGGAGAAGCCCTTAATGGTGGAAGGAAGAAGAGGATGACCATCAGCCAGGTGGTTGGACTTGGTTGTGGTGATGGGTCCACTCTTGAAAGACCTGTAGGACCAGGTTGGAGACAGATCATCCTGGGGAAAAAAGCTATCTTCATTGAGTCAACAATGACTTGATGGCATCTAGTCAATCAATCGGCAGAAGACCCATCTCTTTGGAGAAGGCTCTGATGCTGGGAAAGGTAGAAGGAAGGAGAAGAAGAGGATGGCCAGAAACCAAAGGAGTGGACTTGGTTGTGGCAGTGATGGGTTCATTCTTGAAAGACCTGTAGGACCAGGTTGGAGGCAGGTCATGAAGTTGTCTTGGAGGTCAAACTTCTCAAGTGGACATTGGAATTAAATTCATGTTAGCGGGAAATCCTGGGAGTGCAAATGTGGAAGGTAACTGTAAGAGATGGCAACCTACATCAGGTCAGTTCCAGCACAGAGTTGATATTAAATCCTAGGAGCAAATTCTGCAAAGCAAATGTGGCAAGATCAAGCCGTCAGCCTGGTAGGAGCAAGTCCTTGTCTAGATTTTGCAGATTCTTTTTACCCAAGCAGGGCGGTGTTGTTTATTTGGAGAAGGGCCCAACGCCGACCAGCCAGCCAACCAACACTGCATTGTCATCATTGACAGATACATACGAACATAAGTGTGGTCTGTTTACAGCCGGGCAGACCTTGTGCTGCATCAAAGGCGGCTTTGGCCACCTTCACAAGACCTTCGCTACCACCTGTGCCCAGCTGAAAGGAGGTTAATCTCCCGCACCAAACAATAAACAAACACACAAAGGGGCAAGATTGTTCTTTTCCTGAACGCTAAAGAGGATCAATTCTTTACCAATATGATTGTTCTTTAATAAAATGTCATAAACAATAGTTATGTAGTTTGTATGAATGCTGAAATGGGATGTCCAGCCAAACAATGCACTTAATCCTTGCTCATTTAGTGACTGCTTGAAGTTAACAATGGTGCTGAAAAAAGTGACTTTTGACCATTTTTCACGCTTGGGACCATTGCAACATCCCCATGGTGACATGATCAAAATTCTTGCTTAAGTGAAACATCTGGAAGGTTGACCTGTTAAAACCAAGAGTCTTACAGATCTCTTGAAGGTGGATGATCATTAACCAGCCTGTTCTTGAAATGTGAGTTTGGTGCCAACAGCCACAACGACATTTGTCACTGCCATTTCCCAAGAGATGATAATGATATTGTTGACTGTGTAGGTCCCACCTGTGTTAGACAAACATCACACTAGATTTGGATCCACGTAGTCCCTGCAGATGCTCTCTTACAGAAACACAAAAGCAGGAGATACAGCAGTTCCTATGCTGTCTTTTTCTAAAAGTAGCCACCCACCTTGTTGGCCTAAGCTGAGACCATTAAACCCTGATGGAGAAGTCAAGTGTTACCCACCAAGTTGATCTAGCTAGCATAACCTTGGTTCTATCTCAAGGGAAAGAGATAGCCTTCATTTAGCCACCTTCCCTTCCTCTCTGCCATGGACTTCCCTCCTGCCTAAACTCTCCTTCAACTCTCCCTCCCTTTCTGACAACAGGTTTACAAAGAAGTTGCAAAGCTGAGGGTCTGATTATCACAGAGACAAGGCCGTTTCCTTTGCCCACACCCAGAGGTGTGGCAACTTCTGTTTTCTTTATCTTAGTGAGGGAAAGGTATGCTCACACTGAGATTGCCACATCAGCTCCATTGAATGGGGCAATACTGACCTCCAGAGTCTGTCCAGGGACATCAGCCTCCCCCTTCCCTCTAACATTTAATGGCCTAGATTGATTTTGTGCTATCACGTGGGTATCACCTCTTAGTGACCACAGAGATGGTTCTTCTCCGGAGGATCTATACTCCACCAGGGGCTTCAGGTCTCCATCCATCACCACTGCAATTGAGCCCATCCACTTTGCTGCCTAGTTGTCCCCTTCTTCTCTTTCCTCCCAATATTATGAACTTTTTTTAAAAAAAAAAACAAGTTTTATTGTTTTTTTTTCATTTTACAGACAAGTGCTTACGAAACAACGTGGTGGCAGGGCAATCAATTATCCACACAACAAAGTCATATCCATAAAAATCAGATTAAATCATTAAAAAAGAAAAAAAACAGAAACCCCACCTCTCTTAACTTATTATATTCAAATTGATATATTTCAATACAACTAGGTCAATCCTATCAATCCTCAATAACCTTTCATCTAAATAGATCCACAAATCCAACTCCTGTATGAAGTTTACTTATTTCAATTACTATACTCCGTATTTCTAATCTAAGTACATAATTAACACTTCGGGAGTCTCCCCATTACCTTTTCCCTTAACATATTCAATAAACATTTATTAATATCATTTCTTATTTTTCCCTATTCTTCCATTACAAAATAACCATCAGTTCTAATGTATATATATAAAAAAGTATATTAGTTCATATCAGAAAAAAAGAATAAAGAAAAAGAACAAAGAACAAAACAGAGCAAAGTAAAAAAAATACCTTTCTATTTCTATTATACTTTATAATCTAATAATCAATCCCTCAATATCATTTCTTTAACCTCCTCAAAGTTACTATATCCAAAAGATATTAATACATAGATAAACATCTTATTATTAAGTTCAGACCCTTAATTAATTTTTATTCAATCTAACATCTTATTTAACTGTCATAAGCCATAAATCGATCCATATCTAATAAGCCTTTCAAAATCATTACAAAATAATTTTAGTACTCAACAGTTTCAAACGTGGAGATTGGACCTTGTCAAACAACAAGGGATTATTTACAAAGGAGCTAGGTTCCTAAAACAGAAAAGAAGACGTCTCTGTTTGATTCAAAGGACACTACAAGATAAAAAAAAATGACTTGCTTATGGATATAGTGGCTTTGTTATAGAAACCTGTTTGGCATAAAAGGAAAGCTAGAATAAGATTTAAGAATGTGATTGAAGGTTTTAAGTATTATGAACTTCTCAAGAGAACCAGCTCTTTGGAGAATGATCCACAATACGATCATCTCTGCCTCAAGTGTGAACTCTGGGTTGATCTGTTTGATGGTCCGTTGCTTCGTTTTCTTGGTTTTCAAGGTTCTTGAGAAGTCATAAATGGCTTTCAGATTGTGCTGCCATCCCCAAAACATCTCCTCCTCCTCCTCCTCCCTGCAAACTTCACTCCCTTCTAGCATTGATGATGTTATCTAGCTGGGTCATGAAAGGTCTGTAAGAAAACAACCAAGCTCAGAGAGCACCAGGGACCCCACAGTCCTCCTCCTCCTCCTCCTCCCACCCCCCACAAGTTCATTTTAGAATTGAATGCTGACCCAGTTCAGGATCGACCATGGCTTGAGCCTTACCTCAGGAGCACACCACCAAGAACGGGGGTCTTAAATAACCCCCATGACTCGGGGCCAAGTTCCTCTTGTCTTTTCCGAACTCCATCGCGGTTAGGAAAACACAAGTTCCTGTTTCATGAATAAGCCGGAAGGGGGCAGCAGAAATTAAGAACTGAGGAACGGAGTCATAGCCCTCCTGTCACCACTAGGTGGCAGCAGAGTCAAAGATAGGAACAGATTGCATCACTTCAATAGAAAAAAATATATCCAAATATTAGCACTTCTCCAAAGTTTTCCAAAGAGGCAGAAAGATTAAAGGAATGGACTCGGTTTAGTGCAAGTTTTCATATACAAGATTTTGGGTCTTCCACTATACATGCTACTTTCACATGTTTTTAATGGGCTGTTCTTATTTGTAAAACACACACAAAAAACGCTTTCCAGAACCCACAGCACAAATTTGATTCCCCAGATACATAAATAATAATTTCCATTTGTCATTTCATTTTTCAAGAAATGGATGGTAATAGCAACTGGACACACACAGCTCCCCTCATTTGCAACAGACTTTAATGGCAGAAGTATTAATTTAGCACCCAGAATGCTGGATTAAGTCAAGAGAGACAGGAGAGTGGCTGGGGAATCCTGGGAGTTGAAGTCCCCACCTCTTTAAAGTGGCCAAGGTTGAGAAACTGGGTCTTAGTTGGTGGGCACGGCACAGGTAGAGTAGGGCTGAGGCCTCCGCGTGAAGGCGGGCTCGGTGGTAAGTTTCAGGTCTGCTTCCTTCATTCCAGGCGGGGCTTGAAACGTGAACCTTTGCAACAATCCGGTCACAAAGATGAAGAGTTCCATCCTGGCCAGGCTTTCCCCAAGGCAGTTCCTGCGTCCTGTGACAAAAAACACCCCAGGGCCATTTTTAAAAAGGAAGAAGAACAAAAGACGGAAAAGTTGGCAATGCTGGCTTCAGGGCACAGCTCCTCGGAACGTCCTGGAGCCCACGCAGGGGTGGTGTTCCTGGACCTGAAGCCCGAAGGCCCTGACTCACTTGAGGGTTGTCCCAAAGTTCTGGAGAAACAGAGGTCCAGGGTGAGACTCCCTTAAGGCCTCGAGAGCTTTCCAGGTGCCCAGGAAGCAGGAAGAAGCCTCCGTCTTCTTACTCACTGTTCCCAACTGGCAAAGCTAGCAAAGCATACCAGGAGATCAAAGGCTGGAGGGAGAACCTTTGGAGAACCACTTCGGTTCCAGATCCTGGTGGAGCAGTTAGACATCCATGGTGCTGCCCAGGATCCTGGTGCCCAAACCAGAGCAATTTATGGTCTTCAAGCTATCTAGCCTTTTCATCTTCTAGAGATAGGCTTCATCTCATAAACCTTCTCTTGGTGTCCCCCCCCCACAAAAAAGGCTGTAGACCGGGGTGTCCAACCTTGGCAAATTTGTGGACTCCCAGAATTCCGGCTGGGGAATTCTGGGAGTTGAAGTCCACAAATCTTGAAGTTACCACAGTTGGACACCCAGCTGTAGACTGACCTCCCAGCCAACCTCATCTCTTTCCTAGACCCCCAAGGCCCTCCTCACGCACAGATCTTCTTTACCCACCTATTGAGAAAGGCATGAAGGCATCTTTCTTCACAAAGTTCCCTTCAGCATCCAGAAAATGGTTGGGGTTAAACTTGTAGGGAGTCTCCCACTGGGTTTCGTCATAAAGCGAGGAGGTCAGAGAAGGAATTACTGCTGTTCCCTGGGGCAGAAGCAAATTGAGAAATAGTTCAGGAATGAATGAGCTCCAGCTCCCACATTTTGCGGGAAGAAGGAAAAGGTTCAGGGTGGCAGAAATCCTGAACCCGGATGGTCCAACTCAACATAACATGGACCTTCATGGACATCTCCGTTCTCCAAAGCTTCCTCTGCCCAAGCATCTCTCCTGTTGCTTGTGACCCTGAGCACCACCTAGTTCATACCTTTGGAATAAAGTAGCCCTGGAAGTGGGTATCCACGGCGGTGCAGCGTGGCAACTGTGGCACAACAGAAGCAAGCCGCTGGACCTCATGAATCATGGCGTTGGTGAAGGGCATCCGCTTCCTGTCTTCATAGACCGGTAAACGCTCTGATCCAAGCACTCGCTGGATTTCCTGTTGGACCTTCCCTGCAGGAGGAGTGGTCCGAAAGTCAGCACCAGGAAGCCAGAGCCCCTTTCCTTCAGCAGCCCTGGGGAGGCAGTTGTGTCCCCTGACTTGTTCCTCAACTGCAGAAAGCTTGAGATCATCTGCTCTTAGCAGTTGGGATGTGTTCCAAAGCATTCTATCTGCTGGTCTCCAAGAACAACTGCCAAGCCAGCAGACACCCATAATAACCACTGTCTAAACTTTGGAGGAATTCAACTGCTACCTCTAGGTCAAGGACTCGGTGGCCTTTGACTCGTTTGGAGCTGTTTCTGGCTGCTTGGGATTTGCAATTTTTTCCGGAGTGTCAATGACAGATGGGGTGGGAGGGGAAGCCCCATGGTTGGAAGGAAGGAAACAGTGGGAGGGATAAACCTGGCTCAATAGCCTCTCCTAGGTTATCTATGACTTGTGGGGACCAGCCTCCCCTGACTCAGCCCAAACCAGGTGTCTTAGCAAAAGAGAATTCTAGCTTACTCTGGATCTCAGGGTACTTCATCATCAGCAGAATAGCCCACTGCAGAGTGGTGGCGGTGGTCTCCGTCCCAGCCATGACCAGGTCAAGCACTGAGGCCATGACATTGGGGTCGTGAAAAATGTTCTTCTTGCTACTCTCTCCCTTAAACACAAGAGGCAAAATTTGTGCTTGATGGACACGGGGAGAAAATGCTTTCCCCTAAAATACAATCCCTAATCCAACAAGGTTCTAAAAAGCCAAGCTTTTGGCGAGCTGTTCCACATCTGGAAAAAGTGAGGTCCTTGGTGCTCTCTGAGTGTGGTTGTTTTCTTGCAGATGTTTCAATACCCAACCGGATGACATCAGTATTGCCCAATTAGATCACATCATCAGGTTAACCCAATTGATGATGTTCCCTAGTTGGGTAATGAAACGTCTGCAAGAAAACCACCAAGCTCAGAGAGCACCAAGGACCCCACAGTCCTCCTCCTCCTCCTCCTCCTCCTCCTCCTCCTCCTCCTCCTCCTCCTCTTCCATCCCACTCCCTTCTAGCATTGATGATGTTCCCTAGTTGGGTAATGAAACATCTGCAAGAAAACCACCAAGCTCAGAGAGCACCAAGGACCCCACAGTCCTCCTCCTCCTCCTCCTCCTCCTCCTCCTCTTCCATCCCACTCCCTTCTAGCATTGATGATGTTCCCTAGCTGGGTCATGAAACGTCTGCAAGAAAACCACCACGCTCAGAGAGCACCAAGGACCCCACAGTTCAACCCTCAGCTACAAATATTCTCTTCTGTTGGTATCTGGAAGATGGTCCCAAGGAATGGAAAACAATTAAATCACACAACAAAGCCTGATGGCAGAAATTTCTAAATCAGGGATGGAAAGTACTAATATTTGGGGGGGGGAGGGGGGCGAAGCAAGAGGCCCAGCGCTTGAAGGATCCATCAACAGAGCTTTCTGACCACCTTCTTGATTAATGACCCTGTTGAGGATGTCCACTCTGGCTACTCACAGAAGAGGCTGGGAAAGCCATTGCTGGACTAGGAAGATAGATTGGGGTATGTGTATTTGTGTGTGTGCATGTGCTTGTGTCTCTGTGTGTGTAACAGAGAGAGAGAGAGGGAGGGAGGGAGAGAGATTGTAATCCAACACGTCTCAAGGACACAGAGGTGGAAAATTATGTTAGGGTCTGGTTAGGTTTTCTGTTGTCACCTAATGGAGGAGGCCAAAATGCCCACGTGGAAAAAGCACGGAGGACACAAACCTCTTGCTGCTGTTTGAACAGCATGGAGTCGATGTAGCTTTGTAGCTGGTCCCCACTGAGCGTCTCCCTGCTGGCTTTCAAATATTTTTCTATGATGGCGCAGGTTTCTTTGATTTTTTTCAAGATCATCTTATGGGGTTTGAAAAGGAATCCAAGGAACGGATAGACGTTAAACAGCTGGAAAAGAGCAAATCAATCAAGATGAAACCTATAGATGAGAATGAGGTTACAGTAATGATGTCTCTTCGGTGCCTGCTCATTTAAGGGGTGCCTAAACCCCTCTCGTCCATGTTTTTAAGGTTGTCTTCCCAGATTTGCACAGAAAGTGGGGGGAGGGGCTTCAGAGGTTTAACTATAGAAATCCTTTCCTTTGGAAAGGCTCAGATTTTAATTCAACATTTTGAAGGTACAAAGAGCAGCTATTCTCCTTATCTTTTTTTTTTTTTTAAAAAAGCAAATAAATCTCACGATACTGCACGGAGGAGCTACTGGCTTTTTCTAGGCATAATCCATAAACGTAAATTTGAAAAAGAAACATTCTATGGAGGGAAAAACAACAAAAAGACAGCAATGAGGTTTCTTTTGAAAAGGAAGCAATTTAAAAAAAAACAACACCAAAAATTTATAATAGCTCTTTTAGATATTCTGGTAGGGCACAAAAGAATTGGAAGCAAGCATTCGGAGTGCAACGGATTTATGCATGATCTTTAGCATTTAAAAAATAATTATTCCTGAAATTCCAGGACTTATTAATGGGGTTGAACATTAATGGGGTCAAAACCCGCATCCAAGTAAACCAGGGGAAATGGAAGAGCTTGCAATGGCTGGTCCTTTGCTTCTGTGAAACAGATGATGGATTCCGTCAAGAGACTCAAGGAAAAAGTTATAACCGAAACACGCCAAGTGTTTCCAAGTCAAGAATTGCATTTAGCAACTTCCAGCCCAAAGGATTTTGGCTCCTGCCATTCCCTTTCTGCTTTCTGGATGGGAATGATGGGACTCAATGCCAAGACATCTAGAGGCCCTAAAGGGGGAGGGATGTCCCTGTTTCCTCCATTTCCAAAGCCCTGAACATTTATCCTTTCTTTCCAGGGAGCTTTTTCAGCCCACTTATTTGGGATGCTCGGCTGCACGTCTCTCCACCCACAAGTGTTAATTTCTGAAGCAAGAAGCAGACATATGCAAAATGAGGGGTCCTTGGTGCTTTCTGAGCTTGGTGGTTTTCTTGCAGACATTTCACTACCCAAACTAGGTAACATCGTCAGTGCAAACCCCCTCCCTTCTAGCACTGATGATGTAACCTAGTTTGGCAATGAAATGTCTGCAAGAAAACCACCAAGCTTTTTTCCCTTTGCTGGGAAAGAAAAACGAGGAAAGGTCCTCTTACCTGTAAGAATGGAGACCCCAGAAGACTCATGACTTCATCAATGAGTCTTAAGAAGGTCTTGAAAGTTGGGTCAGCATAGTCAAACCTGTCTCCAAACAGTACGGTGAAGGTGATATTTGTGGGAGCACCAGAGAAGGCCTTCAATGAAAAAGGCTCACCTTAAAAGAAAGAAAGAAGAACAGAAGATGATTCAAAGAGCAGGTGAAGGATGTAGAAGAACCCAGGAAAGGATGTAGAAGAACCCAGGATGAGGAACAGAAGAAGCGTCTCACCTTTAAAGGAGTTGACCTGCTCAACCAGGAAATTCAGCTCTTCAAGAATCTTTCCTTCGATCACTGAGGTGCCCATCCCGAGATTCCGTATGGTAGACAAGGTGAACCGACGGGTGTCCTTCCATACTTCTCCAATGGAGAAGAACATACCTGAGGAAGACACTCCCTTCCTTCATATCATGTCAAAGGAGGATCGTATCTCCTAGAATTCCCTCAAAGGTCTCCTAAATTGTCACCCTTATTTCTCTCCATACTACCTCCCTGGAGCAGAGAAGAAGTGTGAATGAAGTTGACCAGAAATCCAAGCCTATCTATCAACAGGAATCCATCAACAATAGACAGAACCAAGAATGGTGGCCTCAAGGGGAATGACAACTAAAAGACGGTCAATGCAGGGTAATCTTCAGCCCAGCTCCTCCTGTTCAAGAGCCATCTTGGCTGACCAGCTTCTCCTATCTCCCTTGCTTTGATGCTATGACCAAATATATGTATGTATGTTGTGTATTTGTGTCTGTGTGTATCTTCAAGGCTGGTGAGAACTAAGGGGTGTTTAGTTGCATGATAGTTGGAATGCTCCTCAAGCATGGTTTGTCAAACAGTTCTTTCTGCTTTCCAGGGATTTGTTTTAAAAATTAAGCACCATACATACATACATACATACATACATACATACATATATACATACATATATACATATATACATATATACATATATACATATACATATACATATACATATACATATACATATACATATACATATACATATACATATACATATACATATACATATACATATACATATACATATACATATACATATACATATACATATACATATACATATACATATACATATACATATACATATACATATACATATACATATACATATATATATATATATATATATATATATATATATATATACACACACACACACACACACATACATACATGTGTAAAGAAAGAGCACTCTGATTCTGCCACCTCCCCTACTTTCTTTCAATTGCATCTTTGGAAGGTTGGAATCTAAAAATCAGCTCTCTTATTCCCAAGTATGGTTACCATTCCCGTGTTGGATCTGTGAGAATATGGGGATCGGAGGCCTGTCGATAAACTCATTTCCCTTGCTCAGGAGTGCCTCTTTCACCGCCTCGTAGCCAACCAGCACCACAAACTTTTGTCGACCATAATGGAGAGTGAAGACAGGGCCATATTTTTTGGAAAGCTGGAGGAGGAAGTGGAAGAGAAGAAGTTCAGAACCATCACCTGCTGTTGCTGAGCACTGGAAGCCTCTGAGGGATCCAATAGCCCCTTTCTGTCTAACAAATGTTACTAAAACTCATAGGTTTCAAAGGCTGATACACTTGATTAGTTGGAAAAGAGGTTACCAAACTCCTTCAGATGTTTGGCTCTTTCCTACAAGATCTACTGTGAAAGAAAGCAGCCCTTGCAGTCTAAACCAAGGAAAGGAAGAAGCCAGCTGAGTTCCTTGGGTGAAGATTCCACCATCAGGGTCCCCAAAGTCTCTCTCTCTCTCTCTCTGAAGAACCCTCCTCCTGAACTTCACTTGTCAGAAGAACATAGGACAGAGTCCCTGACATGGTAAATGAGTTCATTGCATAGAGAAAGAACAATCAAGGTCTGTGGTCATAAGATCTTCTTATGATCTTCCTTGAAGCTGTCGTGGAAAATTAGATGGGCCCAAGTCCCACTGACAGAAAGCTGTGTGATAACGTATCTGCCCTCTCCTGGTCCGTTGTTGTCTCAAGTTTCATATGGGGAAACATCTTCCTATCCCTGTTCTCTGTTCTTTTAAGTGAGAGTACTTAAACCTGCAATTCTCTGCTTGTGTTCTATCTACGGATGCATTTAAGCACAGCTAGCTCTGCTTCGTGTATTTATTTGGCATAATGCCCTCCTAATGCAAGTAACATAATACACTGCCCAACACACACCCCTTCTACAACTAGGGGGATTTCTAAAGAAGATAGCTAGGCTTCCGTCAGAGCAGTAACACAACCTGTGAAACTGCGCTAGAGTTGGGTTGACAGAGAGTCATCAATACTCGGAACTTGGATCCACATGATATTTGGTGGGGGTTAACACCCACTGAAATGCAAAGCAAATTTTAAAGCACTTATAGGTTGTACCTGCCTGTTTTTAGACCCAGCACAGGAGGGCTCAAGAGATTCCAGGTGATATGCCAAGATTTTTCATGATACCCAAAATTGCTTTGTTTTGCTTGTTGAAGTAAATCATTGATTCTGTTCTTGTTAAGCTTTTGCTAACAGCTCATTTCTGAGTTGGGTTATATATGTGTTGGGTTATATATGTGTGCTCATAAAATGTCAGTAAAGGTTATCTTAACTTGCTGGTTTCACCACAATGTGCCTTCTCTTCTGGGAACTTTTGAATCGTATGCACGCAAGCAGGGCTTTTTTTCTCATGGAATGCCCAGAACGGAGTTCCGGCACCTTTTTTGGATGGAATCTTGTAGGGTAGGCAAGGCAGGCTGTATGGCATGTGTGAGTTCCAGCACTTTTTTTTAGAAAAAAAGCACTGCATGCAAGGGTATTTTGGGAGATGTGACTTCATAAACCCTGTGGGACCATCCTTATCTGCCAAAATGTCCTCTTGGACATAACCTTTTAAAACTACTAAGGCTCTGCCCTCATGTGCTGTAAAGAGACATCAGAAGAAACGGAGAATATTTGATCTCTTAATACAGTTTCTGAAGGGAGGGCAATCAAGGCAAGTTACAGACAACTGTTGATATTTTAGCAGTAATATTTATTGTAATCAATAGAATATATGAGCAAGCATGAGGTGTCTATAGTATAGCAACTGTGGTACACCTGTACCCTCACATACAGATTTAATTTATCTCCAGGCCAACATGAACAGGAGCAAAAACTCAAATCAATCCAAATATGATTTAAACCAAAAGTTTAAATATGACTTAAACCAAAGTAAACCAACTATGATTTAAACCAAACCAAGGTCTATCTATACTGTTACATCTCCCTAATTTTTCTTCTCAACCTTCTCTTAAATTACCATCCAGGTCATTCCTGCTAATAACAGAAGATCTGAACCACCAGCCTTTTGCTCCTTACCTCCATAAATGAGACATCTTGCCTTGTAATATTGATCAAATGCAAATTGCCAATGATAGGGAGTGGGGTAGGTCCAGGAGGCATCCGTCGAGATGACCAGCTGAGGTTGCTCAGTAAAAGTTTTGTTAATAGAAACAGTAAAATCAAGCAGAAGATGATGGTTGGGTGGAGGAAGAAAAATATCCAGGGAGCCATGTTGAGAGTAGCTTTGGAGAAGAAGAATGGTGAGAAAGACTGATGGAGCAAGGGTTGATAAGGCATTTTTATCTGATAAGAAGCCAACTTGGCAGTTGTTCAAAGAAGTTTGCGAAATAGCCCAGACCATTGTTCCAGTCCTCTTCAGAAACTTTTGCCCAGATGTTTGGCTGTGTCAAAAGCTCCTCGGTTGCCTAATGATGGAAACCATGTGGTTTACTTAAAGAGGCATCCACCATTCTCAAGACTCAGTCAAATTCTGAACAACCCATATAACAAATATGGTCAGGACTCAACACTTTTTTTTTCAATATGAGATTTCACCACAAGGAACTTATGCCATAAATTTATTGATTTAAGGCACATTTCATCTTCAGTTTGCATTCAAAGAAGGATCCAGAGAATTCCTTTCATCTGAAACCAACAGGACATTTGGCCAAGAGAACAGGAGAGTGTTCGAAAGGTGAAATCCTCAAGTCAAAAGATTGAAAGAAATGTGTTAACTTTCAGTGCATTTTGGCAAGAATACAGAATCTTCTGAGACGCTGGACTTTTGTAACTGATGGAGGCAATAACCAGGAGAGGAGCCTGGTTGATTTTAAGTAATAGATGTTTTAGTCACTTTCATCTGAGAAGGCCTCATTTCTTTAGCCCCATGGCTTCTTCTATCTTTTTCAGAACATTTTTCGATGTAGAAAACCTAACTTCTGGACTTTTCCAGTCAATGACTTGAAGACTTGGTCCTGCAAGGACCCCTGTTTTGCAGAGAGGATCCAAAATCTCTCAGCATATGAGCATTTGGGCAGATGGGAAGTCAAGATGTTCTCCATAGCTTGAAGTCCATAGCTTGCTTGTTATGAGATGGACAGTGATCTAAATCCTATAGATATAAATAAAGCCAGCCTGAGACACCCCTGTTCTAGATCACATACGAGTGGTTCATGTAACGACATTGCTCTATCAAAGGAATGAGACTGGCATAACCATCTACTTCTACCTGTCCCTTTGGGTCAAAGATCTCTCTATAAAATCAGACTCTAAATGGCAGTTAGAGATGAGTGCCTCAGAGCAGGATATGAGCGAGCTAAGCTATTTCCCACTGAGCAGGAGGGTGGTGGTGAAGATACAGGAAAAGATATTTATGAGCTCCGTGACTGAAAAGCAAGATATTTTTTAAAAGATTCAGAGACTTTTTAAAAAACAACAAGAGAGGTCCAGATTAGCAAGCAGAAGTCTGCTGTAACCGATTGTTCTCTGCAAAGTTGATCATACTTAAGACCAAGAACCGAATCTGAGACTCAGATTAGATTTCAGATTTTACAAGAGAAAGCAAGAGATCCCTTCTCAACAACATCCAGATTCTGCAAGCATTCTCTGCTGCAGGATTTGAAAGTAACGGAGCAGGGGGAAAGGCTATGGACTTTGCCTTTTCAAGACTTTTAGGTAATAAACATGCTTAGTGTCCTGTTCTGGGCTTTAAGGTTGCCTAGGGCAACCATTGGGATGTGTCAATAAAAAGTGAATTTATAACTAACATGCGTGATCAACGGGCTATTCCAGCACCATTCCGAGCTTCCTCAAGTGAACAATGCTGCTTTTCCGAGCTGGATTCACTCGGGAAGGGCAGCAATTTTGCTGACAAAAGGGAGAAAACAAATCTGCGGAACTGGAGCAGAAGGTTAAAAATTAAAACCGAGGGATGTAACGTTTCACCTGAAAGCCAAGAACCTCTGTGAAAAATTAACTGCTGGCCGATGTGAAGGGAGTCAAGCTGGGTCCAAGAAAAATGCCATGGAGCAGTTTAGTACAGATCTGTGGTTAAAGTACAGTTGTAAGTTATCTGGGATGCAGACTCGGTGGTTCTGCAAAGAGGCCAGGATCGAAATACTTGGAATTCTTTCTCGGCCTCAAGAAAAAAAAAATACTTTTGTCATTTTTCCTTCTTGTCTTCTGCAAGAGAAGAATGAATAAAAATGGGCTCTTTACAGACTTGATGAGGGGATCATGTAAACCACAGCTTGGACATCCAACCTTGGCAACTTTTAAGATCTGTGGACTTTGACTCCCAGAATTCCCCAGCCATTGCTAGTCAGTCATGTGGTCAGACTCAGCGATGTTTATTCCGATGCGACATAGAATGTCTTTTTAATTCTGCTCTTCTTTCCTCCATCATGACCAGCATAAACCTGAGATTCAGTTCCCAACATCTGGAAAAAATACACGTGGTTCTTGATCTACGATCAGTCATTCATCAGCCATTCAAGTTACGACAGGGCTGAAAGAATGGTGGTTACAACAACTATCCTCGGAGTTCTGGCAGTCCCAATGACCCCACAGCCCTGTGATCGTGATCTGGGCCTTTGCTAACCAGTTCACACTTACAACTGGTTGCAATGGCCCAGGATCAAGTGATCGCCATTTGCAACCTTCCTTGCTGGCTTCCCTAGAAGCCAGCAGGGAATGTCACAAGTCATTGGGGTAAGTCTCTCCCCCAACAGTAAATATTGAGTATACTTACTATACTTTGCAACTAAAGAGGAACAAGTCTAGAGGATAAACTCTCAACCCTCTCTGGATTAGAATTCTCTAGATGACTGGCTTTTCCCTCCAGCCAGCAGAGGTCACTACCATATTGCAACTTCAGCTACCAAGAAGTCATTAAAACACGGGTATGTTTGCGACTTACACAACCCGTAAACCATTCAGAGTTAGGCAGCTGCATGGGAAGACTTCTGCTCTCTCTCTTCCTTCCTGCAGTGGATCTGTAGCCCTATTGTTTGCTAATTTTATATACTCCGGAAAGTTTCACCTCCATTGTAGAAAGACTTTATTACTACTGAAGGACAGGAAAACCTAGTCCATCTTTCTCAGCCTGATGCTCTCTCTGTCTTGCTACCAACACATGTAGAATGATTCATTCGGGTTGAGGAAGGGGTTCCCTGGGGATTCTGTGAGGGACTTAATAACCAGACTCTCAAATCCTGAATCCATCAGGGTGGGGAGATGGTTGGACACAATTAATATGCTCTGAGAAGGGTCCTTGGTGGTAGTGGTGGTGGAGGAGGAGGACGATGACGACTATGGGGTCCTTGGTGCCCTCCGAGCTTGGTTATTTTCTTGCAGACCTTTCATTACCCAAACTAGGTGACATCATCAGTGCTAGTCCTAGTTTGTTACCTAATTTGGGTAATGAAAAGTCTGCAAGAAAACCACTGAGCTCAGAGATCACCAAGAACCCCATATTTCAACCCTGTGCTACAAATATTCTTCTTTATCAGTAATGTTACCTAAACTCACTAAAATATAGAGATGGTTATTTTGAGCTCTCTTATAAATGCCTAGCTAACAGCATACAGAGAGTTGGTTGAAGGGCAGAACAAAACAAGAAGCCTGGATCCCTACCAACTTAGCCAGGCATTTCATTTTGCCAAGATTGTGTAGAATGGCTTTCAGAGGGATTTAAGCGCATTCATGGAGGGTATATAGTTCCTGTGATTATTGGCAGGGACTGATATAAGGGACATCCAAGTTCAGAAGAAGAATGTTAAGTGAAAGTTGGTTCTTTGCAGTGAAAAGTTCAGAAGGATTTACTCTGAGGCCATCCAAGCATCCCATAGGAAGGAAACAGTTGATTCTTTGGTTAGAAAAAACCTTTGATCTATTAAGGATCAAAAAGACAATCAGCCAGTGGGATCTCCATGTTCCTGACGGCTATCAAGAAGGATCAAAGTTGAGGTCTCATCAACTAGGTTGATCTTTGGATTATCACTTAAGTTTTTCATCCAAGATTCATAATTTAGAGACATTTCATGGGAGATCCATGAAGGAAATCAATCCGAAAGGGACAGAATTAAAGGCTGTCTAGGTAAAAGAACATGCCACTTGTTAATAATAGCGACAATAGAAGGCACATAAAAGAAGAAAAAAAGAACAATATTTGAGGGCCTCAAATTGGCAGGGAGAAGATGTGTCCTAGATGGCTTCAATTTGCAACATTGGCTTGGCAATCCATTGTTTTAAATTAAAACTTGAAATGTGGAGATCCTGGGAGAATATCCAACGCAAATGGATGACATTCAGTAGGTCGCAGAAATTACAAAATGTTCCTCAGGCTGGTCTTAGTAAGGATCCATATTAAGCTTTTGTAGCACACCAGCCAAATTCTTGATTAATTCTAAATTTTGGATCTGAGCAGCAATTCGCTGGGAATATTTTAGAGGAAGAAGACATTATGGCCACCCACCCTGCGCCCTTTAGGACATTCTTGTCGCCAGTGGTAGAAAACTGTGAGGTATAAAGATTGACCTTTATTCAAGAATTTTAGAAGATGCAACATTTAATCATCACCACAAGCTCCTATTGTCCAAGGGACACACAGTAAAAGAATCTGACTTGGGACAAGCTCTTCCTTCTGCTCTAATATTCATAATGTCCACTGAAACCACGTTTGTGGCATCATCTCTCCTTTCAAAAGCACTGAAAGCCCACAACACGGCTTATCCCCATCCTTTCCCTCAACTGATACTCCTCCAGATGTTTTGCACATCACTTTCCAGATCTTCAAGCCTAGAGAGGTAAAATTACCATGGAAATCTAAAGGGAGCAGAAGCTGGTTTTGGAGTTGTAGCTGCTCTCCTTGAAAATTGGCCCAGAGAGAGCCAAACAGACATAGAAAACATGTTACCCAACTTAATAATCACTCCAAAACAGAAGGAAAAATGTAGTAATAAGTTAAAATCACCATAGTTTTTTTCCTTTCCTTCCTTTCCTTCCTTCCTTTCCTTCCTTCCTTCCCACACCACCATTCCTTTTTTTAAATGTAACACTGTACTGCAATGCAGAATACGTACTTTCCTAAAGCAGTCACTTTTCAGCTCCATTTTTCTTTAAATATATCAAAAGTTTGAAATTTAAACCCCACTTCCAGCTCCATCAAGATCAAAGCCAATTTTGCGGGGGGGGGGAGGAGGCTAAGATTATTCCGTAACCTTTTTTTTAAAAAAAGAAAAGAAAAACATGTTAATTTACTTAGAGAAGTCATTCCCCATAATAATTAGACTTTACTTTAATTTTGTTCAGGAAATTCTGATCCAGAAAGGAAACGGGGGGGGGGGAGGAATAGACAGGCTGTATTATCTGTGCAGTCATCTGCCTGTCCAAATTTTCCCCATTGTATTCAAACAAAAGGCATGTTTAAAAGTGATTAGATCTTCCGATAAACTTCTACAGGTCTTTCCTCCTTTTGTATATAGCCTCCATTCATAGACACTGAAATCAACAAGGAAGCCTCTTTTTTTTTTTTAAGGTTTCTAGAAAAATAACAGTGCACCATTATGTTGGCATAGAGCAGGGGTCTTCAAACTTGGCCCTTTTATGACTTGTGGACTTCAAGTCCCAGAATTCCTCAGCCAGCAATGCGTAGAGTTTGCAAATCCCGAACTGTGGTTCAAGTTTAGGAGAGAAGTGTAGTTTTTCCCACGGGCTTCTTCTGCCTGTAATAAGACCACCTGTAATAAGAAAAAAAAACCCTAAAAAAATAAAAAAGGCAGCAACGACAGGAAAACCAGGATGAGCTGAAACAGGCAACCGTAAACTACAATTGGTGGGTTGTTGGGCTGTTCCAAACGTGTGTAAAATGTTTTGCTTTGCCCAATACAGTCTTGGCTCCTGTTCATGGACTAAATTCCATTTGAATTGTGTTAGCATAACACATCTTGGGTTGCTTACATATTTGGCTGTCCAGATGAAGTTGCTTAAATGACTTTTTGGAAGCACTGATGACTTCCACATTTTTCCCCCAGATTCTGAAGGCTGCCTTGTCACACAACCCCAGACAAATCCTCTAATTTTAAGAAGAGCAAAAAGTGTCCAGACGCTGGTAATTGTAGCGGGACAATGGTGTAATTAACAGCCGTGACCTTTGAATAATTACCCAGTTGGAAAATCATCCTCTGAGGATAAATAGGAAAGAGAGGGATGCCTTAAAAATGGTAGAAAAAGCTGCTCTCTCCTAACCAAGCAGCATCTGTGGTGCTGAGGAGTTGACAGCCATGAAAACAGGGTGGGACCCCCCACTCTCTTCATGGGTGTTGCATGTATGATGCATATGCAAAGTGACAGGGTTTCAATTAAGTGATCCTGGCTGCAGGAATTGGAAATATGTAGTCTAACAAAGAGGAGGACCAGGGGTGACATGATAGGAGTCTTCCAATATCTCAGGGGCTGCCACAAAGAAGGGGGGGTCCACCTATTCTCCAAAGTCCTTTAAGGCAGGACAAGAAGCAACGGATGGAAACTAATCAAGAGAGGCAACCTAGAACTAAGGAGAAATTTCCTGACAGTTGAGGACAATCAACCAGTGGAACTGCTTGCCTCCAGAAGTTGTAGGTGCTCCATTCCTGAACTTTTTGACCCAGTCTACGGAGAAGGGTTGCTAACCATAACATACTATGGGACATGAAAATGTTGTGAGCTCTCAGATCACTTGATAGGAACAGAATATTCAAGGTGGTCTACAGAAAGGTTGCAGCTTCTAGGATTTTTAGGTTACACAAAGCGATAACTTAACTAGGAGCCAACAAAGTAGATAAGCAGGGAAAGATGGTAGGGGCTGCTCCTGCTGACATGAGATGGAATGAAACTTCTGGAATTTCCAGGTTGAAGAACATCATTCTGGTCTCAGGTCCATTTGAGAAGATGGGGAGAAACGTTTACTAGAAAATCGACAACTCTTAATAATTACCAAAGAAAAGAACGAAAAGAAACCAATTCTGAAAAGTTGAATCCAAGTATTGTTTTCAATACCGATCCATTTATTGATATATATTTTTTTTAGTTATTTCTTCCACATGCTTGGCAACCCTGGAAGAGATTTCAAAGCAACATCAGGGTTTGTGACCCTTGAAATCTAAAGACTGGATAAGAATTTATATTGTTCTTGTAACTTGATGCCGATAGAAGGGTCTAACACAGGGGTCCCAACCCTCAGTCCGTGGAGTGGTACCGGGCCGCAGCATGCCAGCAACCGGTCTGCACAAACAAGCAAAGTCCCATCCACAGGATGCAGGCAGCACACAAAACCACACCCCCTCCGATCCGTGGAAAAACCCCTCTCCACGGAACCGGTCCTTGGTGCCCAAAAGGTTGTGGACTTCTGGTCTAAGAAATTTGGGCAAGGTCAGGGCTTGTTTTTTTTTTTTTTTTTTTTATGATAGCAACTGCAAAACCTTCCGGATACGTTCACGTTTTTCTTCCAGGAGATCTTCTTCCATTTCAGAGTGATCGTACTCCTTCATCAGAGCTTCGGCTTTCTGCACCGTTGTGTCCCGGGCACGGCCTTGAAGTCCTTCAAGATACCGCAGCAAAATGGAGAAATATTGATCGGGGATCTGTAAAAGGGGGCAAGTAGGGTGAGTGAAATGTTTTTACCCAGCCACAATAAGTGGCACCCAGGTTGGGTGCCCGGACCGTAGCTGCTTACATGAGAGCAAGGAAAGCAGGTGAGGTCGGCTTGGGGCATCTCAGTCTAGAAAACACCAGACATTGTGGCAGGTCTGCTTTGCTGATCCTCACATTCAGGGATGGGGTGGGGTGGGGGGCTTACCTGGTCTTTGTCATACATATGCAGAAGAAGCCATGTCTGCCTGGTCTTCTGAAATTTCCAGCCTTGAGGACTCTCAGACCAGCTGCAAGAAAGCCAGAAAGAGAAAGCTGAAGAAAGAAATTCAGTAACATAAGAAGGAAGCCATCATCGGTATCTCCGTTTTCAAAGGTGTCCAGATCTTTGTTCAGGCTTTGTTCAGATCTTGGTGGGCCTGGAAAAAAAAAGTATTGAGCAGAACATGCAAAAAAGAAAGATAGGATGGCTGGGGAGTTGAGGCCCATACATCTGAGAATGGTTACGGTTGGGAAACACTGTTCTAGAGTCTTTGAGATGCAACCTTTATGAAACAGGCCTGGTCATGGTCAACAATATGTGATATCCAAACTCGGAGAGTCAGATGAAATTTGTGTTGGATCTGCACCACAGTTTTTAGAACTGATTGAAGCAAATTGGAATCAAAGCTTCTTAGGAACGGTCCAACCATCAACAATTTTTGCAAATGTTTTCTAAAACACCTTGTTTCTAAACCTAAATTATAGATACATAGTTGCTGGCTTTCTTTATGCAAACACAAAACTGGTCCCCAAGCCAAAATTTGTAACAGAAGAATGTGACATAAAATCTAACGCAGCTTGTTGCAAGTGTGTAAACAAGAAAATTACTTCCCTTATATAATTAAACCCTTGGGTTCTTTTTTTTAAAGGACTGTTGACTCTTTGATTGTGTTATGAAAAAAAACTCACAAAGGTTCCTCCTTATATAATGGTACTGTTTTATTAGAAATACAGAGCCCACTGGATCAAACCAACTGAGAAATCAAGGTACACACCGCACTGCACCAATGAACAGAAGTTAACCCAAAATGAATCCAAGTGGCACATAGCAAACTACAAGGAAGGAGAGATGGGCCATCTTTAATATGGATCAACCCCATAAGATTTGAGTGTTATTCCATTGCAGAGCTGTTAAGAGGCAAAGATGGTGGCCCCAATGATGGGATGGAAGCTCTACAAGACACATCTAGAACAAGGCTGGGTGAGGAATTCTGGGAGTTGAAGTCCACAAGTCTTAAAGTCGCCAGGTTTGAAGACCCCTGCCCTATATCATTTCAGACAAATGGTTGTCCAGTCTCTTTTTGAATGCCTGCAGCGATGGAGCTATTCCAGCTATTCCATTGGTTGATTGCTTTCACTGTTAGGAAATTTCTCCTTAATTCTAGGTTGTTTCTCTCCTTGGCTAATTTCCAACCACTGTTTCTTGCCTTGCCATCTAAAAAAAGGGGAGCTACCATCATACCACCGTGGTTACTTTCTGGAGTTTTTTGACCATACTCTGTGGACCTCCCAACGCCATCTATCCTAATTTGAGAAAAATGCCCAGGGACACCGCTGAAAACAGACCCACTGCCTATCTTTCCATGAGGATTGTGAAATGATAGAGTCAAGCCAACAGCGTTCCTCTCTAAAATATGACACAATGCAGCTGTACCACTGTTTGCATCCAGATGTCGTGCTACTTTGCACTTAATTCTGGCCTGGTCTGAGGTACTGAGGAGAGACATAACTTATCTCATTTCCCTCCCTTGATGAATTTCTTGGGGGGGGGGTGGCAGGGAAGGGAAACGAGGCCTCAATTGTTGGCAGGAAAAGCTTTGCTCAGACGGGCAGGATCCACGGCAAACGGGGGAGGGGGGCAACCCTTGTTTCATTCATATATATTCATCCGGCAGGCGATAGTTACCAACTTTGAAGGAAGGAAAAGGGGAAAAAAGCACAATATTTTCCACTCTCTTCTTGCCTCCCCCACCCCGAGAATATCCAAGCCTTTCAGTGCAACATTACAATAGAGGCAATCCTCAAATTACAACCATTAGTTTAGTGACCCTTTGGAGCTACAACAGCACTGGAAGTAAGTTTTTATAACCAGTTTTCACACTTATGACCACTGCAGCATCCCCATGGCCACGTGATCAAAGGGCAGAAGCTTGGCAACTGACTCCTATTTATGACCATTACACTGCCCCAGGATCATGTGATCCCTATTTTGTGAACAGGATTTTATAAGCAAGCTCAATGGGGGAAGAGAGATTCCCTTAACAACTATGGAAAGAAAAGTTGTAAAATGGGTCAAAATTCACTTAACAGATCTCTCACTTTGCAACAGAAAGTTTGGACTCAAGGGTAGTTGTAAGTTGAGGTCTTTTTTGGGGGGGGTTACGACAGAATTCCCAGCTTGCCACAGTACGACCCCCCCTTTGTTCGTCCCTGAAGCTTTTCTGAAAAACATCACAACATTATTATTATTATTATTATTATTATTGGCTTGTAAAAGAGGCTCTAAGGATGTCTGCGCTCTCTAAATCATCCCGGCGTTATCTTAAACATTTCAAAAATGTCTTAATTTATTTGGACTCACGATGTTTACAACAAACATACAGCAAAGCAAACATTTCCTCTTTTTTTTTTTCCTTTCTTTTTTATCCTGGTCCAAGGCTCTTTTTCATCATAAACATCCCCTGACAGGACGGAGCGGAGGCATAAAGCTGGATTCACACTGGAGCTAACCGTCCTGACACGGCCGTTTCCTTTGGCGCAAATGAAGGAACCGTGGCGGGTGTCAAAATTCGGAGTGGACAGCTCATGTTCCTCTGTCTGGTTCCTTCCTGGAAACCCCGACTTCTCAAAAATTTAATTCCAGGAAAGGGAAAAAATGGCAAATAATCTCTGCATGGTGTTGTTTGCTGGAATAAAACGTTTTTAAGAGAATTTCCTTCACCGGGGGACCCTGTCATTGCGTTTATTAAATCACTTTCGTATGTTGTGTTCGGACAATACACATAGTCCTCGAGTTACGACCACAGTTGAGCCCAACATTTCTGTTGTTAAGTGAGACATTGGTTATGTGAATTTTTGCCCCATTTCACGACCTTTCTTGCCAAGTCGTTAAGTGAATCGCTGCAGCTGTTAAGTCAGCAACACGTCTGTTCAGTGCATCTGGATTCCCCATTGACTTCGCTTGTCAGACAGTCTCTAAAGGGGATCGCGTGACCCCCCCAGGACGCTGTGACCGTCGTAAATATGAGTCAGTGTGCCAACAATCTTAATTTTGATCACGTGACCCTGGGGATGCTGCAATGGTCGTAAGTGTGAGAAACAGATGTAAGTCACATTTTTCAGTACTGTTGTAACTTTGAACCGTCACTAAACGAACTGCTGTAAGGACCAGCTGTTGTACTTGGATGGCGCGAGCTTTATATCTTCTCATTAAACTGAAAACTTCAAAACTCGCCAATTAGTTTGCAAATAACTGACAGCAGTGGTTCTGTGTTGAACTATGATATTATGATAGCGATTTTGACAAGATTCCACTCATATTTCAATTTCCTATTGCAAAAAAAAGGCTCTCTTGACTCTAGGACATATTTATTTATTTTGGAACACTCAGATATAAGAAATTGAAACTTTTTTATATGAAACTCCCCAGTGACTATTTTGAATTAAGAGATGTCAGCGGAGCTAGAAAATATGAAGTCCTCGGCAGCGGAGAAAACACCAACCACACAGGGATTCGAAAATCTTGATAGGCACGAGTTGTTGGATGTACCTGCTGAGACTGGCTTAGTTTTACATAATGAAGTCCAGATTTTCCACAATGTGGGTCCTTTGGACTTGTCACACAAACCCTTGCCGTGTTTGAAAATATGATTTCGTATATAAATATAGTCGAAAAACATCCAATAAATTTCCATGACTCAAGTGCGTAAACAAACAACCATAATTCAAAACAGCATGACGCTGGGCGAAAAAAATAAAAATAAAAATACTTTCAACGTAAGACGTTAACTCACATTCCCACACTATTGTGGTCAGGGTCCTCTGAAGCCACTCAGTACCACTCTGAGGACGCAACATTTCCCAGCAGCCTCTGTTGTGACATTCATTAAAAATCAGGCAAGGCTTCAACTCTGTGGTGGGGGCCACCCTCTTCATCTCTTGGATATATCCCTGGATTATATTTATTTGCTCAACTGTTCTATGGCAGCTTCTTCAGCCACGTTGTTCACCAACTAATTGAACGGCTCGACCAATTAAACATGAGAATTGTGTGCTAGGAGACGGTTGTGCTTGGTGTTAACCTTCATTTACCCAACAGGCACCAATGAGATGGTCCTCAGTTAACAACTGCCTTGCTTAGCAGTGGAAATTCTGCTCCCCACCATGGAACCCCTTCCCCCTTGCCTTGGTTTGCTGGGCAGGCAAAAATAAAGCGAAATGAAATGAACACAAATCTCCTGTCGGTTCATACATATTGTATATTTGTCTGCTCCAATTGCTAAACGCAAAGACGCCGGCGAGGGGAGCCCAGAATTTATTCATTTGTTTTTTCAAACCAGAAAGCGCATCTTGCCATAATCGCTAACATACGTTCCAGGATACCTATCAACCCATGACAGATAAACCGCACATCCCTTCAAAACAGCCGAGGATTCCAGCTGCTCCTCAAATTGCGTTGAAGAGCACAATTTGTGTTCTGCTCTCCCTCCGCTCTACAGAGGGATCTGTAGTCCGACTCATGTGTCTCTCAAGCTGGGACGCAATTAATTTCTTCCAGCCAGACAGAAGAGTAGAGTACGTCCCTGTTCCTAGAAGCCGTAGTCTTGGTTCTAGGAACTGCTAAAGGTAGGAAGTTGGGAAACTGGGGCATTAAGTGGTGAATCTACCTATGGCGAGATGTTCCTTAAATCCCACCGGGTCAGGTGTGTTAGCTGCACGGATGTAAACTTGACCTATCTTTAGTCACATGTTAGACTTTTGGATTCTAAAATGAAGTCTTATTTGTTGAATCTTAGGGTGGGAAAGAGGCGGACTAGAAATAAACAAAGCAGAAGAAACGAGTCCAGAAAACTAGGGGAAGCAGACAGACCAGGTCACGCTACATGGATCTAAGAGGGCCTTAGACTGATGTTTCTCTTCCATAACCTTCCATGTGGTATAACAACTAAGAAACAGTACCAAAGGTGCTTTTTTTTCTTCAAAAGGCAACTGGACTGCCTTGTTTGTTTTTTTTCCCCTTGAAAACGTTTCGCTTCTCATCCAAGAAGCTTCTTCAGTTCTGCCGAAAAATTGGATGAAGCTTCTTGGATGAGAAGCGAAACTTTTCAAGAAAAAAAAACACCTTGGGGACAACTATAACCTGGATGATGGAGAATCTCCACAGACATTTAACCAAGACACAGGATCCACTAGAATTTAATTCCAAATTGTGATCCAGGACTGAATGTGTGAAGGTGGCCAATTTCTGTAACCCAATGATAGTTCTACTCATTGCCCAGGAAAGGTCATTGCGAAAAGGGTCAAACTTACGTGTTTAAATAATCCAGTGCCATCTCTGACCCCGATGGCTTCTTAGGTTCGTTCTTCTTGGCCCCAATCCTCGCTTCTCGCATTAATTTCTTTTGTGCTTTGTTACGCTCCTTCTTCAGCTTTCGTTCCAATATCCTCTTCTCCTCTGGAGAAAGTTCTTCTCCTGTCTCCTCTTCCTCTTGTTCCTCTTGTTTTTTCCCCTGGGAGCCAAGAGAACAAACTTAATCCACAGCTCATAAAACACAGCTCCATCACATGCGGTCCATACTAGTGAGAAGAAACATCGGAACAGAGGTTAGGGAATCCTTCACCTTCAGCTGACTATTGAGGCAATGGGACGCTTCCAGCCATTCAGCCCTGGCAGTATCAGACCTGCCTTGGAGGGGGACTTGAAGTTGCATTGAGCATCATGGTCCCAACAGTCACACAGGCTCTCAAAATACATGGCAAAAAAACAACAACCAAAAACCCGGACCTTTTCAGGACCAAATGACGAGACAGACCGGGAACATTATTCAAATTTGCAGCTTGTAGGTATACAGAGTGAGACCGTAGCTTATGCATTTTGTGGAGAAAAAAAATAACAGAAGAATTATAGAAAGTGAGACACGGATATAAAGAAAGCTTATGTCACAAAGACACTGGAATCATGCTGTGATTTTAGATTGGTAAAATTGGAGCTTGATCAATTATGTGTTCTGTGTGCTGAATATTCATTAAAATGAGTTAAGCAGATATCCTGGATAGAGGGAGAAACACTCAGGGAGCGGTTGGCTTCAAGTCTGATACAATGGAAACGCGAGAGAAATGCCTGCTTCCTGGACTCTCCAATAAATGTTTTAAAAGGGGCTGCTGGTCATCCTTCCTTTGTTGGAGATTTAATAAATCTGAAGTCCCTTTAGTAAGGCATGAGACACATCCACTGATAATCGTTTTTTTTTTTAAAAAAAAATTATGGGAGGAAAAAAAGGTCAGCTTGGTTCAGGCAATGTGGTATTTATTTCTCTATGGGAATCACTGGATTGAGTTTCTGAGAAGGAGGAGTAGAATAGGTGGATAGGTAAATATAGAAGGAGAAAGAAGCAGAGGAGGAAGGAGGGAGGGAGGGAGGGAGGAGAAGGAGGAGGAGAAGGAGGAGATGATTAGACATTCCTAGATTGTTCAAACAGGCTGAACAAAATGTGTTATCCTTCCACTGCTTCTTAACTGTCAGAAAGAAAGAACTGGATGTTCTAGAATTAGCCTATTAAACTTGAGATGCCTTTTCTATAGAACAGTTATGGAATTCTGAAGCCTGCCAGTGCTGGCCATCTGGACACCTGCAGACGTTCCCCTTCGGTCATCCCGGAAGGAGGCAAAACGAAGAGCTGGTGCCGTGGGCCCGTCTAGCCCTTGGCCTGAATCTCAAACCCAACTCTCCCTGCTTCCTCATTAAGCACACAGCTCTCGAATCCGAGCATCCCGGCTTCAGTAGGGAAGCCGAGAACTACGTGCTTGGCCCGGATCTGAGGCTGCTCCTGGTTTCACAACCGGCTGGCAGTCTGTCACCCTGATCCTAAGTGGGGCGACCAGGACGTTGGCAGAGGCATTTCCAGGGCTGGGGTGGGGGTGGCTAAAGCTTAGAAGGCTTCAGGGTTTAGAAAACCAGCCAAGGCCGGAGGGCTGTTCCGATGGAGAAGGGAAGAGGAACGCCATGCCCACCACGGAGAGGAGGAGGAGGAGGAGGAGGAGAAGGACCACAGAGAGGCGGCTGGCTGCCAAGGAGCTCGGCAGCCGTGACCGAGCTGCATGGAGCTTCTTTAATGAAAGCCAGTATTTCTTCAGAGAGCTGACCCAGCCTCCAGTGACTGAAATCAATAAAAACAGTCGGGCGAGGGGCCCGGCTGGGGGAGGACCCCCCCTCCCCTTCTCCACCAGCTTTCCCTTGGCTTGGCTTTCCACTTTCTCCTCTGGGGGGGGGAAGTTTAAACTCCGATAAACTATGTGTGCTTTTGCTTAAGCTGCAAAGATTCTCTCCCCCTCCACTCTGGCTCCCCCCCACCCTCGTTTGGACATTTTCTTCTTGCTTGACTGAAGGTTTTGGTAAGAGAAAGGGCCTTGATGACCTTCCCCCTTCTCTCTCTCTCTCTCTCTCTCTCAAAGCAATGAAAGAATTGTTTTGGAACCAGGAACCTGCCCAAGCGGGGACACACATCCGGATGCTGCGTTCCTGACCTGATCTTACTGTTTGGGAGCAAGCAAAAGAGGGGGGAAAAAGGGGGGGAGGAGGAAATGAAACCCAGTTCAGAGCTGGGGAGGAAGGAAAAAGAGAAACCAACATTGAAGAGATGAAGGAAGGGAGATGTGGGGCTTTATTGCGCCTTGCCTGGAAAGAACTCGGTGTTGCTGATGTGCTGAATGCTAAAATGGCTGCAAAACGTGCCCTGGAGGGGGTGATCCAGCCCCAAAGGCAGCAGAAGAAAACCATCCGGTCTTAAAGAGTTCAGCTCTCTGTCCCTGGTAAGTCTCGCGGTATATATATTATTTTAAGCTTTGGGTCAAAGCCTGAAATGAAACAGTCTGTCAGAAAATGTTTTCAGCCTGCCTTCTTTTCTTTCTTCTTTTTGTTGCTCTGGTAAAGACTAAGGGTTGTAAACCAAGCAGATTTTATGAAGGATTTGGCCAAGAGAGCTGTCATTGGTCAGGTATGCGCAGAATACCGGCAGGAATTGATCTCTTTATTTATGGTTTGCCCGGCTTAGCTTTAGCTGGGGTTATGGACAAGTGCTCGGCTGGGTCTCGTGTGCGAGGATGCCCGACGTGGGGTGTTCCTTGGGGAACATTAGGGAGGCCCCGCAGCGAGGGAATTGCGACGATGAAGGCTGCTGTGAGGAGGGGGCCAAGTGTTTTGGGATGCACGTCATAGAACCCTTAACTGGTATAGCCGCTACCTGGAGCATCTGGCCTTTAAATAGAAGAATTGGACCAGAAAGTTGGTGTGAAATGGAATGGGGCCTCCTGCTTTGAGCAGGGGGTTGGACTAGAAGACCTCCAAGGTCCCTTCCAACTAACTTTGTTATTCTAACTACATTCCATCACAGTGAGACTGCCTAAAAGCTGAGCAAAAGAACACGGTGTAACAAGGTGAGGCAAATGTAATGTGGGACAGGTTTGATGAAAAGAAGGACTAGGGGTGACATGATAGCAATACTCCAGTATTTGAGGGGCTGCCACAAAGAAGGGGGGAGGGTTAACTTATTCTCCAAAGCACCAGAAGGCAGGAGAAGAAGCAACGGATGGAAACTAATCAAGGAGAGAAGCAACCTGGAATTAAGGAGAAACTTCCTGACAGTGAGAACAATTAACCAGTGGAACTCCTTGCCTCCAGAAGTTGTGGGTGCTCCAACCCTGGAGGTTTTTAAGAAGAGATTGGACAGCCATTTGTCTGGAATGAGATAGGGTCTCCTGCTTGGGCAGGGGCTGGACTAGAAGACCTCCATGGTCCCTTCTAACTCCGTTATTCTGTTATGCCTCTTTTCCTCTGTATATAAAACTGTGAAGTTCAGCCAAATCATGCTAGTGCAGTAAGGGTAAACAGCATCTTAGATGCACGCGATCAACGCAAAGACTTTCGAGACCTTTCAACTGTTTTGACGACTCCCCATACTTTTTTGGGGGGGGGGAGGGCTTCTAAAGTTTTTGGCTACATCTTGCCGCGCTTAAAGCAAACGAACGAAAGGCAGACTGAGCTGGAGGGCAGATTTAAGAATGCACGGCTGGAGGACAAAGTTCTCGGAGCAGCCACTGTGATGTTTTTCGCATGACTGGAAGTCTGGCAGACCGGAACATTTGCAGAGTGCAGAATACAAGCATCCTCGCCAAGCCCTGGGGAAAAAAAAGGGACTTAGGGCCATTTTTCACACTTACAACCGTCGCAGCCCCCTCCCCCCAGGGTCACGTGATCAAAATCCAGACACTCGGCACCTGGCTCGTATTTATGACGGGGGCAGTGCCTTTGGGTCATGTGACCCCCTTCCGACGAGGAAAATGAATAGGGACGCCGAGTTTCACTTAACAACCAGGCTGCTAACTTACCAGCTGCGGTGATTCGCTTAACAACACCGGCAAGAAGCTTCGTAAAATGGGGGCAACGGACAACAGCAACTCACTGAGCGATGGAGCTGTGGCTGTAAGTGGGAGCTGTTTGTGCTTTCCATCTCCGAAACCGGGACGTGCATGCAGCACCCTTGTGCTCTGGGTTGTTGCAAGACCACCTGTTTTTCAACCTGACCCGTTTCTGTTCTGTTGAAGACTGCAGCACAGGCTGGCTGGCTGCCTGCAGTCTCTTGACTCCTGAAGGGAGAGGCGTAGCGGAGCTAGGCAAACATTTTTATTTGCGCCATTTTATAAATAGTTCAGAAGGCGCAGGAGCAGCTGCTGGGGGCCAAAGGGTCGAGTGGCCACTGCGTGGGGGGCCGGGGCATTTGTGCACAAGCATGTCCCAGCGCTGGGGCTGGAGGAAAAGTCATCCATCATCCACGTTCAAGAGGTGGGGAAAGGAACGGACACTGCGGCATCTCACGCCAAAGTGCATTCAAGAGAGCTCTCCAAATTTGGCCACTTTTAAGACTTGTGGACTTGGATTCCCAGAATTCCCCAGCTAGCAGGGCTGGCTGGGGAATTCTGGGTGTCCACGTCCACAATAAGACTTGTTGCCAAGTCAGAAGTTGGCACATTTGTAGACCCTTGTTCTAAATCAGGGGTGCTCAACCTTGGCCACTTTAAGACTCGTGGACTTCAACTCCCAGAATTCCTCAGCCAGCCAAAATGGCTGGCTGAGGAATTCTGGGAGTTGAAGTCCACGAGTCTTAAAAGTGGCCAAGGTTGAGCACCCCTGTTCTAAACCATTCTTCTGAATCTGCAGCCTGATTCAGCCAGAACACCGCACACCGCCAACCGTACTTTATCCTTCAGCAGAACACAATTTCCACATCTCCCTCGATGCTGTAATTCACGCATGCCAATTCTTCACAAATACTGATGTCTTAAAATAGTTTTTAGGGAGAAAAAAGGCCAGGTCTTCTGGTTCCTGCAAGACTGCAGTCCCAGGCTTTATTAGAAATGCATCCTTTGCAATCAATAGAACTTATTTGTATATATGTGGGGTTAGACAGACTTGCAGAAAAGCACACCGAATAGTAGAAAGTGTGGCTTTACTCACATTATAGAGCTATTTGGCCAACAAAGCCCTGAATATATTCTTGATCAGAAGAAAAAGCTTAGTTGAAGGATATTTCTAGATTCATTTACTAGTCACAGCAGACACATGTGTTATTTTTGACTTAGTAAAAATTAAGTTGTAAGTCTTGAATCATGGTGTTTTCTCTCCTGCAGTTTCCCAGCCAGCGGTGGGCTGGAAAGGCCTGGTAGCAATAAGGTGGGCTCCAAATATTTTGGAAAATAGGGATTTGGCCAATGTTTAACTTCCAAGGACAGCTGTGAGAACTCCAGTTTGTCTCAAAGAAGCTTAAAAAGTAACGTTATACTGGGGGTTCTGGAAACATTCAAAGACTTGAATTTCAAGTGGAAATATCTTCTCAAGGCCACGAAGGTTAGAGTTACAGAAATAATCTTTATTAGTTACAGAAAAATGCTTGATTTGCACTGCAGTAGCCACACAAACGTTTGCACTGACATCAAATAAGCTGTTTTGGTGTCCAAAAGCTTCATAATTATGAACGTTGTTGAAGTTCAGGCTGGCTGGGGAATTCTGGGAGTTGAACTCTACAAGTCTTCAAATTGCCAAGGTTGGACACCCTTGCTGTAAACTAAAAACGTCTGAGTTAAAACTCATCTCAGCCATGAACTTGCTCGGTATCTCCAAGAAATTACTCTTCCATCTGAATAATGGTACGGTGGCAACCTAGGGGAGCCTCTTATTAAGGTACAACGTAACTACCACTACGTAAAGCCGAAGTTCCTCCAACTCTTTCTGTTGTGAGAAAATCAGAAACAAATAGTATGTCTGGGCTCAGGAAAAACCCTTCGCTCAGCCATAACATGCTCAGTTATGCAAGAGGGATGTGTACAGGAACGCATGTTTGTACAGCCTGCAGAATTGCCAAATATTATTTCGCATTGCATGATCGACTCCGGAGAATAAATAAAGGCAGGAAGGAGGGTGTTCCACAAGCTGAGCCTCCAATGGCACTTCTCTCAATCTAGGTCAATGTCATGTTTTTTTAGGGAACGAGACAGAATTGTCCTCTAAGCTAACAGACAAAGTCTCCAAGGAACTGTAAACTTTATTACACGCAGGTGGAAATTCAGGCTTGGAATTTTATTTTATTTATTTATTTATTTATTTATTTATTTATTTATTTATTTATTTATTTATTTATTTATTTTTAAAAAATGTTCTTTGGCTACTTGCACCCTTCAGCTAAGTGTTCTGACTGGAGGCCCCAAAAACAGGTTATCAAGAAGGATGCAAGGCTGTGGTTCTCAAGAAACAGCTGGATGGCTAGCTCTATGGGTATAAACTGGGCTGGAAAATTCTGAGCGTGAATTGTAGGAGGACCAAATTGCACAACTAACTGGAAAGAATAATCAAGAGGGAAATACAATGTGCAAAGAAGGAAACTCTTTAGGATCCAGCCACTGCAATATGTTTAAACAGTGATTAGAGTGAGGGTTTTTTGTGCTCTATGAACTTGGCTGTTTTCTTGCCGACGTTTCATGACCCAACTAGGTAACCTCATCAGTGCTAGAAGAGAGTGGGGGTTGCAGGGAGGAGGAGGAGGAGGAGGAGGAGGAAGAGGAAGAGGAAGAAGAAGAGGAAGAAGAAGAAGAAGAAGAAGAAGAAGAAGAAGAAGAAGAAGAAGAAGAAGAAGAAGAAGAAGAAGAAGAAAAAGAAGAAGAAGAAGAAGAAGAAGAAGAAGAAGAAGAAGAAGAAGAAGAAGAAGAAGAAGAAGAAGAAGAAGAAGAAGAAGAAGAAGAAGAAGAAGAAGAAGAAGAAGAAGAAGAAGAAGAAGAAGAAGAAGAAGAAGAAGAAGAAGAAGAAGAAGAAGAAGAAGAAGACTGTGAGATCCTTGATGCTCTGAGCTTGGTGGGTTTGGCCAATAAAAGTCAAACTCAGAATCAAATCAGGGGATAATTCATGAGGACCCAGAAAAACCACTAACCCCCCCCAAACACAAGATGTGGCGCCTCAAATTAGCTTCTCCAATGGTGTCGTGCAGACCCACACATGGGTGCACGCTCCCCTCTCTGGCTTTCTTGTGTGAAAGCTGCATATTCATCGTGGATCTCCTGATGGCTGGCGATGAAATTTGGTCCATTTCACAAAGCTTTCTTCCCTGCCTGGAGAGGAGATGGATCTCAAGTGTCAGGGCATAAAGAAGTTCAACCAAGGGGCATCTGTTAAACAGCTGTGGGTTAGTTGTCTGGCAGTGTTGGCGCAGATGCTCTCCTCATATCTCCCTGCCTACACCTACGCTTGTAGCAACATATGTGCACGCAGGAAAGCCAAAAACCGACTGATTTTAATTTCAGGAATGGCATGCACTCGCACACAAATAGACAGACGGCGTGGTAAATGCTATGCATACGCTGCTCTGACACATCTTGGGGAGTTAATAGGACTTTGAAATGCCACTTTTTCTTCTGCAAATGCTTTCTCTTAAGGCGAATCCAGGAAGAGCGTATTCTACTGGAAAGAAAGCATTCTGTTCCTATCTAAAAATAAAAAGCTATTCGAGTCATTGGTGAAGGATAACAGAAAGGAGAATAATTGGATTGCAGTAGAGTTATGGTTCGGCCTGTATCAAGGCACGTTTATACCGTAGTTTTCTCTGAAGAGCAACCTTAGCAGAGTCCAGAGAAGAGCAACAAAGATGATCAGGGCACTAGAGGCTAAAACATAGAAAGAACATTTGCTATGTCTGGTTTCATAAGAAGGACTAAGGGGGACATAACAGTCTCATGTCAGGAAGAGCCCCAAGGAACGGTTGGCCACCAGACGTTGTGGGTGCTCCAACCCTGGAGTCTCTTAAGAAGAGACTGGACGGTCACTTGTCTGAAATGGTACAGGGTCTCCTGCTTGAACAGGGGGTTGGACTAGAAGACCTCCAAGGTCCCTTTCAACTCTTGTTATTCTGTTGTCTGTAAAGTCGTGGTCAGCTCCATCTTAAGAAAGAGACCCTTCTCCTAAGATGCTGTGAAATACATGCGCATCAATTGCACATTTCCCACATCCCGAGTTATACACTACTTACGTTGTTTATATTCCACTTTTCACTGAAAGGTGTTTAAGTTGCAAGAACAGCTTAAGAACACCCCCCCCCAAAAGAAATACAGTTTAAAACCCTGTGCTGTTAGATGACCCTGCTCTAACCTATTCTGGGCAATTTTTCTTTTATGTAACCCGTTTTGGCTGCCTGAGCTATTCTTTCCAGCTCATTTTATGCATTCTTCGGTTGTCCTTATTTCCTGTTCATAGAGAATAACCAAACGAATTCAGGAAAGACCGGCCTCGCCAGTTGGAAGATCATCAGAGCTCCGAGCTTGCTGGAGGAAATAAGGCTCCTTTGTGTCAGAGATATGACTGGTTTCTGGTAGGCTGGCTTGTGGATCATGCAAAGGTTTCCATCTCATGCCTACCTTTTTGTTCCTGATATTTAAGAAAACAGAAAAGCCACAGCTGCCAAGAAGTGATTTATAACCACGTTTCCTTTTCTGATTTGAGTGATTATGGGACATCAAGTTGTGGTTGATTCTTAGCGACCACATAGATGTTCTCCAGATTCGTTTCTGAAGAAAAAAAATGCTATTTTGTTCAGACTAGGAAAAAAAAGAGAGTTTGTACTTGTGTAGAGCTAAACTCTCAGAGTGAGAAAGGAGGCAGAGAATACAGTTTGGCACTATATCTAAGCTAGTTCCGGTATTATGATCTATTTCGTCTTTTTAAACTGACATTCATCTACCCATCCATCCATCCACCCACCTATCTATCCACCCACCTATCTATCCACCCATCCACTTATTCCTCCAACTACTTAATCCCTCCCTCCCTCCCTCTATCCACCCACCCAAATTTTAAAAGAACCCATCAAAGCCAAGAAAAGCTCCCAGTGGATCAGCACATTTAGAATTGGGCAAGGAATTCCTTAATAATAACTACATACTCCCGTTTGTACCTTTGAGTGAAATACAAATGTAAATGCAAAATTGGAACAAATGCCTGTAAGATATTATTAGCTTTAATTTATGCAAAAAAAAATGTTGTCAACACAAACCAGGCTACTTAAACACCTCTTGTAATGAGTGTAAATTAACTCTAAGCAACTCTGCTCATATCCAAGGTATTCGAAAACTATTACCTTCCTTTTTTCCTCCTAGTAAACCGATCCTGTCATTTCATTAGTCGGCTTGCATGCACAAGTCAATATGAAATCCAGAAATTCAAATCACGCTGTGCCCTGGTGGGAATTTCCTGCTGAGGGCAATGCTGAGCTCTTTGCATCTTGAGTGGCTGTGAATGCAAAAGGCCCAATCCTGAGCTAAACAGGGGCTCCCTGTCTTCATTATGCAAAGAGCCCAAATCCAGAAAATTCTATGAAAATCCAGAAGACAGATGTGGTTACAGGATTGGCATTTTCCTGGTCCCCCCCTCCCCCCAGCTGGGAAATTTTTGTGGTTAGGGGGGCCACAAAATTTCCCATCCCTGGAGGGAAAATCCCTAAAATGTGGCCGCATTTTGTCCAGGGTGCTTGTGTGTGTCGGCCAAAACTTTCCATTCTGTTGAAGCTGGGAGTTTTGTAAAGTTAGCCGCCTTATGGGATTTTCTAAGAATTACCAGGTTTTGCTAAGGAGGTTAAACTTGGACAGAAATAATCAGAATTTTCCCCATGAACCTTTTGCAACTTATACTTTATGCTGCAAGCCGCCCAGAATTGGTGTGAGATGAGCAGCAAACAAATTTAATCAATCAATCAAACAAACAAATAAACAAACAATACCAGCACTCCATATTCAGATCCAATTTGACTATGTTATTTTGCACTAAAAGAGTTAAATGGCTTGGAACTTAGCATAATCATTTTCAAAAATTGCTTGCATCCATGTGAATTTCTCCGAATGTGAACTGCTTCAGAAACAGAGCCATTCCTTCTAAAAATACTGAAAAACCAGAGTTCCTGTTTCTCTGACAGCCAATATTCCACATTTCTGCTGAATCATCTCGGAAAAGCCGTGATTTTCAATACTGTCCTTTTCAAGGGATTCCCATACGAAGGGATGAAAATAGCATTACACTCATTTACTCAGGATAGTTAAAAAAAAAAAAAAGCCAAGAATGTTTAGGTATTCAATGCAAAACCTAACACAGGCATTCTTCCCAGCACTACGAGCAATTGAAATCTGTTGATTAAAAAGAACAAAAAGTTACCCTGGGGTAAGACCGGCGGCTAATAAATCTTACAAATAAAATTAAAAAAAAAAAATTAAGAAGTTTCAGCTCACAGCAAGCTCATCCAATACACCCTGGGTTCCACGTTTTTCACAATCTCCCTTCCCAAATGGTTTTCCACGATTAATGCGCAAGAACAGTGAAAAGCAAATAGAAGTTTAGAAGCATCTGCGCGGCTCGTATGGGGGGGGAACCCTTACATGTAGACAGTTTACTGTACTCAGCTGCAAACATCGACGCGCTCATAGAAAAATATGTCAATGGACAATATGGACAATTCAACGCCGTACAAACCACATCATTCAGCCCAGCCCCGATGCCAAGGCTCACATTTGTCAAGAAGGCTTTCCGAGTGCCAGGAGAATAAAAACAGTGGCAATTTTTTACTTTTTCAGAAAGAGGAGGCAAGAGGGTGAATGCTGCTCTGTTCTCCACAAAGGGCTTGTTATATCATCCCTTCACTGAAATACGCTGGGTTGGGGGGTGGGAAACGTTAAAAGACCGACTTTTCCAGGCTATGGACTGGCTGGGTTATTTAAAGCCAACTTCCCCGGTGGAGTGAATGACTCTGGCACGGGGCACCCCGGCTGGGAGAAATGCCATTTTGGACTTCGAATCTCTTCTCTACGTTATACGGTTCCGGACTGCACGAAATGCAATTTGTGCATCCAGTTGGAAGCATCTTTGTGGTCCCTTTATGGGGTTGGGAAGAATGTCTGAATGTGACTGGGTGGCCTGCCTTCATTATTATTTATTTTATTTTATATTTTATTTTATTAATTTTATATTTTATTTTATTATTTTATTAATTTTTTATTTTATTTTATTTTATTTTTTATTTTATTTTATTTATTGTTTTATTATTTTTTATTTTATTTTATTTTAAAATGTATTGGCCACCCATCTTACTATAGGGTAAGTCTGGGCGGTTTACAGTCATAAAAATATGTCATAAAATGGACATATTTTAAACTAGTGTTATTCAGGGGCTGCAAATACTTGCATAAGGAAAACAAAGGTATGATTTTTTTTTACACCAGCCTAAAAAGAAGAATAGGATTCTGTTACCACTGTATAATTTGGGTTTGTGTGCACGCGGCATCTGAAGAAAGGACAGGGAAAACAAGGATTGGAAGTTATGAGCAGCATTCATACTGCAGATTTATAAGAATATTTCTGCTAAAAGTGAACATATGGGGATTATTAGCATAGAGAATAAATAATACTAATGGCATTACCTATGGGGAACAATGCAAGCAGGAGCTAAGTCAATGTTTAATTCTACTGCGGGGGAAAATGGATGCATTGCTGTGAGAGAGACACTTTTGTGGTTCACGACAACATTTCTTCCTGGAATTTATGTCTTACCTGTAGCTGTGAAACAATACTGCCGGGCAGATGGGTTTGGATTCTGTGTTTACTTTTCCTATCAAATATTTGCAAACAAATGGAACAGAGCGAGCATGATGGGCTTACAGTTTAGTGCAGAAACCTTGAGGTAGAGGAGGTATGCAAGAAGGGATGGGGGTTTGTGGTGGTGGTGGTGGTGGTGGTGGTGGTGGAGGAGGAGGAGGAGGAGGAGGAGGAGGAGGAGGAGGAGGAGGAGGAGGAGGAGGAGGAGGAGGAGAAGAAGAACAACAACAACAACAACAACGGGATCCTTGTTGCTCTCTGAGCTTGGCTGTTTTCTTGCAGACGTTTCATGACCCAACTAGGTAACATCATCAATGCAAGAAGTTTGCTCAGACACCAACCCCCCCTTCCTGTGTAGCACCGAGGATGCTTCCTAGTTAGGTAATGAAATAAACAGTCAAGCTCAGGAAGTACTAAGGACTCCACAACTTCAGAATCCTCTGTAATAGGCAAGATTTGCCTGATTAGTGAAGGCTGGCTTATTCCATATAATCAATAGGGTCTCACCATCCTCTTATTCCCCTTTCAAATGTACAAGATGCTACGTCATGCCTATGTTATGTACCTTTTCAGATCAATCAACCAACATTGGAAGCTGAAGACCCAACAATTAAAAAGAAATCAACAAAAAAAGTCCTCCTTAGACCAAAGAGACTTCACAGTAACTTGCCATTAAACCCCAGGATTGAAATGTCGATCTACAAACAGACATGTAGTGTCGAAGTGGGTTCCTTGCAAGCAGTGTGTGACAGATTACAATATCCCTAAGGCAGGAGGACAGCTGAAGGGGTGAAGGAGGGATGTATTTGCAAGCTGCAAGCCATCCTTTGCATCACACTGCCCCCAAATGTCTGAAGGCTGCTTTGGATCTCAGGGCTTCAAAGAGGATGAGAATTATACCCCATTTCCATGTTTCAATACATCTTAAATAAGGTGGCATTGCTTCCTACCAACAATGCACAAACAGCTCTTGGGGCAACTGACAAACATGCACACACATGTACATATAGACAAAAAAAATATCCAAGAATCTAACTTTTTTTTTCATTCCAATGTGACTTTCCACAACAACTGCAGCTGACGAAAGCCAAGAATTAAAATTAGTCTGAAGTCAGCTGTTGGTGTCAAATAAAAATCCCGGTTAGCACACGATAACGTTTGTCGTGGGTCTTGCAAGATTTTTAAAAAGGGCCACATTGCAGTTAATTTGTATTCTGTGTTATAAACATAAATCAGAACAGACTTTTAATGGATGCATAAATATTCCCTTTTGTGCACATCTTAATTACACCAAGTGGCATTTAAAAGTATGTGTTAACCCTAATAATTAGGGTGTTTAGGTTTGCAATGTGTGTTTTTTTAATTTTATAATGAAGTAAAATCTGGAATTTGGAACTAGTCAAATGCTATATTTTGATAATCTGCTGTACTAATATCAGCACACAGGCTGTGCCCCGCTCCCCAAAGTATATAGATTCATATTTAAAATTGATTACATCTAATAAAGCAATACTGAAAAATAGTAACAATCTATACTTACAATAAGGAATGTGTTTTGAAAGACAGTATGGACAACTTCATCCCAATTAGATTATCCAATCTGGGACAAGAACACAGTTTTGGGCTTCTGTTTACAAGGTGCTAATTTACAAGTTAAATGAACAAATGGGCATTTTTAAACCACAATGACTCACTGCTGGTGGACTATAGTACAACAGGAGTGAACTTTACTGCGTTTCCCATTTAGAATATTTTCATTAATTGAAAATGAATCTCCTCGTTTAAATGCAGGAGACATCCAAGTCATGGGCAGTGCTCCAAAACCTTTTGTGATGTCAAGGTTTAAATATTTATGCTTCTTCCTCTTCAGTGATTAATGCTATGCTTAATTGCACTAAGGAATGCAAAAGTTAAGATGGTGGGGGGGAAACAACACCAAGGCCCAGGTAAAATGTCGCTGTTGATTCATATAAGGAAGGAACGGTTGCTGGAATTGGGGGTGTCTAGTTTAATGAAGAGAAGGACAAGGGGGGGACAGCATAGCAGCGTTCCAGTATCTCAGGGGCTGCCCCAAAGAAGAGGGAGTCAAGCTATTTTCCAAGGCGCCTGAAGGCAGGACAAGAAGCAACGGATGGAAACTGATCAAGGAGAGAAGCAACCTGGAACTAAGGAGAAATTTCCTGACAGTGAGGACAGTTAGCCAGTGGAACAACCTGCCTCCAGAAGTGGTGAATGCTCCAACACTGGAAGTCTTTAAGAAGAGACTGGACAGCCATTTGTCTGAAATGGTATAGGGTTTCCTGCCTGAGCAGGGGGTTGGACTAGAGGCAGATTGTTCCACTGATTGATTGTTCTAATTGTCAGGAAATTTCTCCTTAGTTCTAGGTTGCTTCTCTCTTCGGTAAGTTTCTAGAATGCAGCAAAGTCTGAACCAGAATTTCCAGATTCACAAGTTTCTCATCAGCTCCGCGGCTGCCTTAGCTTTCCAACTGCGCCAAGAAATCCCGTCTCTGCTGATCCCTGGAAACCATCTTTGCTGAGATGACACGTCTTGAGTTTTAATCTCAGGCACCGGCAGCAGCACTTAATAAGTGGTATAATAAAATAAAATAAAATAATAAGTGGTAGGCGATTGCCAAAGGAAGGAAGGAAGGCGAAACCGAGTATGTTGCAAGGGTAGTAAAAACTTCATCCTAGGTTTCTCCGCTCGGTCTGCTTGGCTGGGTTGCAAAAATTGCAATGGCTTGGGCATTAAAACAGACCTTCATGCTCTTTCAGCACTCTGCACGATAGATGAAAAACATCTTCACAATCTTTACCAGGCACCTGCTGCTTTGGGGCGAACGCAACGAAGTGCCAACACTCTGTGGCAAATGTCTTCTTTGTTATAATAAAGCTGCTCCATTACAAGAGAAATGGAAGGTCTGTAAAATCCTGCAGAGCAGTGTTTCTCATCTGTGGTGACTTTACGATGTGCGGACTTCAACTCCCAGAATTCCCCAGCCAGCAACGCTGGCTGGGGAATTCTGGGAGTTAAAATCCACACATCGTAAAGTTGCCAAGGTTAAGAAACAGTGCTGTAGAAGGTTCTGTAGGAGTTTACAGAGAGGTAAAGGAATTTAAACTTCACTTGTATTACAGAATTGAAAATTTACATAAATTACTCGTGCAATAAATCCTCCCCCCCAAAAAAAAAGTCTGAATATTTTCCACAAAAAATTATAAAGGTAAACAATCCTATTTTTCTATGCTGTTTTTAAAAGCAAAACTTTACCACTGAAAATATGTAAAAACCATGTCAAATCTGTGATTTCCCTAGCTTACAGAATACAGCCTAGAATACAAAATAATAAGAGTTGGAAGGGACCTTGGGGGTCTTCTAGTCCAACCCCCTGCTCAGGCAGGAGACCCTATATCATTTTAGATAAATGGCTGTCCAATCTCTTCTTAAAAGCCTCCAGGAATGGGGCACCCACGATGTCTTTGAGGGAAGACATTCCACTGGTTAATTGTTCCCAGTGTCAGGAAATTTCTCCTTAGTTGCAGGTTGCCTCTCTCCTTGGTTCGTTTCCATCCGTTGCTTCTTGTCAGGCCTTCTGATGCTTTGGAAAACAGAAAATTGCTTGCCCTAGGAAAGAAAGCTTTGCCTTCAGCTGCATTTGAAAACCATCTGTATAAAGGAGACCAGCTTAGAAGGAGACTAATAATATCACCTTAATACATTTCAAAGCCTAATTGATTTATGATGGCATCAACCGTGTGAAAGAACATCTCTCGTTGGCATCTTTTACGCTAATGGGCTATGGTGCCATGGTGCAGTTGGGCAATGTTTAATATCCATCTGTAATTTTGAAGAACAGTAACAGGGCACACACGGAGAGACACACGTCTATATACATTCAGATGCCTAAAAGCTTATCTGATATAATTAAGCTTTACATGAATGAACTGAAGGTGAGATGTAACCACACCACCGATTTTGCCTATAGGACAAAATGGATGCCAACATTTAAACTCTTCCGATGCAAATTCAGTGTAACCAAAAAAGAACTGGAAACCAACATTACTAATATACCAGGGGTCTTCAAACTTGGCCCTTTTATGACTTGTGGACTTCAAACTCCCAGAACATGAATATTATTCAATTCAGCTAGAAGGTTTAGGAGTTCTTTTTGATATCAAGCTGCTTTATTTCATAAACTTACTTTACTTTGGGACAAAGAAGGAACAATAGGATTCCACTGTGTTCAAAGGGTTAACCCTTCCAGTCTTTTGAATATTTCAATTTTCATCAGTTGATATGGCTGGATTTCATAAACTTACTTTATTTTGTGACAAACAAGCAAGAATATTATTCAGTTCTGTTAGAAGGGTTGAACAGTTCCTGTCCTTTAAATCTATCCATTTTCATCATTCTGGCTTCACCGTTGCTTGATCAGCTTTAAGGCCGTAATCAGACGCTCCGATTAAATTAATGTCCCCTCCTGACTTAATCACAGGAGCGATTCCTCTGCAAGACCTGATTTTGGTAAAGAGACCTCCCCGCCAATCACAAAGGATTGTTGGAGCTTAAAGGATTATGTTGGGAATTACTCGCAGGGGAAGGTCATGTGAATATATCAAATTTGGTGCCAGGAAGATCAGTGAGGTGGCAGAGTCAGCATTCATCCCTTAAGGTCTGTTGTTGTTTCCCTTCCGCAGCTATGCGACACCTGAATTGAGGTTAAACTTCAGAGTGGGCAACCGGAGAAGCAAATATGTTCCCTTTCTGTGGCCGAGCAGCTGCTGGACCCCATCACTCTGAAGCATGGTGATGCTGGCCAGGTGAGTGACCGGTGCATTCATTTTGCAAACTTTTCCGTTACAAACAAACAACAACAAAAACCCCTCCCCACGAACCCTAATTATTAAACACACACATGCAGAATGGTGGAAAGGAGAACTGTTGTATGATTCATAACTCAAAAAAAGGAGGCCGTCGCATGGGTGAGCTTTTCCAAAATGGGGAATATAACGCAAAGCACCGATCTGAGCACCGAGTAAATCCTTAGGTAATCTTAAATCAGCTTGCTTAATAGCATTTTTTCCAGGCAAAAACTCGCGCTGCAAATCCAAAGATCTCTCTGTGCTTAATGTAATTATTTTTTTTCTTTGTGGCTCGTGACATAGCGGAACAGGGCCCAGGAAAATGGGACCAGGGAATTATTATTTTTTTTAATCTAAAAGTTCATTTTTATGAAGTGCTTCTAAGCTGCCAGGCAAATGCCAAAAAGATGGACAGCATCCTAATTCAAACAGGGCTTCCTTCTGCAGAGGATACGTGAAGCCAGCTCAGGTCTGGAAGTCACAACAATCTCTCACTGATCTAAACAAAAGAAATTATAAAAACCCCAGGGAGACAACCAGCCTATATCCCTGTAAGTCATAGAGGTAGAGAGAAAAATTAGATCTACTTGCCTGCAGCTTGATCGTTTTTATTCTCCTAAAGATATGATTTCATTAATGGAGTTGGAAGGGACCTTGGAGGTCATCTAGTCCAACCCCCTGCTCAGGCAGGAGACCCTATACCGTTTCAGACAAATGGCTGTCCAGTCTCTTCTTAAAAACTCCCAGTGTGGCAGCACCCACAGCTTCTGGAGGCAAGTCATCCCATGAGTAAGGATTGCTTTCAAAGTTACCTGGATGAACTATTATTTTTTTCTAGGGGATTTCTATTCTGCTTCTCCCATGTTATGGAGGCCGTGGCCCAAACAAATAGGTTAGCAACAAGAGTCCATGAAATGATCCAAGCCAATTCCCAAATAAAGATCCTGATTCGAGTACGAGGAAGGCTTCTACAGATTCCACAAGGCAACAAGTACAGGTAGTCTGCGATTTACAACAGTTCGTTTAGTGACCGTTCTAAGTGGCAACAGCACTGGAAAAAAGGTGACTTATGACCGTTTTTCACACTTAACCACCACTGCAGCATCCCCAGGGTCACGTGATCAGAATTCAGAGGCTCGGCAACTGGCATGCACTTGTGACGGTTGCAGTGTCCCCAAGGTCATGTGATCCTCCTTTTGTGACCATCCAACAAGCAAAGTCAATGGGGAAGCCAGATCCACTTAACAACCGTGTCACTAACTTAACAACTGCAAGGCTGTAAAACGGGGCAAAAGTCACTGAACAACTGTCTCACCTAGCAAGAGAGATTTTGGCCTCAACTGTGGTCGTAAGTTGAGGACTATCTGCAGTTTCAGTGCCTCTGTTACCCACCATTCTAGAACTTTCCTTCAAGGTTCCTACTACTTGTGTAAACCATCCTTCCCTCTTTCCCTCTTGGAAAAAACCCAAGGCAGAAGATTCTTAAGGCAGATTTATTCAGTATTGATACCAGACAGTTATTTACTCAATCAATTTACAGCACAGGCTTCCAGACTCTCCCTCTCAGCTGCAAGCTGCCCAAAAGCAATTACCTGCATTTTGTAGGCTCCTGCGAGCCTTAAGCATCCCGTTGCACAACTATGGAAAACTCCAGTCTCCGAGTTTCCCAACTGGGAAAGGAGATCAAAAGCACCCTTGGCGTTTACCTTCCACTCCTTTATAGCGCACAAGGTGGCTCCCACCGAACACGATGTACTAACCTAGGCAGGCAGGCAGACAGCGCATGCTGAAATATAATTGCATTATGCTTGTGCTCCACTAATGATTAAGAATGGAACGGAATCGGTCTGTCCTGCGGTAGTAAATAGTCCAGGCAGACGATCCATCTTTGTGGAGACTTAAGGCTGGTCCTGAAGATGCTACCTAAAGGCCATATATGGAAATAAACCAAAGAATACAGGACTGGCCAGAAGTTGCACCAGGGAGAAAAGAGATAAATAACACAAAAATCCAGACGCTTGGTGCAGCCCCCAATTGTAAGGAGGTGGTCTCTGAATCTAGCTTGGCTCCAGAGGAGCTCATGAAATATGTCCAATAAATAACTTCTTGGCAACAAAAATTGCCTCCTTGTGCGATATTTTGTCGAGTCTACATCCCTGTTATTTCTTGGTAATGTCCCATCCAAGCACTAACCCAGTCAACCCTGCTTTGCTCTCTGAGATCGACCAATGGGGATTGGATGTTTGCTATTTGGCAGGACCAATGATGAAAACAAGGAGACAATTGATTTTCAAAGGCCTAGCCGCACATTATACAAAAATGTAGGTGAGCACCACTGGTGATTTTCAAAGTGAAAAGCAATTAGGAGAAGGAAATTAGTGCTGTTAATTAAATCTTCCTGTCCACTCCAAGTCTTCCTCATTCCCTTGAAGTTTTTGCCATGCATGAAGCTCCAGAACTGTATTTGGTTCCATGTGAGGGAGAGGAGAGGACAGGAGAAAGGGGAGAGGAGGAGAGAGGAGAAAGGGGACAGTAGAGTAGAGTAGAGTAGAGGAGAGGAGAGGAGAGGAGAGGAGAGGAGAGGAGAGGAGAGGAGAGGAGAGGAGAGGAGAGGAGAGGAGATATTAAATCTGCTCTCATGCCACATAAAAATATTTCCATTCTATGAACTGACTGCCCCCCAAACGGTAGTCACCCTGCAAGTTTCCCATTGGTCCAAGCAGGCACAGGCCTCCCTGTTCCACCGTAAATGACATTACTTGAAAAAGACTTGTGGGTTATTCATAGAGCACCCACACCCTTGACCAAGCTGGATTTTCTTCTCTACTAATTCCAAAAACATTTTATCTCCGCTCGATCAAATACTTGTGTGTTACAAATAGTGATGACTCAGCCTGAAGGATTAGTTCCTGCCAAATCTAACCCTTCCCGCTTCAAGGGCGACATCAAGAAGACGGGCGCTCACTTTGGCGACAGAACGTAACCCTGAACGGATCCTGGAAATTAGCCCTGAAAAAATGCAAAGGACGTGACATTTTCCCCTTTGGAATTCCAAGTCTTCCTTTGCCAATCCAGAATCTTTTTGCTGGATTAATATTATTCTGTTCTGACTTGGGTGACCATCCACAGGTGGCAGGTGTCACATTCCAACTCATGAGCCAATTCATACTGTAGCCACCAAAAATATTTTCAAGCTGAGAAATCAACAAGGAACCTTCTTTGTAAGATTCCAGGGAGAATTGGGCTGGCGTGCTTGATCCTGGTTATTCAAGGGGTCAAAGCTTTCACTGGGATCTGAAACTGGAAAGGTCTGATTACTCAAAACTCATGCTTGGTGTAGTCCCTTATATGGAGATCCTGATGAGCTTTATCACCGCAACCGAAGGGAGCTTGAAAGCCAGGCAGTACTCCAAATTCTGTCCGGGGACTTTATGTATTCAGAGTGCTTCCAGAGTGGTTGCTCACTTCATCTTCCATTATGCACCTTAGGAGGAATCTGATAGCATCTTTTAGGCTAATTAATGTTGCTGAAAAGGATAAGCATCCAGAAAAGCTTTTAATGACATGGGTTGACCAGCAAAAGTGTTAAAAGTTGAGGGGTCCTTGGTGCTCTCTGAGCTGGGTGGTTTTCTTGCAGATGGTTCATGACCCAACTGGAGAACACCATCGGTGCAAACCCTGCTTCCTTCTAGCACTGAAGATGTTCCCTAGCTGGGTCATGAAACGTCTGCAAGAAAACCACTAAGCTCAGAGGGTACCAAGAACCCCAAAGCCCCCCTCCTCCTCCCTTCTCTTTCTCCTCAACCTCCCTCCCTTCTAGCACTGATGCTGTTACCTAGCTGGGCAATGAAATGTCTGCAAGAAAACCACCATGTTCAGAGAGCATCAAGGACCTCACAGTCCTCCTCCTCCTCTCCACACCCTTCTAGCACTGATGCTGTTACCTAGCTGGGCAATGAAACGTCTGCAAGAAAACCACCAAGCTCAGAGAAGCACCAAGGACCCCTCACTTCAACCCTGAGCTCCTTCGTTCTCCTCCATGCGTGCCAAGAGAGTCCTCCTGCTCTGGAACAACCACAGCCCAACACAGCCCTGCACTTCCAAGGCTGCAGGTAACACAATAAGAGACTTTCCAATCCAGCTCTTCAGACTGATCGATCTAAGGCCAAAAAGCAGATGGCCTGGCATTATTTCCCCACCACCACCAAAAAAAAAAAAAAATCCAGCCGTGAAACTGAGCCTCATGAAGAGTTTTGCTGGTGGTTTTTACACCCTCCCTGGAATCTTCCGATGGCAAACCGGCTTTTTTTTTCACGGGAATGCCAGAAAGTAGGCTGGTGGGTTTCACACACACACACACACACACACACACACACACACACACACACACACACACACACACACAAAAGAGAGTGGGTGGGTGGGAGGGAGGGAGGGGAGGCAGAGACTGTAACCCAACACCTAGTGGGTTATTCCAGGAATATCTGCCTTTCTACCAATCGATGGGAAGGCTCGGAAGAGAGCAGTGTGTGCACCACTCCCCTTCCAGTTCACAGTTTCCTATTTCTTGAAACTGGCTGTAAACAGAGCCAGGGAGGAGCCACGGGATTGCTCTGCCAACAGAAGCAGAAACTTTGTGAGTAATTTACTAGAGGACAAACAAGTGCAGCTCACATGCGAGGGAAAAACACCCTGCCAGATCGCCCAGCCGGAGGGTCTAGGATGGTCTAGGACGTTTGGTTCGCAGGAGCTACGGGAGGGGGAATAATAATGGGAGACCCCCTCGGCTGGGTCCCTTCTCTACCTGAAATGTTATTTATCAGCCATGTTTGACTCTGCAGTACAAAGGAACATGAGAACTGGACCGAAGGTAGGACTGGGGAAGATGGGGGGGGAATGGATGTTTGTGGAGGGGGAGCAGAACTAGCAGCCTTGGCCAAAGATTGTCAAAGCAAACAGAAGGAGGAGAGTTTGCAGGGGTGGGATGTGGGGCAGAGGCAGGAGTCCGCTTCAACGTCCTCGGGTGGGTGAGGAAGCAGATTCCCAGTAGGGTCCTCAGCGTCAAAATGTGGGTTTCCACCTTGTAAGGTGGCTTGCTTTAAGGCAGGGGTGTCTAACCTTGTCCACTTTAAGACCTGTGGACTTTAACTCCCAGAATTCCCCAGCCAGCCACGGAGCAAGGATGTCCAACCTTGGCCATTTTAAGACCTGTGGACCTCAACTCCTAGGTATGCTGGCTGGGGAATTCTGGGAGTTGAAGCCCACAGGTCTTAAAGTGGCCAAGGTTGGGTACCCCTCTTTTAAAGTAACCTTCTCCGCTGTCTTCAACCGGAAACTATGGTTTGACTTGGGTGCTCTTCAGGTACAAGCAAATCTTGTGTCTTTGGGGGGAGAAAAAGAATTAAAACTCAACATATGTACCGGGGAGGCCGTAATACAGGGACTTTAAAAAAAAAAAAGACCTGAAAGAGCATTTGGTTTGATGTGGAACTCAGACAGACACGGTCTTCTGTTTGGGAGAAATAAGGGGTTGCTTTCTCCAATGGTTCTCCTCCTTGAAATGAATAGGTCTCTAATGTAAAGGAAGGCATGTGCTGAACATGGAAAGGAAGAGCATTGCTGAACATGATCTCTTTATCTTATTTATCTGTAATCCCACCTTTTTATTATTTTTACAAATAACTGAAGGAGGAGAACATATCCATCACACCTCCTATTTTCCCCACCACCATAACCACTCTGTCAGGTAGGCTGGGCTGAGAGAGACGGACTGGCCCAAAGTCAGCCAGCCGGCTTTCATGGCTAGGGCAGGACTTGAACTCAAGGTCTGCCACTTTCTAGCCTGGTGCTTTAACTACTATACCAAACTGGCTGGTTGTGACATTCTATAGAAACCAACAATGTTGGGTGTCCCTCTATTGCTTTATGGGGGAAAACTTGCTCAAAGGTAACATCCTAATTTAGGACGGTTACCAGGATGGGGAGCTGGTCCTCAAGAATGAATGGATGTTCAGCTCCTGAACTTCAGAAGGCAAAGAGAAGTTAGCAGTTGGTAGCATAACGAGACACCAAGATGCAGTGACCCCAACAATTATTACTGTCCTGTTTTCTTCAACAGTAATATATCCCCACTCTGAAAGACGCTTTTGTTAAACCAGCATCTCCAAGGGCAGAATCATAGAATCACAGGGTTGGGAGGGACCATGGAGATCTTCTAGTCCAACCCCTCCCCCAGTCTACAGCAAGAGACCTTATATCACCCTGGATAAATGGTGGCCCAATCCTTTCTTGAAAGCTTCCAGCAATGGTGCTGCTTGACTACAACTCCCAGCGTTCCCAGCCAGTCGGCCACCGGCCAGGTCGACTGAGAATTCATGGTGTTGCAAAACATCGGAAAGGCATCCTGTCGGAGAAGATCAGGCCATAATCTAGGGGCTAGGAAGGTTCCCCAGATTTACCAAGGAGTTATCCCCAGTTGGTTAAAAGGGAGGGCAAATCACACAGAGAGGTCTGGTTATTTTGGAAAAAGTCTGAAGTGCCTCTTTGGAACATTACATTTTATTTTAATGGCGTTTTGTTTTGTTTTTAAAGGAAGTGCATTGGCGTCCGCGGCTCTAGATTCGGGAGAGATGTTATCTCAAAGTCATAATGTTAATCCTTCAATTTAATAACAGAAATTATGGTATGCATGCCTTGACAATAAGTTACGAGGAAAGCAATTATAAAAACATTAATTTTGGCACTCTTTGGAGGAAGAAAATGTCTTATAGGAGGAAGGCAAGTTCTTAGAAATTACTTGGCGTGTTTATTTCAGATAAGGACCCCGGGGTGTTCTCCCTGACCTGTTCGGAGAAGGGCTAAATGAAAGACAAACAAGGAGCCATGTGCTTTCAGCTGCGCAGACAGGGCAGTGTTGAGCCTAGGCCAGGTTTTGTAGCAACACACCAACACAGCCCTTGGCACCTCAGCTGAACTCTTCTCAAGTTGCAGCCAAACGTCTAACCAGAATCAGAATCACAACAGAGCTGGAATGGGCTTCAGAGGCCTTCTAGTCCAGCTCCCTGCACAAGCAGGAGACCCTACACCATTTCAGACAAGTGGCTGTCCAGTCTCTTCTTAACCCTTGACTCGGGTTAAATCTATCAGGGTCACTAAGACTGCAATTTCCATTGGGCTGTAGGGCGGAAGGAAACAAGGGGCTGCCCCAAAGAAGAAGAGGGAGTCAAGCTCTTCCCCAAAGCCCCTGAAGAAGGCAGGACAAGAAGCAACAGATGGAAACCTATCAAGGAGAGACGCAACCTGGAACTAAGGAGAAACTTCCTGACAGGGAGGACAATTAACCAGTGGAACTCCTCGCCTCCAGATGTTGTGGGTGCCCCATCACTGGAGGCTTTCAAGAGGAGACTACACAGCCACCTGTTCAGAATTGTATGGGGTCTCCTGCCTGAGCAAGGGGTTGGATTAGAAGACCTCCATGGTCACTTTCAACTCTGGCATTCCCTACCTTGACCTGGTCCTTAATCATATTTTTCATTTCAGGCGGTTACCCTTTCATTACGATGACTGTATTTTCTCTTGGGGACCCCCCGATAAATGAAGGGGGTGTTCCTAAATTATGTATATATGAAAGCCTCCTTGAACCATGCAGGGATGCAATCAAAATAGTGGAAGAAGGAATTCAAGGAGAAAGTCCTTGTTTTTAGATGTCCTTCACAAGTGGCCACGGTCTTGCCTTCCACATGAAAATGGCCAGACCTAGGGAGATTGACTCAAGCGGTGAAGCCAAAATCTCCCCCATACAGGAATGAATTTTGGGAAGGATCTGCAAACATGTGGAATAATGTGGATGTTCTGGCAGATAAAATTTGTCTAAAAATAGAAAAACTGAAGGTCATCTTTGCAAAATACTGGAAAGCAATTAAGAGCACAGGACTTCTTGATTCAATCCTATCCTATCCTATTAATAACAGGAACATGCCTGTATAAAAAGCCGCCTTTAAGGCTGTACTGTATTACTGGGAAAAACACATGTCTTGCGAGGAATGTTGCCTCGATTTACCAAGATAAATAATACTTAAGTTTTTACAGAGAGTTTTCAGAAAGGAACACAATCTACTTTTTATTTTACTCTGCAAAGATGGATTAGAATAATACAGCCTTTGTAAAGGTTAGAAACAGAATGAGAGAGAGAACTGCCTTAAATCAAAGTAACCCAAAGTACCTAATAATTAAGTGTATTAATAATTAACCCGTTAGAATCACAAGATCTCTACTGATTTTTTTTAGACATAGACATTGAGTGCGAATCTATGAGACCCATGTTCTTCAGCAGGGGTCTTCTAACTTGGCAACTTTAAGACTTGTGAACTTCAACTCCCAGAATTCCCCAGCCCGTCTATATAATAGAGTTTCTTAGTCATCCAGGTCATCATTGTCCCAAAGGTGCTTTTTCAAGAGGCAACTGGACTTTCTTTGTTTTTCCTTGAAGACTTTTTGCTTCTCATCCAAGAAGCTTCTTCAGTTCTGGGAGTTGAAGTCCACAAGTCTTAAAGTTGCCAAGTTCGGAGCGCCCCTGGGCTTGGGGAACCCCAACTGAATAATTCCATAACTGAGATTTCTGTTATCCCGTAATACAACTCAGAGCTGGTCAAGTTCGGCAGTTCGTGGTGCAAATGTGGAAGAAGTTTGATTTTTGTCTTCTCAAAAGAAGCGTGTTGACATTCTTTCTTTTCTCTTCTCCTGTAGAAAAGCTGGTAACCAGCCGAGAAGGGTCCTCCTCATCTCGGGAACATCATTATGTGGAGCTGTGAAGCACTCAATGGTTCCAAAAACACTGAAGACCAGAATCTGTGCCATGATTTTCATCTGGTGATTTCCATTTTGTCTCTGCTCTACCTCGTCATCTGTTTCCCCATCGGCCTTTGCTACAATGGGCTTCTGGTTCTGGTCAACCTGTGCAACAAAGCTACCATGACGATGCCGGACGTCTACTTCGTCAACATCGCCATTGCTGGCCTCATCATCAACGCCATCGCCCCCATGTACCTGCTGGGACCCACCAGCACCAAATGGGCCCTCTGGAATTTCAACAACGAAGTCTACATCACCTTGCTGATTTTATTCAACATCTCCTCCTTGGTGATCATGTATTCCATCGCCTTACTCAGCCTGGACTACTACATTGAACGGGCTCTGCCGAGGACTTACATGTCCAGCGTGTACAACACCAAGCACGTGTGTGGCTTCATCTGGGGAGGGGCCATGCTGACCAGCTTCTCCTCTCTCTTGTTCTACATCTGCAACCATGTCTCCACGAAAATTATTGAGTGCTCCAAAATGCAGAACAAGGAAGCCGCGGATGCCATCATGGTTTTCATCGGTTACATCGTGCCGGCCGTCGCCGTGCTCTACGCCCTCGTGCTGATCTTGCGAATACGCAAGGAGGCCACACCGCTGGACCAAGACACTGGAAGACTGGACCCCTCTGTGCAGAGGCTTTTGATTGCTGCCGTTTGCACCCAGTTCACCCTGTGGACACCCTACTACGGGACCCTGCTGGTGAGCACGCTGGCCGCCCTGCAAGGCAAAGGGGTGGAGGAGAGCTACAGCCGGGGGTTGTACTTTACGAAGGGGTTCTCCAAATTCCTGGCTTTTTCCAGCAGCGTCGTCCTGCCTCTGCTGTACCGGTATCTCAGCAAAAACTTCCCAGGCAAACTGCAAAGGCTGTTTAAAAAGCTGCACTGCGGGAATCAGCCGTGTTCGCACGAACGCACAGAGGTCCAGCAGGTCGTCACGTAGGTATGAAGGAATGCTGGTGGGCGCCAGGTTGCCGAGCTGAGTCTGGAGGCCACTGAGCGAGGGTGCTGGAAAGGGTGGGCCCACGTCGGCGCCTCGCCATTTTAGCCTACCCAGGTAGTGACTCTGCGGAGAGAAAACTGTTGAGAATCTTGTCTGGGGGTTAAAATCGTAGTTTGATTTCAAGAGTTTTGATGCACTGAGTCGGTTTTGCAGGATAAGCTTTGTTTTAGCAATCTTGTGTGAAGGAAAAAACAACCACATCTGCAGCAGGCTTTTTGACCGAACACCTAGCACTTTGTAATCTTGTAGAATTTTTTTTTTTAAAGAGAGGTATTTTTATGTTTTCATATAAAATAATATGAATTTTAAATTTACAAAGCAGTTTTAAGTCAAAGGCCAGAGTGGCACCTTTTCAGTTACGATAATATCCATTAATAATCACGCTGGTCAAATTGCGTCACAACCTAGTATGATACTAAATTTTTCCTAATGTGCAAAGTTATGATTTAAACGAAATCTTTACTTCTAACTCTAAAGCAGGTGGTTTGAAGATGTCTCTTTGAACGCCTCCATTTCTTTTTCCATTCAGGAGTGAACAAAAAAGGGGCTTGCCCAGTTTTATTTTACACTGTGAAAGCATTTCAATCGAACAAAAGGATATAACTTTGTAGAAATCATAGGATGTTATTCTATCTAGTAAAATGAAGGACAGTTTAAAATGAAGTCAAGCTTAAGATGCAAACAAAAAATCCAAAAGGGCACCCAATGAATCACTCACAAACATTCCTTTAGGATGTACAGCATTCTTTTCATGGCTGAATTTAAAGCATTAACAGTATTAAAATTAAAAGTATTATCATCACTCAAAGAATGTTTGCGAGATATTAATGGATCAAAGGGATGGAAGGGATAACTCAATGGTGTGAGTACACAACTTAGAGGAGATTCACAGGGAACAACAAGGATTTCTTATCATTCTGGCCCTAATTTTTATGCTGCTTTGGACTCTAGTTCTGTCCCTGAGTCAGTAGTGCCATATCTTTTCCGTCCCTTTGGTTGGACCTAACAACAAGCTAGCATGAAGAAGTAGTCTAGGATAGGCTACTAAAAGCCATATATACCGTGTTATAAAGACAACATTTTGAATCTTCTCCACTATTATCACCAGAAAAGGTGCCCAAGAGGTTGGAAGGTCCCCCAGGTCCATACATCCTAGAACAAGGTCTGGAAAAAGGGATGAGGAACATCTCTAGATGTTCAGATGGCCTCCAACACAGGTTTTCTCCTTGGTTAGTCCCCATCCATTGCTTCTTGTCCTGCCCTCAGGTTGCTTTGGAGAATAGGTTGGCCTCCTGTTCTTTGTGGCAGCCCCTCAAATATTGGAACATATTCTCCATGCTCCTCATATGAAAGAGATTGTGAGAGCTGAAGACCCAACTCCATTGGAGGACATCACATTGTGGAGAAAGAGTAAACGACATAGGGAGCAGTTTCGCTTCTTCAGAGGTGAGATCAGAAATTTTGGGATTACAGAACTGATAGGCTGCTATGCTTTTACCGAGCTGCCATACAATCACACAATTTTGTCTGCTCCAACCTAACGTTTTGCTGTGACCCAGTGCCAGCTTCTCAGAGACGTGGGCTTGTAGAACAAATAGTTGAGTCTTCTCTAAAAGGCCTTGAGGGTGGATTTGGGAGGTTATCAGAGTTAAGACACTAATTTAGCCTAGGGAGTTACCACAAAGTCTAATTTAGTGGAGGGAGTTACCAAGATTCTCTGCAGGTAAGGAAGAAAACAATAGACTTTGTGTTTGCAGGGCTTAGCTGAAGTCTGATTAGTCTTACGATGCCCTCTAGGTCCAGCTCCTAATTGGGTAAAGAGATTCCCACAACTCTAGGTTGGGTACTGGGTCTTTGTCATAGATTTCATCTAGCAAGACCTTTTAAAAAAAAATGAAAAAGGCTGAGTACCTTACTTTAACTGCACATATAAGAAAGTGCTATAAAGTCTCCTGCTGTTTTATATGCATGTAATTGGGTAATATGGGTAATATCTGCCAAACTAATTGTGGAAGGTGTTTATAAGTGCTAGGATGTGGGGCTGACAACTCTTTAGGGCAGCGTATCTCCACCTTGTCAATTTGAAGATGTGCGGACTTCAACTCCCAGAATTCCCCAGCCAGCATATTGGGGAATTCTGGGAGTTGAAGTCCATACATTTTCAAGTTGACAAGGTGGGACTTTCTTTTTCTGAACCTACGTATTACTAGATCAAAGGACAATTGTAAAAAACAAAAAAACAAAAAACAGGAACCAAATGCCTTATGTAACTAGATCTCCACATTATTAATATCCTGTATCGGAAGCCACTTCGGTTCAAACCATTTGCATATTTCTCCACAAATCTTACTCACTGAGAATATCCTAGAGCCGTGCCTTTTCCTACTAAAATTGAGTCAGCATTACAGGGAAGAAAGAAAAAAATTCCAGTATGCAGCTAATTCTTAGCTGGTTTCCAGACAATGTTCCACAAAACCACTAAAGTTTATTCTTAGATCTCGAACGCTATCGGTTTCAAACAACTGTGTTCACTTTCGTAAACTTGGAATTAGGAGTATTTTCCCGAGCAGAATTTTGAGTGCGTTCCAAAGAGATAACAAGTGGGTAAATTTTATACGATCAGCAAGAGATGCGATCAGACGGAGGAGAGAGAGAAAATTGGAGGGGGATAAGATTTGAAATCTGTTCTCATAGGAACTTTTAGCACACATTTCTGCTGAAGCCTCTGAAAGATTCCAGCTATTTTTGTAAACAAAAAGTGTTTGCCATCACTCGCCGAACATATGAAACAGTCTACTGATGTAAAAAAGAGCATTTAAAAGAATTTATTAAATTATTTCCTAAGATTCAGATTTTTATCAGAGTTGAAGAATAAACTTCTCCAGCTCAATGAAAAGTACTGTATCTGGTCATACATAACAGAAATTCAGCAGGGGAGTGCTGCTTTTAACAGTGTTATTTCAGAATAGTATTTTGGTTTTTTTGGTTTTTTTAAAAAAAAGATTTATGATTTGTAGGTCTCCTTGTAACTGGGGAGGCAGTTATGTCAAATCAATAAACTGATAAATTGTTTACTCAGAGTCATCTTTGTCATTATTCCTCTCGGTTTGACCATTTCAAGGGTTGCTTGGTCTTCCTGGATTTGAGCACAGCCTGTCCTTGATTTACAGCCACAATTGAGCGCAGAATTTGTGTTGCTAACCGAGAAAGTTATTAAAGTGAGCTTTGCCCCGTTTTCCGATCACTAAACTGAGGGCAGGTGGCCCCTGGTGGGCGCAGAATGGATCCCACGTGACAAAAAGCATCCACCAAAGGGACCTAAAGCAAGATGGAGTGATGACCTCAGCAAATATGGCGGGCCCAACTGGCAAAACGCTACGGGTTGAAAATAAAACTTCATCCTGCAGTGGACGGACAAGGGCGAGGTTGATGAGGATGTAAATAAACGTTCGAATGAGTTTGGAAAAGAATTGCAGCCAGGGAAGATGAGCCCTGATGAGCAATAGCTCAGGGTTTATTTTTCCATAAATCCAACCTTTGTGTTTCCTGTTGGAAATTAGGACTCTGTTATCGCAAGATTTTCACATGGAACAGCACGGGCTTCATTGAGTACAAACATCCTGAGTACCAGATTTTATTTTAATTTTTTTTAAAAAGCACATATTCCGTTATGCATTCAATTCCAGGAAGAGCACCTACAAACGCGGATACACACACACACACACACAGAGAGAGAGACACACACAGAAATAGCATCCCATCAGAGTTCCATTTTCAGGAACTTCGTGCAACAAGCCAAAACATCAAGCCAAGGTTGATCTGGGTCATTTTTTTTATTAATGGGAGCCTGACGAAACCACAATTCCTGCTTCTACCTCGTTGTGCAATGAGATAAACTGTGTTCAGCTAAAAAACAAAAACAAAAATCATTTGCTTCTATTTGCTCACAAAGGAGAAAAGAAGTTGAGAGACCCAGAGATTTACTGCAGCCTGATCACCATAATCCAAAGCAACGTTTGCTCGGGATGATGGGATCTGTCATTCAGAACTCCAGGGCCCCTAGCAGAAGATGTTGTCCTCCGGACAGTCTCAGCTAGGAAGCTAATGCAGGGAGGATGGAAAGAACTAAGCTGCAAACAGTATTTATTTATTCCTCTCCAGGAAAATAGAGCATTTCCCCCCCCCCCCCCCCGTTTTTTGCAAAGCTTTTCAGAGTTCAAAGAGTTTAGTTCCCCCAAAGCGCCCCCTTGTGGTTAACTGGCGCCCCCTTGTGTGGTTAACGCAAGGCAACAGCACTGCCTTTATTCTACAATCATCCCCAAAGTTAACTGGCGTTTGCTGAGCTGGCCAGCTTAGCCCGGGCATGGCTCAGACAAGCAGAAAAGCTCATTTTCCAGCATCAAAACATCAGGGACAGACTGCTGAACAGGACACTTTTTATGGCAGAGAGCACAAAGGAGGGAAAGCAGGGCTTATAGGAGAATTTTTTTTTTTTTAAGCTACAGAAAAAGGCTTAACCGGTGAATCTGAATAAGTTTGAAGCTCTCTTAGGTTGCACCAAGATCAGAAGTCGAGCATCATTTAAAGGCAAATGGGGAATCCGGTCAGATTTTAGCCTATTTTCCTTCAACTGATTTGTTCTTGTGTGTCTCTGCAAACTAGCTCTACCCTTTAGCGAAGAAACAAAATCCAGTGAAGTGAAAGCTGACAGATTGGTTAAAAGGTTTCATGTGAAACATCCCAACAAACTGAAAACTAGTCATTAACATATGCTTTTATTTACATTACAGGATCTGTCCTTCTTGTAAGGGGGGCCGGATGTCAACGCTGCAAATATTGTATATTCTTACTTTGACAAAATATGCAGAACTGTCTGGTATTTTTAGAGTTAATGCAGAGCAGAGAAGGGAGGAGGGAAAAGCCTGCCAAACAGAAAGGAAGGGAACCTTTGCCCTTCACGCTAATTGGTGAACATATATCATGACAGCAAAGTAGGGAGTGGAAATGCTAGCAAAATACTGTTGGACATTTTGTAACATAATAAATGACATTTAGGAAAATCAATGCCTGGAAGTTCTTTGAAGTGTTTCATTAGCCGGAACCATAACATCGGAAGGCAGAATTGGAGACTTGAGAATTGCAAAAAGGGTCCATCAACCACTTTTTGAACAGCCTCGGGAGCCTCCGAAGCTGGAGCTCTCCACCAAGAGAAAAAGATCAGGGTTTGTTAGACAGGCACCCAAAAGGTCAAGCCAGTGGTGCAGCCAGAATTTAGTTTGTAGGCCAGGCAACTGTGATAAAACATAGAATAACAGAGTTGGAGGGACCTTGGGGGGTCTTCTAGTCCAACCCCTTGCTCAAGCAGGAGACCCTATCCCATTCCAGACAACCTTTCTTGAAAACCCTCCAATGATGAAGCACCCACAGGTTCTGGAGGCAAGGCGTTCCACTGGTTAATTGTTAAATTTCTCCTTAGTTCTAGGCTGGTTCTCTCCTTGACAAGGTTCCGTTCGTTGCTTCTTGTCCTGCCCTCAGGTGCTTTGGAGAATAAGTTGCACTCCCCTTCTCTTTGTCAACCCCTCATATATTGGAAGAGTTTCATCAGAAAGTGGCAACACAGAGGCAGGATTGATAACAGGACAGCAAGGGACAATGACATCGGAAAATTTGAAAAGAAAGAAGAACATAAAAATTTCGAAAGAAACTTGAAAATAAAGGGGCTTGTTTTCCTGATACTCGGTCCTCCAGACCTCTTGATCAACCAAAGACAAGGAATGTAGTAAATTCTTCAATACAAGCCACTGTAGCACTTCTGGTCCTGGAAAATGGAATTTCAAACATCGGAAAATAGAGAACATACATAAAGGGCTTTTTTCCTAAGAGAGAAGCCACTGGATGGCCTCACACGCTCAGAAATATATAGCTAAACACTACTTTTCTGTTCTGGAGCACCAAAATATCCCTCGGCTTAAGTCAACTTTAAAGTCACATGGTTGAGCCCTTTTCGCCCGCAATGGAGGCAACGTGTATGGTTTGAATTATGTGAAACCAAGCTCCTGTTCCTTAAAGAACTATAGGTTTTCTGTGAGCCTTACAGCTGGGTAATTGCAAACGTCACCAGCTCTACAGGAAATAGCCCCGTGGAAATTATTTGCTGTTCAACAGCCGTTATCTTTCAATCTCACCATAAAGGAAGTTTTCAGTCTCTCGCATCTTCAGAGCTTTTTCCTTCGCTGGTAAGTTATTGACTTTTTCAAATCAAACCAAATCTTTATTATGGTCCTGTATTTATCCCTTTTTCTACCCCATAAAAGCCCCAATGTATTGTGCAAGAAAACCACTTGCTATCCAGATGCTTTTCCTTTTTATAATACATTCAAAACAGAATTGTAAATATATGAAAATATATATCTGGAAAACGATGCTGTGAAAAAGCAAGAAGGTTTTTTTCCTCCAGGTCTGTTAGAATAATTTTGCAAAGTGTAAAGAAAGGGTTAGGTAGTTCCTGGGTGATCAAGAAGCCACATTTCAACCATTCAAAGAGGGAGAGGAGAGAAATAATATTTTACTAAAATGAAATATTGATGTTTGGGGCACAAAGCAGGAATTACACCCAGCCCAGATCTCAAATGCAGCATTGTTGACGTTCTTTCATTATCTATTTCTAAATTAGTTTCTGTATCCTAAACTAAATTATTAGTGTAATAATTTCTATCTTTTTGCCTCTGTGAATCCTGGCCTTAAGTTTTCCTAAGAAAGATTAATCAAACATCTACTACAGGGGTAGGGGTGTCCAATCTGTGAACTTCAACTCCCAGAATTCCACAACCTGTCATGCTGGCTGGATAATTCTGGGAGTTGAAGTCCACAAGCCTTAAAGTTGCCAAGATTGGACACCCCTGCTCTACTCCTAAGAATGATTAACGTGTTTGCTCTGCACACTTAAAACAATGTCAAGTAATCCTGAGTAGCTAGCAACAGATCTTTTGATTAGGCACAAAGTTGTTGGGGTGAACACAACTTTTATTTTCTCTAGCAAAACGGGGCATGAAAAAGAGCAATTTATAAAAAAAACAGTCTTCGTTCCTAAAAACGATCGTTATTAGGCAGTCTTGTGATTTGGAAGGCTTGAAGTCATCAGTTCCAAAACTAGATCTTCTGATCTAAGTGTCTGGGGTAAACACGAATAAATCATTTCAGTCTTTTGGAGAGAGTTGCAAGGCAATATTTGTCATCCTTCTTGAGCGTTGCAGAGAACAGTCTGACTAATGGAATAACAGAATAACAGAGTTGGAAGGGGTCTTATGGGTCATCTAGTCCAGCCCTCTGCTCAGGCAGGAAACCCTATACCATTTCAGCCAAATGGTTATCCAGTCTCTTCTTAAAAACTTCCAGTGTTGGAGCACCCACCGCTTCTGGAGGCAAGCAGTTCCACTGGTTAATTGTTCTGTTAGTCTACATACATACAAACATCAGCTCTCAGTGATAAATCATAAGACACCCATAGGAGAAGGTAGTCGATATCCTTAGGCATAAGACAATGCTGTAGGAATTAGGCGTTTAGCAGAGTGATGGCATGGGGGGGAGGAAACTGTCTTTGTGTCTAGTTGTTTTGTGTCTAGTTGTTTTGTGCCACAGTTGAGCAACACTGCCCTAAACTTTGAAGGCCAAAATCCCATAGGATTCATTCAAAGTCGTAATTCATCTCTAATCAATAATCCTCAGTTAAGAAATTTTCACATTCCGCTCCTTTAATTGGCTTCCTGCACCTTGAGCAGCTTCTGACCTGCCTTCCTTTCCAAAGCCAGCAGTCTGGTGATGCCTCAAGAAGAGGCAAAGAACCACAGAGGAATGCAAGGCGAGGAGGCGCCCCAGGGAGGGGTGGGAAGTGGAAAATTTTCTTCAGCTTTATATATTTTTTTTGCAGCAGCCAGCTTTTCCGTTTGCAACCCCCCCCAAAAAAGTGCATGGCTTCCAGAATGAATATGAAACCACAGTTCTAAGGTAGTGGATCCATCAAAGTGAACCGTTTCTCACTTTGAGAATAACTGGGTTTTAAATCTGAATTATTTTAAGAATAACTCAGCTGGGTTAAAAGGTCCACTTCTAACTCCGTTATTCTGTATTCTAAGTGTACTGAGGGAAGCAAATATTTACGTTAGGGTATCCAAGATGTTTCTTTGGGCTCATAAAATTCTGTACCTACATAAATGCAGCACAAACGGTGCCGGGGCATAAGCTAGCACTGTTATTCTGTGCTCATCAGATAAGATGGATTCAGACTTAGGACCCCGTGATTGGCTTAATGACCTGGGTGACTCATTTAACAACTGTTATAAAAGCAGTTGTAACACTGAGTCCATTCCTGTGGTGACACCACTGCAATGACTTACCACCAAAATTCTGGGTTCAAATGTGGCCATAAATTAAGTGCAATCTGGATTGCATGCCAGGGAACAAACTTAAAGAAACTCCTGTTTGAGATTTGGAGACGGATGCAAAAACTACTTTTTATGCAAGGTGAAAAACAAAAATCAAAAGTGCAAAACTGACAAAAACCAGCTGTTCCCCAGGGAAAAGAACTTCTTCTTTGTGGTAAGGGTGGTTTCTGTTTTAATCTTGCATCGTCTTGGATTCGGGTGTTTGGGGAAGCTGCTTTGAACCTGATCAAACAGAACAGCCTGCGTATTGCAGCACAGCCCTCAGACGTGACCTCTCCGTGGCAGATTTTCAAAATAGGTTTTATTTTTTTTTTTAAAAAAAGGCTGGCATGAAGCTTGGGCAGTTAGAACAGACAACTAAAATATGCTTTTGAGTACTCGGGAAAACACCACATGGCATTCAATGCAAAATGCTCATCCTTATTGCAGCACAACAAACAAACAAACAAATAAATATTGGCAACCCGTTTGCTTCTCACAAAGGAGATGAATATCACCGTTGGGATGGTGATAGGGCACTTTTGAGGGGGGGGCTTATAAAATGAGACAGGCTGCATTTACTGTGGTCATTTGCTGCAGGAAAAAAAATGTGATTGAATCCTTTCATGTTTTTATTTGCTTAAAAGGAAATGTGATGCTTTTCCAGGGCAACAGAATCATGATGGGAACATATGATTGAGCCATTATACTTTTTTTTTTCACCTAAAGAAACCCTTAACTTTAGGAATTTATAACTGCTATCAGCCTAAATGCCCATGTATACCATTAGCAACGAACAGTATAAGCAGATAACAGCTAAATGACATTTAAAAGAAAAGTACTCACAGTTTATAATGAGGCCTGGGGCGTGTTTAAAATCGTAAGGACCCAAAAGTAATGCTAAAATTCTTTTATTGTAAATTTGTATATATATATATATTTTACTATTGTTCTGAAACGCCAATGGTCAACACGGAAACTCAGACAGATTACATGGCCTGGAAGGATAATATCCTATTTAAAGTATCTGTACCACTGGGATGTAAAGAGGCTGTGACCGTCATAAATGTGAGTCGGTTGCCATGTATCTACGGTAAAATCTGATCGTGTGATCACAGGCATGTTGCAAGGGTCATTAAGTGTGAAAATGGGTCAAATGTCACTTTTTTCAGTGCTTTTTTCAAACGGTCACTAAAAGGACTGTTGAAAGGCGAAGGTCACAGGAAGGTCACAGAAACAGAGAGGAAAAGGAAGAATAAATTTCCAGGATCCATGTCCCATTCCTACGAATGGCGCTCTGATGAGACTCTTTTTAATTTAAACACGAAACACAAAACATCAATCTTGAACCTGGAAATAGAATTTATATAAATTGCCTACAGCAAGGAAGGCGGAGCCAGCACCTCTCAACTTTAAGAGGCGTGGACTTCAACTCCCAGAATTCCCCAGACAGCATCTGGCTGGGGGATTTTGGGAATTGAAGTCCACACCTCTTAAGCGTTGACCCGGTTGAGGAACACTGGCCTAGTCTATATATTTCTAAATAAACTTTCTCTTTTTGGGGGATATGGCCCATAACTTTTTAGGCTTCTTTAGAAATATACTGGACGTTTTTTCTCTCGGCGTACAGACTTCCCTGGTTTATTGTGTGACTTCACCTCCTTTAAAAATATCCCCTTCTCTTCCCTTTTCAGCTCCTGCGGGGCCCACCGCCCTCCCTCAAAATGCTCCCGCATAACATGACCTGGATGAACTACCCAAGCCTGAGCAAAGATCCCTCCACCAACTTTAAAGAGATTATATTTGTCCAACAAGTCATATCAAGGTTCATGCACGTCTACATTGCTTTCTTTGTGCCAATGGGTTTATTAGCCGGCACAGCTGTCCTGGGAATTTGCATCCAGAATTATCGGAGTCACATCCTGGACAAATTAGACATCCTGTTTTTTTCCCAGACGGTCAGCAATGTCTTCCTCATCCTTTTATCGCTCACGATCGCCGTGCGGCCGGCTTATCTCCAAGTGTCCTACCTGGCCTGTGGAACGCTGTCATTCTTTTTCAACCTGGGTTATTTCTCTTCTCAGTTCTTCCTCCTCGTAATCATTCTCAGCCTTTGGCTTAGCAGATCCCCTCCCAAAAATGCTCTGATCGGCAAGGCGCACCAGAGCCCAAAGATGTGTGTCGGTTTTGTCCTGGTGTGCGGTTTCTGCGCCGCCTTGATGCTGAGTGCCCTGCTGGGCATCGAAAATTACCAGGAAGAAACAGCCTGCCAGCTGGATCCCTTGTTTGCCTGGCCTGAATATGAGATCATTAAATTTACCTTGGGGTTCTGCGCACCGTCGCTAGCGGAGCTACTGTTCTCTATCCTAGCATTTGTAATAGAGACTCAGGCAGGCAGATATTCCTCCAGAAAAAACAGCCAGCCCCGTTTGCCAGTTCTGGCCATCACGGCAAGCATGTTGGCATGCCGCCTGTTTTATAACATTCTGATCCTGGCCAGGACCGGCTTGAAGATCAAGGGAGAGGCAGGGACTGCTCGGAACGAGCTGATCATGAATATAGCCGAGGTGGTTTTGTTCTGCGAAAGCTGCAGTAGTTTGGTGATCCTCCTCTTCCTGTACCCCCCTTACAGGGCCACCCTGCTGAATACTCTTAAAAACCTCACAACGAGTTGCAGGAGGAGACGGGGTGGCAATCGGGCCCTTGAAATTCAAGAAAACCAAACTGGACTTTGTGAAATGCGCTGATGCGATGGGCCAAAATATTCAGCCTTTTGCAGAACTGCGCCTCAGTCGACGTCAAGAAAAACAGAAACTGGATGTTCTCCTTGTTCGTCAGCTGCGGGAAAAAGACGGATGTTTTTCTCAAGGGGGGGCGTTTGGAGGACTACCACCCCCATAACTCTGCACATGTCTTGTTACAGGCTGGTGTTTTGTTCCTACAGGCCTGATCGATGGACAGCAGGCTATGCAATTATGTGAACAAACAGGACTTTGGAAGAAAAAACTGCCCTCCTTTCATTTCTGTGTAATCAGGGGTTGTTTTTGGGGGGGGTGGCATGTGAGTTTTTGAAGTTTACAGAAGGGCTGTTTTCAGGATCAATGAGGATCAATAAGGAAAGGTGAGCCTCAGAAAGAGAAAGGTGATTTCCTAAAAGTGACCATTTCTTTTAAAATCTTGCGACTGAGAAGGGTCAACCGCCACCAGGAACTCTAGATTCCCCCAGCCCATTAAAAACAGCCCTTTTTCTTTATTCAGTGAGTATTGATAATTGTTTAAATAAGTAAATACAGGTAGTTCTTAACTTTACAGCCGTTCATTTAGTTCAAAATTACAATGGCATTGAAAAAAAATGACTTGTGACCGTTTTTCACACTTACGACGGTTGCGGCATCCCCAGGGTCACGTGATCAAAATTCAGACTGTTGGCAAATGACTCATATTTATGACGGTCGCAGTGTAACCTTCTGACCAAAAAATCAAGGGAGAAACCAGATTTACTTAACAACCATGTTGTGAGCTTAACAGCTGCAGTGATTCACTTAACAAGATGTGGCAAGAAAGGGGCAAAACTCGCTTCACAAATGTCTCACTTAGCAACATAAATTCTGGGCTCTGTTGCCGTCGTATGTCGAGCGCTGCCTGGAAATAAGTCTAAGCCAGCCTGTGAAAGCATCCAGCTTTTGAAATCTGAACGGGCAGAAAACGGGCCATCTTCGAAAAGACATTGTGGCTTGGATGAGATTTGGAGTCAAGAGCGTTGGAAAAGGAGCTAAAACTTAACCACACACTGCAAAAGGACACCAGTGTTTGCCAGCACAAGGCAACAGCTCGACAACTAGAAAATGTGGACTGTCTTGTTTGCAGAGTGACAGGACGAAAGATGTGGCCCTTGCAAAGAAATCGCAGGTCTCTTCCGGCTTGGAAATTCCGTTCTGGGTTGATGAGAACAGGCTGAAGTGCTGAATTGCCACAGGCTTGAGTGATGGGGCGAAGGGGAGATGGAATAAGCCATGGAGAAAGGATGAGGCCCAGTAAAGGTGCCTAGGACCCCTTGATGGCCCTTCGGATGTTTAAAAAAATAGATGGGAAACAAGAAATTACGCCAAGACTTATGGATAGAAAAACCCAAAGATGATAAGGACGATCGTCCTTTCCTTTAATAAAGCAGGGCTCTCCAAACTGGGCAATTTTTAAGACTTGCGGACTTCAACTCCCAGAATTCCCCAGCCAGCACGTACACAGCTGAAAATTCAACCACAGAATAAAGGGATCAAAACCATTCTTTTTTTTTTTACTACAAATAAACCCTGGCTTCTATTTTTTCTTTCTCGCTTCTCTCCCTCCACTATGTACCTTAAATAGTTCAGTAAATATTACAGATCCAGTTGACACAGTCCTTAGTGCCAATCTGTCTACTATTAGAAAACACACACAGAGAGAGAATTCTCTTCTCCCCATGGAAAGAAAAAAAATAAAATTTGAATTTTGGTTGCAAGAAAAGAGGAAAAGAGTCAGAATGAATCCTTTAAATTCCTAACCCTATTAGGACTCTGGAGGGACCAATGCTTCTTTAAACGTTGGCTTTTCCACAAATTCTTTTGCCTGACATCTTTCCTTCGTCCCAGCTAAAATGCAATCCAAATAAATGCAAAAAGCTATCAATTCTCATGCAAGGGACGATCTTAGGTCTGGGGTGTAGTATGTGTGCAGGCCAGGAGTGCTAAAAGCTCATCAGAAAAATACAATTTATTCAGTTTGCAAAATCCTGCCTCTGCTTCTGAGATGTCGTGATGATTGAGGCAACCGGGTTAGAATTTCTGATATGCATAAAATAAAGATTAAGAAAAATTAACAGGGCAGGAATTAATACACGTTTGCTACCTTAGGATCCCATTTAGATTTAAGCTTCTGCCTCGCTTCTGCTTTGCTCTTCATTGCCCAACAAATGGCAAACAACGGGTTTCTGTGCATGCCAATATGACATGATTTTTCAGCGGTCACAAACACATCCAAATCATTTTTTTTTTTAGCAAGCATTAACAGGATGTTAGAAACTTGGCGTTCACATATTTGTTTTGAGAAGGAAGAGAAGGAGAAGGAGAAGAGAAGGAGAAAGGGAGCCTACAATTCAGCTTATTTTTTTTCCTGGGCAATTAAGGAAATGCAATTTAACCCATGACCTAAATTGGAAAAAAAAATCCCTCAAAAGATGAGTGAGAATTACTAGACTAAGTACAGAGATAGCACACTGAGCTCACATTATCCCTTTACCTGGAGCCTCTGTCCTTTTAATACCCCATTTTTCCTGCAGATGTCTGGACCATAAATATCTGGGCAGCCAGGGCTTAAATTTCAGTGGGCCTGGAGATCAGCAAAGCAAGCCGGCTCTCATGTTCCACGCCCATCACTATTGCCAATTAGATGTCATTTTATATTGTAAAGCCCCATCAAATATACACTGATTAGTAAAAAGAAGCATGGGGAAAACTTTACTTTCTAACCAAAAACAATGTATGTCTTTAATATGCCTTAATTTTTGTCTTCTTAAAGTATTTTATTAGAAAGTAAAATGAGTTACAGGCAGTCCTCAACTTATGATCAAAAATGAGCACAAAATTTCCACTGCTAAGCCAGACAGCTAAGTGAGTGTTGCTCCATTTTACGACCTTCCTTGCCACAGCTATGAAGGTAATCCCTGCAGTGGTGAAGTTAGTAACCTGGTTGTTAAGCTCCCTCTGGAGACAGTGATGCTCCGTTCTCTGGCTTCCCCATTGACTTTGTTCGCCAGACGGTCCCAAAAGGGGATCCCATGATCCCATGGTCATAAACAGGAGTCAGTTTTGCCAGGCATCTGAACTTTCTTCACGTGGGATGCTGTTACAGTAGTAAGTGTGAAAAATATGAAAGAGGTATGAAAGTTGGATATTTCAATGTCCCCAAATGATGGTCCTTGAAGTCCTTCTGAAGCTTCTCCAGAATCTCAACAAGAATAAAATTTAACAGTACAAACTGTACTGAATATCAGGTCCTAATTTTTCTTCTACGACGGGCAGCAAGCCAAAATATTTTGGATGTGGCCACGGTTCAACTAGGATAGAAGTTCAGGTCCAACCTGCCAAGACAGTGTGTTGTAGAGTTATGTCCAGAATGTTAAAAAAAAAAGGAACACAGCTTTCAGAGGGAAGCATTTCGTAGCAGGCCGAGGAGCAGGGAAAGGATTTCAAAAAAAGCAGGAATCTTCACACCACAGAATGGAGAACACTTAGCTTCCTTCATAATGGATACATATAATGGAAACTATACAGTGTTTTTATCAAAATAAACCCTCTTGGGCACCTTAAAAGACTAACAAATGTAACATTGTATAAGCTTTCATAGATCTTGGTCAACAAAAGCTGACGCAATATACAACATTCATTGTATATATGGCTACTTCTCTGAAATCTGCATTAACCAACCAGGGGGTGCCCAAGCTTGGCCCCTTTAAGACTGGTGGACTACAGCTCCCAGAATTCCTTAGCCAGAATTAGCTGGGGAATCCTGGGAGTTGTAGTCCACCAGTCTTAAAGGGGCCAAGCTTGGATACCCGACCGCTGAGTTAGACTATAGCCAGAGGATGAACATTTTAATTTTTAATTGAAGCCTAAAGGGGGGTGATGGAAGGGGAGTGGGCTTCGTCCACAGATTGTGTAAATGTTGTCGTTCCTTAGACCAGTGGCTCTCAAACTTTTCTTCCCCACAGGCCCCCTTTAAATACCTTTTGTGGCCATGGACCAAGGCCACGGACCCCCAAGTCTTAGCTCAAGATTTAAATCATACCATTTTTTTCAAGTCTTCACAGACACCCCCTCCCCCGTGACGACATCACAGACCCTCCAGGACTCCATGGACCACAGGTTGAGGACCACCGCCTTAAGACTAAAAAACTCACTTTTAAAACAGAGAAAAGGTAACTCTGAAGGATGCTGAGGCTTCCAATGGCATCTTCTATCATCCTTCCAAATGGTGCATTAGAATACGGGGCGCTTTTTCCCTCCCCCCCCCTCCAAATCCTTCATCTGACTCTTGCTTATGAATCTGGAGATAAGAAATGCCAACGACAGCTTAAGGGGCAAGACCTACCCAGGGGGATTGGGGTCTTTTTCTTTTAGCACCCCAAAGCTTCCCTTCCTTTTTGCACCCCAAGTTGCTTTTATAAGTCCCTTCAATTTTAGAGGCAGTTTGCAAGGAGGGGGTGCAGTCCAGTTCAGTCAATGTAGGACGTCACAGCCGCTAGAGACAGCTTGCAAAAACAAAACAAAACAAGACCAGAAAGCTCTTGAAGAGGGGCCTCTTTCTGGGGACAGCCCAGATTTGGGCAACCTTCATGGAACTCCAGAAGTGGTGCCATTCTGGATCCTCACCTGAGCTTCTACCTGTGCATGAACGGGCTCATAGATGATAGACCCCCTAGGGTTGGAAGGGACCTCGGAGGTCTTCTAGTCCAACCCCTGCTCAAAGTAGACCTTATACCATCCTGGTCAAATGGTTTCTCCAGTCTGCTTTTGAAAGCTTCCAGCGATGGAGCACTCACAACTCAACCCACGGATTAATTGTCCTCAGTGCCAGAAAAGTTCTCCTTACTTCTAGCTTGAGTTGGGTCCCGATGGGAAGACCTCCCATCACTAAAATTCTCACTGCCTTCCTGAGAAAGCTGAATTACTGAGCTGAAGGGGCGGGGGGGGGGAGAGAGAGAGACTGACAGGGCACAGTGAGAACGGAGCATCACTGTCTCCAGAGGGAGCGCGAGCGCGAGAGAGAGAGAGATCCGTGCACTGAGCCGGTGGCGTTATAGACTTGGCTGTCATTCCATTCAGAAAGCAAGAGTCAGCCCAGCTGCTCAACCCTCCTTCTCCCACAGCCGGTGGATCGATCCCATTCAAGCAGCCACCAGGTAGGGGTCATGCCGCTGTCAGCTGGCTTCCTCCCACAGCAGAGAAAGCCTCCATCATCCACCTGCTGCATCAGGATTTAGAAGGGGGGCCACTGGGACATGGAAGGATGGGTTTTTGAAAAGGCTGAAAAAGAACACCTGAGAAGGTCTTTCAAATGGATGGAAACATGCTGGTGATCCAGAAGAGAAACTGGATGAACCAAGAAAGGTAGGACGGTCTTATTGGACTTGCTAATTTTCGGGGATTTGATCGGCTTTCTTCCTATCTCATTTTCATCTCATTTTTTTGCTCAGTGTATCTTAAAGTGAGGTTTACTTAGTTAGTAGAGTCGGTGTAATGGCATCTGGCTTTATCTTTCTATTTAAATAGGCATTCCAAAAAAAAAAAAAAAAGGGAAAGTGAGGGGGGGCAGGCAAACAATTCTTGAAATGAGCCTAAAAATCAGATAACTCGTTCAGCGGGTGAGAAGAAAAAAAAAACTAGCTGGCAGAAACAGAGTTAAATTTCAACAGGATCTTTTTTTTTTTTTAAGTTGGAGACAAAAGGCAGAAGCAAGAACATCTATAAAGTCTTTTTTTATTGGTAGGATTTAATGTCGGATATTAATCTGTTGCCATAAACTGTTGCATTTATTATTATTATTTTTTAAAAAACATGTAATTCCATTTCTAGCTGATCCATACCGCTGCATACCCCGGTATCATCTGAATAACATTAATTTCAATTACTTGACTGTAGAGATGCTTCCCTTAAATATAAACCAGCCTACCGGTAGCTGGAAGAAATCCAGTATTGGATCAGCTCATATTTATGGATGTCCAGCTGTGTACAATAAAGGCAAAAATAAATGAACCTAAGGACAGCTGAAAGTAAAGAACACAACTGAAATACTGTAGCATTTTTTCACATCTTGTGCATAAACAGATTGTCACCGAAGCAGCATTATTTCAGGTATTTTTTTCTTTAAAAAATCAGCACGCACTTCAGTCTACTTCAGGGTTGTTTATAAAAAAGGATTTATCGTAGTCTTTCAGGAATAAAGCTTTTTTTTTAAAGCAGGTTAAAATACAGATGTACTATGCTTCAACCCTCTGTCGGTAAATCAAACTTTTATAAGGTTTTCATACTTTTGAAAGAACGCCTTATAAAAAAAACTGAGTGTCTGACAGATCCACAGTCATTCAGACATTACAGTATTTAGGTAAGGAAGTTATTTTTTGTTTTTGAAATTAAACAGAACAAAACCTCGTAAAGCTACTTTCTGCACGCCATTATATAAAAGAACTTATAATGGACAAGCAAGACATCAGAACCGCAAACAATATCCTACCATCTATTAACTTTGGAGGAACATGGTTAGATAGTCCATCCACAAGTCCTAATAGTATTTAATTAAACCAGGATATCACCATATCTCAGACGCATCTAGGACAAACACAATCCACCAAGTAAAACCATCTTCTCTTCCTTTGAAATGCCGTTTTCGCTGACAAAAATATATATAAAAAGCAGAGCAGATTCACAGTGAAGGGGAAAAAAGTAAAAAAAACAGGAAAATCCCTTTTTGTCCTCCCTCTGATCTGTAAAATTTTACCCCCTTTGCAGCCACAGCAAGGAGATAATAGGGGCTGTTAACAGTTAATTGTCTATAAGAAGAAAGAACTCAATTCAGCAGAAAGCCAATCTCTTGTTTCTCCTCAAATCTGCTTCATTTCTGATTTTTATCCTTTTCTTGAAAATGCAACCCCTAACAGGCACTTTTCATCTCGGCACTAAATGGATCTGTCAAAAGCTTCTTGTTTGTTTAAAGCTCTCTGCACTCCCCGGCATGTGTGATTCCTCTAACTAAACCCCCCCAAAGACAACACCCTGAGTTTACATGAGCAGATGCCAACGTCGCTCGTGTGGCTACACCGTTGGAGGCTTTCAATTCTGCAGAAAGGAGATTAATTTTCTTTTTCATTAATTGCAGGTCTAGCCTTCGCTGCGGGCTAAACAGGAGGAGACAGTCCTAGATGGATCTGCATCTTTCAAACCAGGAACAAGTCTTCCACGAAAGCAAAATGCACACACATCCCAAACCGCCTCTATGGCTATTAAAAAGCTCCTTTGTTACAGAAGATAAATTTGCAAGCACTCTTCCTACTGAGGACTAGCATCTTTCTAATGTTCTCCAAGAAGTTCTGAATATTCTAACTGATTCAGCCCTCGGAGGCTACAATCATGATCTCGGCCGGTCTCTTTGGAACCACGGCCCATCTGAACAGCCTGGTGCAGAAATCCAGGTTTATCTATTTCGCAGAGAATCACACCACGGAAATTTACATGGGATCCGCCTCTCCGGCGCTTTGTAACGGCACCTACTTTGAACTCAACGGATCCCGTTTTTGCAACGAGACTCGAGCTTTCACCCCCGTGGACAAATCGGAGCAGCAGCAGTACGTGATAGGCCTTTTCCTGTCGTGCCTTTACACGGTATTCCTCTTTCCCATCGGCTTTGTGGGGAACATCCTGATCCTGGTGGTGAACATCAGTTTTCGCGAGAAGATGACCATCCCCGACCTCTACTTCATTAACCTGGCGGCAGCCGACCTCATCCTGGTGGTGGACTCCCTCATCGAAGTGTTTAACCTGGATGAGAAATACTACGACATTACCGTCCTCTGCACCTTCATGTCCTTGTTTCTGCAAATCAATATGTACAGCAGCATCTTCTTCCTCACCTGGATGAGCTTTGACAGGTACATCGCCCTGGCCAAAGTCATGAAGTCCAACCTCTTCCGCACCATGGAGCATGCCAGGCTCAGCTGCGGCCTCATCTGGCTGGGCTCCATCTCGGCGGCCTTGGTGCCCTTCACGGCTGTCCATCTGCAACACTCGGGGGAGATACACTTCTGTTTTGCGGACGTGGCGGAAATCCAGTGGTTAGAAATCACGGTGGGCTTTATCATCCCGTTCGCCATCATCGGCCTCTGCTATTCGTTGATTGCCCGGGTGCTGATCAGCGCCCACAAGCATCGAAGCTTGCGCCTTCGCCGTCAGAAAGCCCTGCGCATGATTTTCGTGGTGGTCCTGGTCTTCTTCATTTGCTGGCTGCCGGAAAACGTCTTTATCAGCGTGCAGCTTCTCCAGAAGACTGGAGAGTCTTCCTCCAGAGGCCGGTCTTTCAGACATAACTACCCCTTAACGGGGCACATAGTAAACCTTGCTGCCTTCTCCAACAGCTGTTTGAACCCGCTGATCTATAGTTTCCTAGGTGAGACTTTCAGGGACAAACTAAAGCTGTACATTGAGCAAAAGACCAAAGTCTCCATCTTGAACCGCCTTTGCCACGCGACCCTGAAATCGGTCATTTCTGACAGTAATGAACAATCGGAAGTTTAGGCTAGCCTGTAGCACGAAGTTTAGGCTAGCCTGTAGCTGCTCCTTCCTGCTTCTTACTAACAGAAAAAGTGTGTGTTTTGCCCTGTTCACCGTGTTTTTATAAGAACGTGTAAAACGTGATGTGGTACTTGGGACTGCTTTAATTACAGAGGAGAATAAAAGCCTCGCCCGAAGGTCAATTGCATTTATATAGGCAAGGAATCTGACAATTACTTATGGAAAAATGTAACTATAACACAATTCTTGAATATTGTTACCTACCTGATCTATGTTAGATGCCCTAGAAAATATAATAAAACTGCAGCGACGCTGGGAAAAATTCAATAGAAGGTATTGATAGAAGGATGCAAACAAGTCAATGGTTTTCCATTCGTATACATCATCTTGCAAACTCAGTTAAGGAAACAGCTATCATGTTCAACACATAATTCGATCTGAGACAGATGTATTCTGTGACATAAACTGAATTAAGGGGACCAGAAAAGTAATCCAGGTTTAGAGTAGAGTCCTCCCCTGCTGTTATTTTTAGAACAGGTTAGCCAATGTGGTTTGGATTTCCAATGCTCCTTTCTGGATGTGAATCAGTTTGTAAACTAAGTAAGATAACTATTACCGACATGCATCAAGGCATCCATAGGTATCCCAATACACGTGACATTTCCTGGTTTAGTAGCTGTGTTGTAAGTAGAGGGGAGACAGATGGACCTGAAACACATTTTGGATTTACACATGGAGGTTTATAATCAACATTCCAGAAGATACACAGAACACAGAGTAATAGCTTTGGATAGGACCCTGGAGGTCATCTAGTCCAACCCCCTGCTTAGGCGGGAAACTCTAAACCATTTCAGACAAATAGTTGTCCAATCTCTTCTTAAAAGCCTCCAGTGATGGAGCACCCACAATTTCTGGAAGCAATGAGTTCCAATGGTTGATTGCCCTCACCCTGTGAACAAACGCACAGACCAAAAATCCAGTACCACATCCGGCTTCCTCTAAGATATTTTAAAGTATTCTTTACACAGCATTAGGAATCCAACAGATTCAGATGTAGCAAACACATATTTGAATTGCTTCCTTCTGGCTACTCTGTTGAAGAGCTGGAATTAAGGAGAAAAGGAAATCTTAATGGATCCTTGTTTAAAACACTCAACTGGTTCCTTCAACATCCTCTTATTTGTCACTGAGGGACTGCAAGGATATAATTTGGATATCTGAACAAAGTATGATCATTTATTAAGCAGCTGCTATTTCTTGCAAGGAAGACACTGAGCTAAAGCTGGTCTGAAAATCTTAAGAAAAAGTTTACAAAAAGGAACTAAATACTTGGTGCAGAATTAGAGTCACTTGGGTTACATGTGTGTCAGCTGTTATGAACCACTCTTTCATAGGTGCTTTTTTTTAATACTCAGCATTTACTCATAGACGTCACACACACTTTTAAATTCACAGCCTCTGCTTTAGAATCAGCTCTGAGCTTTCATTGCCTAGAACTAAGAGGTAATCTCCCATCTAACCTCATCTTTAGTTGAAAAGCGAAAAGCCAAGGAGAACTCACTCGGTGAGAAGCTACTGTTTCTCCCCCCCCCCCCATTCTTTGAACTTCATCGGTCATATGGATAGCAATATAAGGAAATGTCAAAGATTTAAACACTCTAAAATGCTGCATTAGAGAATCTTTTTTTGTGTGTGGCTTCTGTTGGTATTTTACGGTTGGATCTGGGTCAAACTAAACAGGCTCCCAATGAAATCAGATGGAACGTCAGTTATGATTTCAATCCTGTTGCAATTTCCATGGGATTTAAGTGCAACTCCAGTAACTGCCTGGACCAAGCATAAAGCAACCTCTTTCTTGTCTTTGGTGGGAAAGCTTTGGACAAAGAGGAACAGAGAGATGCCTTCAGCCAGCCTGGCCTGGCAGCTTTCCAGCGTTGCAATTAATAAATGTTAAACCAACTGCATGTTCTCGTTTCTTCTTGCAATTATCTAGCTGAGCAAATCTGTTGGTGGAGCTCTGGGGAACAGTCAAGAGTCCAGTGTGTGTTGGCCACAGGGTGGGCTGATCACGAGAGAATAACAAAAATCCAACCATTTGACAAGGGACGCCGGACCCCCTTTTAGTCATCTTAAAAACTTTCCTCCATGGGGATGCTAACATGAAGGACATAAAGTCATTGCAGCATTGTAAAAAGGCAGCGAGCAGCACTCACATTCTGGAAAAAACACACAGCAAGGAAGTAACCCATGAGAAAAAAATCTGTCCACAGAAGGAATTATGAGAAGTCTGGCATGTGGGATGTCATTCAAAGTGACCAGGGAAGCAACTCGCTTAAAACATGCCTTCAATCAAGTAGAGTAGAGCTGGAAGGGAGCTTGGAGGTCTTCTAGTCCATCCCCCTGCTCAGGCAGGAAGCCCTATCCCATTTCAGACAAATGGTCGTCCAGTCTCTTCTTGAAAACCTCCAGTGATGGAGCACCCACAACTTCTGAAGGCAAGCTGTTCCACTGATTAATTGTTCTCACTGTCAGGAAAGATCCTGGTCTATTAATTAATTGCCTTTTTAATATTCCAAGGCCACTGACCAGCAGGACCACTAGTTACTGTCTGAGGAACTGGAGTTAACAACTCAGCATAAGCTCCTTGTGCACAGCAAAGCCCTGTCAGGGAGAGCTGAGCTACCTCCAATCTCCAAGTCTCCCTAAGCACCCTCCCTTAACTGGCAGATTCAAATTTCATGACAACACAAGCCTTTATTTTACACTTCATTTCTCTCCCTTTTCCTCACTCAGGGATATGGCAATACCAAGGGCTAAGAATAAACATGGGTTTGCTGATTGAAGCGCTCCTGGTTGCCAGCTCTGTTTTGTTCTCAGGCAAAACAGGTTATCGCCTTTATCTCATGGTGGCTGCTGTGATCTTCGTTAACAAATTGTTATTGCAAAGTTTGTAGAACATATTATAGGGTGATAAAATGAAGCAGCCCATCCCCAAGCTCCATAGAGCTGTGGAGTTTTGAAAATGGAATTAGTATAACTGCACTTTGAACCATGCCATGGCTAATTCAGAAATACATCCCAGTTTTTTAACACAACCAAGAATTGTGAGCTTAGAGATGCTTGTATTAGTAGCAAAGAGCAGAGAAATTGTTGATATTTATTTGTGCTGCTTAATAAAAAGGAAAAGGATCTGGGCTAAAAGCAATTAAGATAAAGATATGACCAGTGATCATATTTCATTACAGTAGATCACTAGAATATCCCTTGGCATTCATGATTTATTAGCATTGGAAGCCGGATTCTTTGGAAATCTTAGGGAATATTTTCTTCTGTGGGTCACAAATCACAAAGTTGAAAAGAGTGACTTGAAAATCACACATAGGGCCATTGCAGCATCCCTGTGGTCATGTGATCAAAATGCGGATGCTTGGCAACTGACTCGTACTTGTGACGGTGGCAGTGTGCCGGGATCAGGTGATCCCCTTTTGCAAACTTCTCAGAAACAAAGTCAATAGGGAAGCCAGATTCTCTTAACACTAACTTAACAACTGCAGTGATTCACTTAACAAGACAGGTTACAAAATGGGGCACGACTCGCTTAGTGGCCTCACTTGGAAAAACAGACATTTTGGGCTCAGCTGTGGTCGTAAGCCGAGGACTAACTAAACATGCAAAATGGAAACCAATATTCCTTTTTACCAATCCACATTTTGAACCGTCTGATTTAAGCAATGGCAACCCAACCCAGCGTCTACTGCATCTAGTACGTGGTGGTGGGATCTGTTGGTAAAGCCTAAATTCCTAACCTTTTGAGACTCTGCTAAATAGGGCGCAAAATATTGTGTTTATATCAGGAACAGTAGGAGATGTAAGCCTTTTGCCTGGGAAAACCATTTTCAAAGTAGGAACTGTTTTCCCAGCTGCGAATATGCCTTCCTGGGAAATTTGCTCAGTCCATTACAAAAATATTCAAAGGAATGCAAGATTATTCAGCCTTATCTCTGCATATAAAATATTTCAAACAAAACTCTCTGTGTTTTCTATACTTCGTGGTCACCGCGCAAGGGTGAATTAAGCTAGAAGCAGGGCAGCAAAAGTAAACCGGTAGTCCCTGCACGTAACAAATAAATTCTACTCTGTTATAGTTAAGTTAGGCATAAAAAGAAAGGGTCCTCACCTCTCTAATATCTTCAAGATATTGTTTTGCTTTCCAGAAACAAACAGCTTTGCTTGTTTTAAAGCAGACATTGATGCTGCGGGAAGGTTGGTAAGTTACCCGAGATAAACCAGATTGTGACATAAGAAGATATGAATCTATTCCGGTTTTCTAGCTTGTCCTGATCATTTGAGCATTACAGAACACCAGACAGCCCAAATTCTGACTAGGCAAGGGCCTCTGGTTTGAAACTGGTCAGCAAATCCCAGCTCATTAGATTAACATTACACACCTAGTCAATGTCAGGAATGACAAAATCCTCAGCTGAAGACTTTATGCTGACAGGCAGTAGAGTCAACATAATCCCAAGTTCCATTTCTTACAAAACATTTCAACCTCACACTGATGCAGCTTTGCACCAAATCAAGTTCAAAGTTTGCACTTTAACAGAAGTTCTCAGGCAGACCCATTTGTGCACATTTCAGCGAAACACAGCAACAAATCGGAGAAATCCTTCCCCACATTAACAAGTACATTACACTGTTATATCTAGCTTTAAAATCAAACTAGAAGGCTGTGGAGTATTTTGGCCATCAAGCAAGAAGAGAGAAACCAAAGGAGGACATTTTTTCCCTGTAAAGAGACAGGTCCGGTCACAAATCCATCTTTTAATTGATAACATACTTCAGTTGCTACAAACTGGAAGTTTTCAATGCTCTGTGCTACCAACTCTATACCATGTGAACTTGCAAGGAACAACATGCCAAAAGTTCACACAAACTCTTCTTTCTCTTTACTCACAGCCTGGTCCCTTTGGGGCTAGCATGGAGAAGGGAGATGAGGGATTTCCTCTTGTCTCAGCAGGTCAGGTCAAAAGTAGTCAGTCGGCTCCTGCTAACAAAAGCCAGATTGTGCGGCTAAGCACAATATCTGACGGCTGGTGTATATGCTGTATGGTTAATATACAGAGGTGGGGAAATGTTCTCAAATCTGTACGAAGCTTATACTGCCTTGGGAGAACACGAAGCAAATTCACTGCAAATGTGCAGAAAATGAAATGGCCCCTTAAATGCAAATATCCCATATATTTTTTTCTGCAAGCAGTCCAATGGCTAAATTAAAAGGGCTTTGGTCTCAAGTGTAACTGTTAGTAACATGAATATTAAATAAAGGCGCACATTTACAGTAAGCAACACAGCCAAATAAATTTACCTTTGTTTGTAAGAATGCACACAGAAATGTACATAGAAAACACACAGAAATGGGCAAATATTCTTTTGCACATGGATACCTTTAACTAATGATGGGCAAACTTGTATCCCAAACACACCTACATCTATTTCTTCTGTATGTTATTAAATGAAGGCTAGATAAAGTATCTCTAGGCACAGGAGAAATTAGATACCGTAAGACAGGGGTTCTCAACCTTGGCAACTTTAAGACTTGTGGACTTCAACTCCCAGAATTCCTCAGCCAGCAAAGCTGGCTGAGGAATTCTGGGAGTTGAAGTCCACAAGTCTTAAAGTTGCCAAGGTTGAGAACCCTTGCTGTAAGAGATAACAATAATAATATACTTAAGATGTCTGATCTGCTCTACTTTCATCTAACTACAAAACACTACATGCATATGTTTTATAAATGACTATGAAAGATATTAAGAACAAGGGTCCTGTTTAAAAGTCTAAGACTAATAGGTTTTCTTAGCATCCCAGCACTCCCCACGTTAAATTTCAGATTCTCTTCACTCAGATTAGAAAACAGAAAAATATAGACCACGTGGCAATAATCCCAACAAATTTTAAAAATTATAACATATTGTCTTGCCTATATTTTTGAGTAAGTAAGACTCAGCTGAAAATGTGAACAAAAACACCTCTAGGATCAAAGGACTGATTCTTATTTACTCACGTTTAGTTTATGTTTTTTCAGCACAGGTTCATCTTCCTCTGGTGCCATTTGTGGCTTCGGAGGCTTCATGGATTTCTTTTTCTGTTTCATCTTCCTCTTTTCTGGTGGAAGCTGCTTTTTCTTTTCTGCCTTCATCAGTCTTCCTGAGACTTACAACTCTAGAACAAATAAAAAGAAATCATACCTGTTAAAGAGGTTTTTATCAAAACAAATCAAATCTCCCACCCCCCAAAAATTTTTAACAGCTTTGTACAATTATGTTATCAATGTTCTTTTCTTAACCTTTTTTAAAAAAATGTCTGTCTTTGAATAAAGAAAGTTTTAACTGTCTAATGTGTGATGGTGGAATTGCAGATGGGCAGTCTGGAATATGCTTTCGTTTTAACCTGAGTTACATATAAGATTGTGGATAAAAAAATAAACATTCTTTTTGATAAAAAAAATAAGATTCTTGATAAAAACATGACCAAAAGCGTCCACGAAAGAGACCTAAAACAAGATGGAGTGATGATATCAGCCACTACTGAGGGCCCAACTGGCAAAAGAAAGCTGTACATGTATTTTTTTTTACATTGTTTATAAATGGGCATTTAAAAATAAATAAATAGGGAATCTGCTTAAATACAGAGTTGCCAAATGAGACCCGAGTTTGCTTTTGCTAGCAACATTTAAATGTTGCCTTTAATTCTCAAAAGTCTCCAGCCAGAATAATACATCCCGGTTCTTGAAAGGCTGTTAAACCCAGGCCAGAGCCTCCTTCCTCAGCCTGGGCTCTCCAGGGCCAGCCACTTTCTACTTTTGCTTTTTTTCTTTTAACGTAGCAAATCTTTCATTTTTGACTACAGGTAGTCTTTGGCTTACAACCACAACGGAGCCCAACATTTCTGTTGCTAAGCGAGACAGTCGCTAAATGAGTTTTGTCCCATTTCATGACCTTTCTCGCCACAGTTTGTTAAGGGAATCACAGCGGTCGTTCAGTTAGTAATACGGTCGTTAAGTGAACCTGGCTTTCCCCATCGACTTTGCTTCTCAGGAGGTCGCAAAAGTGGATCACGTGACCCCGGGAGACTGCGACCGTGGTAAATGTGAGTCACTTGCCAAGTGGCTGGATTTGGATCATGTGACCACCGGGACACTGCAGTGGTCGTTCAGTGTGAAAAACAGTCCCAAATCACTTTTCCCACGGTCGAACAGTCACTAAGCGAACTTTTATAAGCCCAGGACTAATTATTCCCCCATCTGTTTGGAGAGCTCGCCAGAGTCACCTTGTTGGAGCTAGTTGGGGCTAATGGGTGTTGTAGTTTGGGGCTTATGGGTGCTGCGGTTGGTTGGGGCTTGTGGGCATTGCTGTACAAGATCACTGTGTGAGTTCTCCCTCCTCTTACGCACGCACACACGCACACACACACACACACACACACACACGGCGGACCGGCCTCTAGTTTGGGCAGGGAGAAAATGGAGACTGGTCGACCCTGCGGGGTTGTTGTGAAGGATGAGGCGAGAAAAGAGGCGAACACGGTGCGAAAGGTCAAAGGTTGCCCCGCCCACACTCGCCCTCGGAGCACGTGGGCAGCCACGGCCGCCGCCTCCGCCACCCACCCCGGGCTCACCCCAGGCAGCCTTCCCGGCTTCGTCAGCGACGGCTCTTCCGCCTTTTCCCGCCAGCTTCCTTCTGGCCGCCGCCGTCCCTCCCTCCTCGAGCTCCGATTGGCTGCTCGGGCGTTCCCGCGCTCTGACTGGCCGCGCCGCCCGTCCGTCTTCTCGCGACAATCCCTACGAGTGGCCGCGCGGCCCCTTGTTAAGGTCCGCCCCCCTCCTCGACTCTTCCGGATGCACGCTCTCTCCGCACGCGGCGGAGGCGGGGCCAAGGGAATGGCCCGCGATGAACACCGGTGCGGCTGCGTGAGGTGCGGCCGCGGGGGCGGAGAGCGCGTGCGCGGTCCCTCTTTACTGATTGGACGAGGTGCGCCGGGCTCTCCTGCCCATTCTATGCCAATCAGCCTCTGTTTAAACGAAGCATCTAAAAATGATGTTAAAACCGTTTAAAAAGAGAAGAAGCACAAGAAAAGTCATATTTTGGTGAAAAAGCAGCAACTTTTCCCTAGTTTGCTTGGTGTTAAAGGGATATTTCTCATCTTTAAAGCTGTGTGGGCTTCAATTTCCAGAATTCCCCGGCCGGCAGAGCTGCAATAAAATGTAATAAAAGTTTGCAACTTGCACTGACGGTACCGAGTTGGTTAATGCAACATTTGCAAGCAAACCTGCTCAGAGAACACCAAGGAGCCCGCAATTCAATCCTGAAGTGCAGAGTCTCTTCTAAATTGGTTATATTAAATATATCTCGAGATTTTAACCGTGTGAAAAAAATACACATTTTTGAGTTTAGTGTCAAAATCTCCACTATTTTATAAAAAACAAAGGGAAAAATCCGCTAATCCACTGTACGTATTTGTCTTCAAATGGTGCACTTCTTTCCTCTTTGACCCCCTCCTTTCTGACTTGAGGGGGCGGAACCAAGATTAAAAGAAGTTCAGCACTCCCTACATTACATTACATCATCTTTGAGAAAACTCAGCAGCTTAAAATGGGCTGGTTTTGTTGGTGGCGACACCCTGTGGGTTATTTCAAATATTGCAAATAAAACCAAGTTGGGGGGGGAGATTTCACTCAGCAGGGGTCTCTCATGCCTGAAAAATCACTCCGTAGAGGCCGGAATAAATCCAGCAAAACAAAAGAGAGATTCCCTACTCCCATCCATGAAAACCTTGTGCTGTCTGAGCTGTTTTCAATATTCCAGTTAGTTGGAGAATTTGAGCGACTAAAAGGCTAGGTCACCTTGCTCAAACTTGGCAATTTGAAGAATCTGCTGTGGCCATTATCCTAGGCAAGACAAGATTCATCTAATTCACTTTCAGCAGTTCTGTGACTTAAATTCAAGCCAACTATCACAACAATGTAAGGAGTCCATTTAATCAGAAAATGTGCAAAAGGGTACAATAGATTTTTAAAAGCTAAAGAGGGGCAGCAATATGACAGGCTTCACGTAGGTTTAGTTCCCAGCTGTAGACATCAACTTTTTGCTTTGCATCTGAAAACAAAACAACACAATTAGCTAGCCAGAAGCTACAAAATAGTATTTCTCACACAGTTCACAACAGCTATTCTCACTTATTATTTTCTCACTTATTGTTTCTTTTTCACAAGAGAAGACTGTAGAAGTGCTAGGATTTCAGTTCACCATAAAGGATTACTTTAACTAGTTTTTCTTATGCTAAAACCTGGTCACTCTGCTGTTTAGTAATCAGGGTGTATAAAAACAACCTAAGTCTAAGTAACCAGACTGAGTGAAATCTTCTGTGCCCTATTACCAACACCATAAAATGTCCAGCTTAATTTCTTTTGAAATAGATGTCACCAAGAGCCACAGAGACTTGATGGCACATAATCAAACAGACTGACCAGTTAACTTAAGCACATTCGGAAATCAATAAATGTTTTGCACTAAAGTTTCAACATGACACACAGGAAACATAGGATTACTTATTAAACAGAAAAGATCAAAACTTACCCATTTTGTAGAAAAGGACAGTTGGGAGAATTATTCCTGGATTGCAGGGATCTCATTATAGCTGCACACCTGTGAGGAAGTTAATATGCATTTAAGTGAAGGATTTTTGATGAATAGGAAAGTTTCATTATTAACTATCTGGCATGTTTATTACTTTTATGCATTTTTTTCATTATTCATAAACCACCTGGACCTGGTTTTGAGGCTTCAGCAATCTATAAATAAATGTTAACTAATATTGACTAAACTCTGCCCCTTGTTGTAATTTTCACTTCCTCATTGAAAGATATCCCGTAGCCACCCTGATAACAGATGCCTTCAATTCATCAACCAGCTGGAACGAACAAATTCCTAAAGTCTTCTCCCAAAGACCTAACCATCTTTGAAAACCACCTAGATTCAATTTGGGAGATGCCCTAAAAAGATCTGTCATGTTGACTTCCCAACCCAGGAGCCTTACCCTGCTTTGGAGACAGGTGAAATCTGTCCCGGGCAGTTGTGGTCTGAAGGATGCCGATGACGAAGACAAAAGTTCTGGTGACACTGGTCACAAACCAGCCGCATCATCTCTTTCTTTCTGCAGCCTCCTTTGAAGCATCCGTTGGTGAAGATCTAAACGCCAAGGAGATCCCATCAAAATCACACCAAATTGGGCTAACACACTAATATTTAGTACCCCTTGTGAGTAGTTGGCCTACTTGGTAAATTGGAACTGCTAGTAAAGTGCAGGGCTGGATTCCACAGTTCAGAGCCAACTCCAAGTTGGCTTCCCCATAAACCACTGTTTCTCAACAAGTTTAAGACACATGGACTTCAGTTCCCAGAATTCCCCAGCCCGCCATGCTCTTTCCAGCCTTTTCCCATTTTTCTTTTAAGGGAATGTGATCCTTAGCTCAAATTAGTCCTTAAGCAAAATAAAATCACTTTCTAAAGTTAGAGAAAGCTCCATGGAGGCAGGAGGAAGACAGAACCAAGAATGAGAAGAGTCCCACACCTCTTAAGAAGGTCCTTACTTTCTGCTTCTGCTGGGCTGAATCCTGTTGACAGTCCCGATCTATATGGGCCCCCACAGCTACATCGGGCATCTCTCCCTTTCTGACGGGGACCGGAGTGTTGCAAAGAGGACAGACTGAAACCTGTACATCCTAAAACAAAAGATTATCAGGTTGAAGTCAACAAAGACAAGGCAGAGTAAGTCGTTGAATGGCTAACATCGCCTTCCTCACTGGGCACTTTTAAGCAATCCTGTACTCTGTGCCTTAATGAAAGTTCTAGCTAATTACTAAGGTTTGCATGAGACAGTTGGTCCTAAAGCAAGCAAGCTGAAGGACAGCCAGCCCCTTTTCCACATAAATCCTTCACTTTTTATTATTTTGATTCTTTGCCAGGTCTTAGGTCTCACAGTATGTCATGATTTTAGACAGTAGTTATACTTTTCCAGCTTGAAATAGGGCCAATGCTAGAGGCCACCAGCACAAGGACGAGGAACAGTTAAAAAAACTCATTTTTTTTGCATAGCTAGTTATGCATTGGCACACACCATCCCCATTTCACAAAGTTCACAATGCCATAAATATGGATCACCTTCTTATACGCTGAAGAACACTTGTGTTGCCTGTAGACAATGTGGTCTTTGCAGAAAAGCTCCTTGCAGGCGTCACATTTCAGAGGAAGAAAATCTTCAGAGGAAAAAAAAAACAGCAAACGGTAAGTTGGATTTATTCTAATGCAAGAGATCTGGTGGTCTTCCCAAATCACAAGGGTTGTTGTTATCCCTTAAAGGAGGGACACCCCAAGCACACACACACACACACACACACCCTTCCCGTGATCCATACCCAGCCGTCTGAAGGTCTTCTCACAGCAGTGTTGTCCCAGGTCTGGGAATTCCATTTCTTCAGAAGCCCACAACTTCCCAGAATCTAGAAGAGGAGGTTGTGTAAGTTTGCTTTTCTGACAGGACACACAGCAGCCAGATTCACACCCAGAGATGACATGTGTGACTTCTGTCATCAATGTTGTTGAGTAAGTCATAGTAGCCTATGTCAAATACCCCATTTTGCTTTACCATAAAAAAAACCCCACACCAATCATTTACATTGGGGTATCCAACCTTAGCAACTTTAAGACCTGTGGACTTGACTGGCTGGGGAATTCTGGGAGTTCCTCCACAGATCTTAAAGTTTCCAAGGTTGGACACCCCTGATTTATACAATAGCAAAGGCTCAAGGCAAAGAAACTTCTTTAGGACTCAAGTGTAAACTGGGTGTAAGCACAACCCAGTTTGATCAAAGCCATTCTTCTGCCAAAAAACCAGACTTACCAAAGTCCAGGTTGAACTTTGCTACTAAGAACAACGACCAGCCCCCTCCCCCAAATTCTAAGTCGTAGAGATTCCCCATCGCCCAACTTCAGAAAGTCCCATGTGCTTAATAAATAAGCCAGGATTTGAATACAGGCTTCAACAAACCACTCAACAGCACCCGGGATTACATTCCTATAACTACTTTAACCGCCTTTCCCTAAGTGACCCAAAAGGGAAAGAATTAACCCAACACACACCAAGAGGAACAGAATCACACAACATACTTAACACTCTCACTGGGTTTAGCAAGCTGTGGGAATGCACTCCCGTGTCGGTTCTCTCCAACGTGGCGGGCAGGATAGAGACCTCGCAGGATCTGCGATAAAAACACAAAGGCCTGTGTAGACTAACACAAAAACACAACCCGCCAAGCGCTCCGGCGCTTTATGTAGCCCAGCGCAATTTTGCTGATTCATATTTTACTTCCGCCTCCCGGTTGCCGAATCAGAACTGACTTCGTCAACGTCATCAGCGCCCCGACCAATCACGGGAAGCCCGGCTTTGGGTTTTTCGCTGAATCAGGGCGCCCCGCCTCCTGGCTGTCTAAGCGTGAGTCAGCGTTTCTTCTGGCCGGGGCTGACCTGCTTTTTGCCCTTGCACACGACCCGCGGGGCAAACACGTGTTTGGCTATCGCCTGGATCAAGGGCCGTGAAAAAAGCAGCCCTTGCTTGCTTTTTCTCACCCATAATGATGATAATAATAAAGGGAAAAAAATAAATTCAAATTATATTTCTGCCCATCTCACATACGTCATTTTAGGTGACTAGCAATAAGAATAGATAAAACACAAACAATATAGAAATAACCTCTTTTTAGCTTTGTTATTAATAGTAACTATTATTGCTCTCCAGAGTTCCAGATTTTTATTTATTTGTTTTGAAATATTTGATTGATTTTATTTTTTGATAATGACTTTGATTCTTGTCGGCTGACCAGAGTAATTTAGAGTTAGGTGGCATACAAGTTTAATAGGTTGTTGTTGATGATGATGGTTATCCCCAAATTTGTGGCCTAATTCTGTGGCTAAGCAGTTCCTGTTCCTGCCTCACACCCAGCTCTCACTCATGATGTTGTATCAGACAAACAAAGGTGCACAAAGTTTCCAGTTTCTTCCAACTCCAGTTTCTTCCAACGTTGTCCAACATACGTCAAAAGGGCCAGACTGAAAGGCTGGAATAAAGTTACTTTTAACGCTCCAGAGCGCTGTGGTTGGAGAAGGAAAAAGAGTAGGTGGAAAAGGAGACAGAAAAGGAGGAATGAAGGAGAAGGAGAAAAAGAAACAACAGGTCTGACCAACAGGAACCTCAGCCTGATCCAGTTTCAGGACTCGCAGAACTGGAGGAAAAGCTGGTGCTGTGCTCCTCATTAAAATCTGATTTTGTAAAAATTGTGCACACTGGGACCCCCAAGACCCCAGATGAAGACCCAACCTTACTTGTTTACCTGCAATTTCCCACCCCCTTTAACCGCTCCTCTTGCAGTGGAGGTATCTCCCTGCCTTCACACATCATGCCAACACCATTGGTCAAACTGCAACCTGGTTGAACAAACCACAATACTTGGGTTTCCGAACCCTGCTAAACCCAAACGAAGTATCAGGGCTCAGAGGTTGGGTCAGCCCAGACATTGGGGGCTAATGGGAAGCCAGTTCACACACCTTCTAGCCCAAGGGTCTTCAAACTTGGCCCTTTTATGACTTGTGGACTTCAACTCCCAGAATTCTTCAGCCAGGCACACGTGTCTGGCTAAGGAATTCTGGGAGTTGAAGTCCACAAGTCATAAAAGGGCCAAGTTTGAAGACCTCTGGTCTAGCCCAAGACCTCCTAGCTCTCTGGTTCCTGCCTGGGAGAAAATGCAAGGAAACAAATTTGACACCACCAATCAGGACCACTAGAGAAGATGGAGAGCCATCGGAGGTCAACCTTCTGCCCAGCTCCTGGCCTTCTTGAACTCTGGCCCTTGGGCTGGACAGCTCTCCCTGCCCCTGGCCATCAAGTTGCCTCGCTGGCTAGCCTCCTGCTCAGATGAGGAGCCCACCCACCTTGCTTGTGGTGGTGGGACACGGAACTCCTACCTGGCTCTCTGACAGCAGAGGAGGCCAGAGGCCCCAGCTGAGCAAAGGGCTCAGCCTAAATTGCTCTCCAAACCGAAATGTCACTCTTTCCAAAGAGGAGCCGGCAAAGAATGGAAACCCCGCGCTGCGACAGCGTTCTTGGACTTATGTTCTTAGCCAGGCTGAGACCAGGATCATGGGCTGTGCCGTTTGATAGAGGAGGTGCCCACAGGAAGATAACAAAGCCGTCGTTTTGTGCAGCGGATTTGAAGTTCTTAAGGAAGTCTGCAAATCCAAACAGAGACGGGGCCCAGCTGGCCCAGGCAGAGAGAGGCATCTTAAAAAGGAGACAAGGATTAGAAATTAGCTAAGGTCTTAAGAGGTCTATTTTTAGACGTTCTCCCCTTCTTCTGACACATTTTGGGCTCCTGAGATCTGGGAAGCCAAAGCGCCAGCCCTGGCTTTGCTGGCGCATGCAGGAAAGATCACACAACGAGAGGAGAGATTACAGCGGCTGGCTTAGCCGCTCGGGAGTGGGAAGAGTTGGAGATGATTTGCGGGGATTTGGCAAATGGGAAAGTGCTCGGAAAGCAGAATTTAATTAGCAAGAGCCAGCATGAATCGGAAGGGGGGAGGTTGCATGTCCTAGCAGCCCAGGATTAAGAGGAGGGGGGAGAGAGAGGAAACCAGGCCTGCAGCCAGAGAGATTGAAAGGGGGCAAAGTTAAAATCAGGTCTTCCTTCCTTCCTTCCTTCCTTCCTTCCTTCCTTCCTTCCTTCCTTCCTTCCTTCCTTCCTTCCTTCCTTCCATTCAATTCTATTCCATTCCATTCTACAGTCTATTCCATTCCATTCTACAGTCTATTCCATTCCATTCTATTCTATTCTATTCTCTCCAGCATTTGGGTAAGCAAGGGGACTCAGCTTCACCCCTGGCGAGGGGAAATCCTCCCACAGTATTTTCATTTTTACACATTTTCTTTGCCATAATTTAAAATACCACACAAACTAATAAAATTAAGAGCAGTATATAACTCCAGAAGCACCATTAGAAGAATCCTAACCTGCAAGATTAATATATAACGCTTTAGCCCAGGGGAGATTGCAAATAAAAGTGAAATATGACAATAGCAATTCTGGGTTAATAAATAACTTTAAAGAGAAATAATGAAGAGGCGGTCTACAACTTTAATGGCCTTCTTAAGATTCATTATTTCAAAAATAGCTGCTGGTCCCTCTCCTTGTCTCTCCTGGCGGATGCACACAAATTTACCGGCTTTTGAATGCCTTTTGGACAAAGAGATGGCATTTGTCTCAGGAATGTGACATTGGGCAGACTGTTAGGAAAATGGAAAAAAGCTCTGTGTTCCTCCCCCTTCCAGTGTTCTTGGACTCCAGATCTCATCACCCCCAGCCAACATGGCTAACGATCTGTGAGCCCTGCAATATTTAGGCTGCCCCAAATCTAAGTGGCGATTCAGAAGTTCTGTGTTGTCTCTTCCTTAGATCAAATTTTCCATTTCCCCTTGAACTTCTGCAGTTTATTAGATATTAAACTATGAAACCCTTTGAAAGTCGTTTTTGGGCATATGAGAAGAGCTTACTTGGATGAGACATGCCAGCGAAGCCTTCACCACAAGGAGCTTGTTTTAATCTATGGAACTCCCTGCTACAGGAGCTGGTGAGGAACAGCAGCTTTGACAGGGGAGGAGAAAACTGTAAGATTAAAACATCTGCATGGGAGGGAAGTTAAAGCCAAGCAACTGGGACTTCAGGAGGTTGAATTAAATGGAATTGGTGCCCAATTCAGCAAGTTTCTTGTAATGTTTCATCCTTAGGATCAGCCCCTGAGCTCCCAATACAGGTCGTCCTTGGCTATAATCTTGAGCCTGGGGTCAAAGGAAGACCTCCTTCCATGAATTTCAGCTCTGAGCTGCATTTGGAACTATCTGCCACTAGATGGCAACAGCTCCTTGCTGGGTTTGGGGCCGTTTAAGAAATATTCGATTAAGGATGTTAGAATCAGGCGGGAAAAAAGTTGCCGGTCCTCATTGTGACTTGGTTATTATTATTATAATGTACAGGTAAGTCTCGAATTACAGCCATTTATATGATGACTATTCAAAGTTACAACGGCAGTGAAAAAACTGACTTAGGACCATTTTTTCACCCTTATGACCACAGCAGCGTCCCCATGGTTACGGGATCAAATTCAGATGCTTGGCAACTGACTCGTGTTTATGACCGTTGCTGCATCCCAGGGTCACAGGATTCCCTTTTGCGACATTCATGAAAAAGCCAGATGCATTTAAGAACGGTGTTACTAAAAATCCTACCAGCAGAGAGCAGCAATGCCTCCCTAACCCTCAAGTCCACATTCTCCTGCCTATTAACTAACATCTCCCTGTAATCATAAAATGTAACTTTGCAATTACGGTGTCGGATTGGAAGTCTCGCGCCAAATTGATATTTTAGCCACAACAGTAAACTTTTGCTGATGGCCGATAATTTGAAGAGCGGGGGCCAGATAAAAAATTCATAATGGCAGAGGCAGCCTGGAGTAGGGACAAATTATATTTAATGCTCAGAATTGTCAAGCAATTTGCTGCAGGCCCTGGATGTAATAAATAGAGGACGTGACAAAATGGAATCACAGGAGCCAGGCGTCCCTGGGATGCAGAGAAGCCTAGATGGACACGCACAGTGTTTTAAGAGATAACTGGTTAGGAGTTTCCAACTTGGACATCATGTTACCGGAACCCAAATGCTAAGGAACAACACTTGAGTGTGCGTAGGTGTATGTGACCATACACAATGAGATTTGCTCTCAGTTTATATATAATTTAGCTTGTCCTGCTGGTGTGGGTGAGACTTATGGTTTTCTCCATGGTAGTTCCTTGATTAGGGCATTGCTTTCTGCTTGATTGTTTGTCTGGGTTTAATCCCTGCTTATCTGGATGTTGGTTGCTGGAGATAATGTGTTTTGTCTTTTCCTTCCTTCCTTCCTTCCTTCCTTCCTTCCTTCCTTCCTTCCTTCCTTCCTTCCTTCCATCATGATAGCCGTAAATCAAGTCATCCATGCGATTGACCTTATTTTACGACCTTTCTTGCAGCAGTCATTAAGTAAACACCACAGTCGTTAAGTGAACCCATTTTACAGACTGTTCTAAAATACCGTCCCATGACCATAGGATGCTGCAAACGAACGTAAAGGTACAGGTAGTCTTCAACTTATGATCACAACCGAGTCCAAGCTTTATGTTGTTAAGTGAGAAATTTGTTAATATAATAATAGAATTTGTTAATAAAATAGGTTTTGCCCCATTTTATGACTTTTCTTGCCACAGGGAATCAGTCAGTGCAGTTGTAAAATTAGCCGCACAGTTGTGAAGTGAATCTGGCTTTGCTTCTCAGAATTGTCCGCCTGCAGGGCCCATAGGTGATCTCCATAAAAGTCCAAGGATATCCAGTGCTGAGTTTTTAACTCTCGTAACGTTGTCTCCTGACGGCACTCAGATATGAGAAATTGTATTCTGAAGAAGCTGCTTCCTTCCTTTGAAGTAGAGAAGGCCCTGGAAAGAGATTGGCGAGCTCTTGGTAAAATCTAACCATCGTGCAGCTTCACCTTTGTAGATGATCTACCCAGAGATTTAACCCCCCTTTTCTTCCTCGCCCACCCAGTTTAATTACTGGAGAAGGATGTTTATCAATAAAAACACATATTTGGGTGCAAGGCCAACCTTCGGTGCACCTAACCGAGCTAATGGACTCCTACAGCAACACGGAGCATCAGGAGACTCTTCAGAGACAATAATAACACTTTGGCCTCTTGTCGTTTTTCAAAGCTCTACCCACATATGAATGAATTAAGCTTCCTGATACCCTCCAGAGGGGGAGTTTAAAGGGTAAAGGGCACAAAAACTTCCTGGCTTTAATTCACCTAAGCCCATCCAGGATAACTGCTTTTTATATCCAGAAATTACCAGCCGGAAGAATTGGAGGTGAGAATGAATGGAAGGTGTGATCCATAAGGCTGGTTAAAATGAGGCTACATTGCTGCACGATAGAAACCTCAGAGGAAGTAAGAAATTGGGGGCAATTGGAAAAAGAATGCCTAACCATGCTTTGTGTCCACCAACGATGCCACTTTGAGCACTAGAAAATTATATATAAATAATCAATAAGCTGCCAAACTGCCAAGCAAGCCAAGAGTAAACAGCCTAACCAAATAACCTCTAGGACCAGGGCAAGCCACTAGACTGTAAACTGGGGGGAAAACCCACTCCCTTCTAGCATTGATGATGTTACCTAGTTGGGTCATGAAACGTCCGCAAGAAAATAACTAAGTTCAGAGGGCACCAAGGACCCCACAATCCTCCTCCTCCACCCCCACCAATCCCTTCAAGCACTGAGGAGGCTACCTAGTTTGGGTAAAGAAACGTCTGCAAGAAAACAACCAAGCTCGGAGGGCACCAAGGAACCCTCATCAATGAAGAACAGTACAAATGACAAGATGGAGCAAAACCTTCTTCATCCGTTCTGTTCTCAGTGGATCATGCTGTGAACGCCATGAAAGGAAATGGGTCCTTTTACACCATTAGAATCTCAGGAGTTTCCTGAAACCTGTTTTCAACCTTCTGCTCATTCTGAGCTTGAAGTGGTGCAACCGTGAAGAAGTCTCTGCTCAACTTCACTTTGGAGCTGTCCGAGGTGCTGTCCTGCTAGTCAGCTCCCCTTGTGACCTTGGGCTGGTCTAGGAATTGAGGCTAGTCTGTCCGAGGTTGGCCAGTGGGTCCTGGGGTCAACCACTCAGCCTTGAGGGTAGAAGTTATGCCCTGAAGACCATCTGCTGAGGGACTGGTGGGCTTCCTTGGGCAGATAGGGAGGCCACAGTGAAGTGAGTCTACTGGATGAGATGGGCCAGGGGTCTGATCTACCAGGACCTGGCTGATGTTCTTATGTTCTTCACATCATATAAGCTCCAGAAACCCAGAAGCTTTGTCAGCTCCTACTTCTGACACTGTGCTGCCTGGATTCTTGGGGCAGCTCTGCATTTTATGAGTTGTCATTCTACCCTAATTGCAAATAGTAGCTAATTTATGATCAATTCCCCCCTAAAAAAAACCTTGCATGTTTTTCTTCTGATCATATGCAATTGGATCTTTTTAATTTCACTGTTGATGAGTTACTCTCCCATTAAAAGTTCAGAGGGTGGGGGGGAATAGAGTAGAACTTTTATTTTAAAAAAAAGAGATTGAAATTAGCAAAAAAGCAAAACAGAGACTGGAATAAATCTGTAGAAAAAGGACGTCAGGTATAAAATTAGCAAGGGGTTTGCAGAAGTGGCTTCCCCTTGTTTTCCACCCTTGAAAAAGTTGGCCTAATACGGTACTCAGGCAGAGAGGGGTCTTCCTTGCAGCCCCCTCCCCATCCCTTTCTACCACATCTCTCTTTTGACATCCTTACCTGATGCCTGGCAAACGTTGTTGGCCTCCGCAGGCCCCCCATTAAATGTTTTATCCAAGTTGCTCCTTCCATCTTCGTGTTAGCAACTTTAATGGGGGGATATTACCATATTAATTGCTATTGTGAATCAGAAGATACTTATATCATCTGAGCTTTCATTAACTGTCAGAGAAAGATTTTTTTTCTTTTCCCCACTGAGTCAAAAGTGACCACTTTTCTTAATCCCTTCTTTAAAAGCTCTGTGATTTCTCCTTGATGGGGCTTCTTTGGGAACTCGGCTTGATTTCCCTCCACCCTTCTTTCCCTCTCTCCCCCTCCCGCCTCTTTCTTCTTTTCACCCAGACTTAAATTTGGAATTCAAGAGATGGTTCCCCAATTGTGATAAGCAGAATTAAATCTCTTTCTTCCTCCCCCAACCCTGAGCTTCCACTGCTTTCCCTTTTCTTATTTACTTCTTAGATCCGGGGGAATAATTTTAGATTTCGGCGTAAGGGCCAGCAAAGTCAAGAGGTTTTTGGGGAAAAAGGAACAGATTCAGCAGCCGACTTTGGCCTGGATTAAGGTGCTGGATTAGCCAAGGGGGTGGGTGAGGGGTGGGCAGCGGTGGGGGGGGGCCAAAGCCGGATCAGTGTGTTCTGAAACCACTGGATCTGTTATGTTCCTTTCCAGAGAGAGAGATTCCTACCAGGCTGTCCTTAAAGCGGAGAGGTGGCTGGCTTCGGAGGCATCTTCAATTCTTTTTTTCTTTTTTCCAAAACAAGGCCGACCATCTCTGAATTTGAAGTCTGACATTCTGAGCTGGAAAAAGAGTTGGTTTGTTTCCCATTTCTTACAGCTTACAACCCGGCAATCCCCACAGTCACGTGATCAAAATTCAGAGGCTCGGCAACTGGCATGTACTTACGACGGTTGCAGTGTCCCGGAGTCACATGATCCCCTTCCGGGACTGTCTGGCAAGCAAACTCAATGGGGGAAGCAAGGTTCACTTAACAGCTGGGGGAAGCTCATTTTACAACGGTCTTGCTTAGCCACCTAAATTCTGGGCTCCTCAGTCGAGGATTACCTGCAATGGAGTCCTGCTGGGTGGCTCATTTTTGTGATGTGCACCCTTCTAGAAGCCAGAAAGGCCCTTTAGGACGGGGGGCAATGTCCAGGGGTTCAAAGCAACTCAGCACCGAGGAAGCAGAGGAAGACGACCCCCTTTCCCCACAGCTGAAGGGCAGCGCCAGGGAACAATAGGATTCAATCAAGGCTGCGGGAGCCTCCTTTGTGAGCTCGTGCCGATGGGTTAATGGGGCAGAAGGTGACGGGAGGCATCAGGCTTGGAGGGGGGAGGTCCTGGGGGAGAGCCAATGAAGGAGTGTCAATAGTGAACTGGAAGACAAAAGCAGAATAGAAAGAAAACCCTTTGGGGAGGCAGATGGGAGCGATAGAGGAGCACGGGCCAGAGGGGCGGGGGAGGCGGGGTTGGGGGACAGGAGAGAGAGAGAGAGAAGAAGAAGAAAGAAAGGGAAAGGGAAGGGGGCGTGGGAGGTGGGGAAAAACAATTAGGAGGCGCTGGAAACAGGCAGCTTTATAATTTATCAGTTAATCAGGCTGGGGGTGGACAGGTTTTGAAAGCCTGAACATGGGCTCTGCCATCAAAGCAAACAAAAGTTGCTGGGAGGGGGGGTCACGGAGGGGAGACACGCCCCCTCCAGCCTCCAAGGGAGAGGGAAGCAGCATGGGGGGGGGGGAGGAGAAGGAGTCAGGGACCATTTCCCCTGCACTGGTTGCCTTGCAAAGCTCCAGGTGATCCTGGAGGCTTCGGCTCTGCTGGGTCTTGGTCTGTTGGGGTTCTTTGCTGGGGGTGGGGGTCATTTTCAGGGGGTTGACCAGGTTTTGTTGGTTGTCACCCCCCCCAGCCCTGTTCAGCTGTGGGTGTCAGAGTTGTAGCTCTAGGTGTAGCTTCCAGCCAAAGGTGGAGACATAGACATGATCCACCGTAAGAGATGAGGCTTTCGCCACAGGAGGTCCAGGGTTCTCATGACTGCTTTGCAAAGGATGATGGGACAGAAATGGCAGTCTATGGGTGTCCCCAATTCTGACCCCTCACCGACGGTCATCACTGACCCTTCTCTTTCCTCTCCTGTAGCAGGCCCAAAATCTAACAATCAGGGGTGCCCCCGTGTTTGTTGATTTGGCAAGAGACACTGTGCAGACACAAACCCTGGTCTGCCTTAATGTGATTTGTGTCTGGACATTTGGCGTAAATTCGGCAACCCTCACAATTTGTGGATGGATGGATGGTGGAAGAATGGATGGATGGATGGAAGAAGGTTGGAAGCAAGGAAGGATAAATGGGCAGATGAGTTTTGAGTGAGTGTGTGTGTGTGTGTGTCAAAGGTCAAGGGGGCAGTCACAATGGACAGTAAAAAAGGGGCAGGTCTTCAATCCCATGGTGGAAGCTGCCATGTTCACTTTCTTAACATCTTCCCTTCCTGGTTCTCTCTTTTCAATTCAAAGCATCAGAAACAACCTGCGATTCCTCTCTCCTTGGGAATACGGCCCCTGGAAGGTTAAAGAACTTTTCTTTGGGTTAGGGGAAAGAGAAAGGTTTAAGCTATTTTAGGCTAGAAATGTTAGGCCACCCCTGATCTCCGCCTTGCTTCTGAGCCCATAAAAACACCGCCCTGTGTTATATTCTCATTTTCCTGTTTAAACACCAATCCTCGGCTCTACTTCTATCACAGAGCAAGACTTTTTTTTCTTTTTTCTAATTATGCCTGCTCTTTTCCGAGACAACCAACCGCGTTTTGAAGGGCAAGAGTTTTATTTAACCAATTTGACATATTTGGGAGCTGCAGTGCGGGCGGGCAGCCTCTAGGGGGCGCTGCGTCCCTTTAAAGCAAGGCGGCTCCCGCCAGCCAGCTCTCTTCCCCCAATCCCTCCACTCGATGCTGTTTAATTAACGTGCAAATTGAGTAGATTAAATGACTCTAAATAATTAGCCACAGATCCTATAAACAGGATAACATATTTAATTAAGCAGCGATATAGATTTTGGAAACTGTTAATGTTCTTTCCAAAGTGGCTCCCTCTGATCTCGCCTTTTTATTTTTATTCTTCTTTGGGGTTGTTGTTGGGTTTGTTTTTTTTTTGCTTTCAACTTCAAAACAGTATATTTTTTTTCCTTTCCCCCCTCCCTTTGAGAAGAAACATCCCTTCAGAATCGGGGGTGGCGGGGGCGAGTGAGCGAAAATAGATTTATTTGCACAAACAGGAGCCTTGCACAGAGAGAGAGAGAGAGAGAGAGAGAGAGAGAGAGAGAGAGAGACTTTGGCTAGTAACTTTCTGTCCGAAGCCAAAACAGAGAATATTTGGGGGCGGGAGGGAGAGGGAGAGTTTACACACACACACAAACACACTTCCTGGGGTAGACAGTGGCCCTGCAAACAGACTCACAATGTGTGGGATAAGGTAAGTGAAAATAAAATCCAATTTCATTATATCAATCAAATTTAATTGGCAATTTGTATAAGCAGTGACCATCTTGGCTTTAGGTAAAAAAAAAAACTATTAGAAGGGAAAAGTCGGGTTGCTCCTAAAAAATCTTGGTTACTTAATTAGTGTCTGAACTGACGAGGAGAGAGAGAGAAGGGGGGGAAAACACGATCCTGAGATTTACTCTCTACAAAGAGGTATCGCCGCGGACAATTCATTAGACAGGCGGCTTGTAAATTAGAGCTAAGTTAACCTGATTTCCCTTAATTAAAACATCTTTTCTCGTTTACGATGTGGATATAAGTAGATCTCTGGGGTTTTGAATTTTCTACAACAGCAGATGGTCAAGCTAGAAGCAGATAATAGTTAACGCTTTCTCCCGAGCAGAGCCGAACAACGTGAGTTGGCGACTCAGGCGCGGATTAAAAGTTAAGGCGAACAAAGAACGGTTAACCCTTCCGAGTGCAGGTTACAGACACCAAACAAAGCCGGGGCGGAGGGGCGAGCGGGGAAGGGGGGGCTGCCTTGGCACACACACCCGCTGGGGGGAGAAATAATCTCGGAGGGGAAGAGTTCCTTCTTGGCGATCAGAAAACGTAGAAGTATAGTCCAGAAAAAGACACGCCGCCTCATTATTAAGATAAGGCTGCCACCCTCCGTACTCGCCCCCCCAAAAAAGTATCCAAAATTCACCTGGTCCTCAACTTTTACGGTTCCGAACAGGACACGGCCTGGTAGTGAGCAAGGCCCAGGGGTTTGGGACCTCTGAGCTGAAGGATGCCCCCCTCCCAAAATAAGGGATCTTATTGGAGTCAAAACGATGTTCCCCCTGCCTTAGGCCCATTGCTAGTCTCTGGTTTTCCCAGGATTTGGCTGGTCTACCTTTCAGGGGTGTTGTGAGGAAAGTAGCTAAATCAGGGCTCTGGGCGCAGCGTCTCCGGGGATCCTCATGCATTCGCGGGACCAGGGAATGGAAGGGTGCGAGGCTAAAAAACAGCCAGCTAGTTTATGGGTCGATGTGTTGTGGGGATGTTTTGCCCCAAGTGATCAACTGTTCCGTGGGTGGCATTCTTTTCTCCTTTGGAAATAAAATTCTTCTTAAAAAGAGAGAAAAGCAGAGTCGGAAGCTTTTATGAGGCACAGCTGGAAGGTTGCAAAGCATGGCACAAAGTCCCCGTTGCCAGAGACACTTTCACACGTGATGGTGCTGTTTCTTTGCCAGTATTTTCCGAACCTGGCTAATGCATTTTGCGACAAACGGGGACTGAGTTTTCTTGCCAAACGCAACATCCAAGAGAGTAAGGTGGCATTTCTAAGAAAGAAAGAGAGAAAGAGAGAAAGAGAGAGAGAGAGATAGAAAGAGAAAGAAAGAAAGAAAGAAAGAAAGAAAGAAAGAAAGAAAGAAAGAAAGAAAGAAAGAAAGAAAGAAAGAAAGAAAGAAAGAAAGAAAGAAAGAAAGAAAGAAAGAAAGAAAGAAAGAAAGATGTCCACTTTGTGTCATTTCAGATCTAACACAACGGTCAACCTGCGCTGGCCTTTGATCCCGTCCTTGGCCTGCTTAGGGCACTTTCGC
>JARGCV010000149.1:1287500-1305000 GCA_034064705.1 Bothrops alternatus | reverse complement strand
AGTGACCCCCCATTTACTACAGGTATTTCTTGACTTACAATCATTCATTTAGTGACTATTTGAAGTTGCAACCACACTGAAAAAAGGGACTCGCAACCAGTTCTTCCCCTTGTTTCAACAGTGTTGTTTTAAGATAGACCATCTCTGATTATGGAGGTACCTCCAGGGACCTGCCTTTGCCATCCTTTCCACCATCGACCCTCACTCTTTCTTTTGACCATCTGTTCTGAAAGGAAACCCTCGTGCTTCCACCCTTGGGTCATTGGGAGAATCCTGGTTTTTAAAGGACCAAGGAAAAGTCATCAGCACCTGGAGGGCAATCCCTGCACCCCACTGTAGGGCTGATTTGGGGCTGAATATTTCCAGAGGTTGGGCTGGATGAACAAGCGCACAATTTTGAGCCTGTGTTTTACAGACCCGGGGCTGTCACTGAGCTGCCTTTTCAGGAGCTCAGAGACTAAACATGCGGCCACACAGTTTGTCTGACATGCCTGTTAAAAAGAGAAACATATAACCTCATGTTCATGGTCGTGGGTATGAATTAGGACTCTTTTTTAAGCTGTAACTTCAAAAAAAACCAGAGGGGGGGGAAACAAATAATTCTCTCATGTTGGTTTTGAATATTATTATTTAACAGGGGGCAGTAGCCGAAAAACAAGAAGGCAGCTATCCATTTATTTAACTAATGCATCTTGGACGTATGGATGACTCCACGTGTGTGCATAGGCCAGGCTGGCTCACAAGACGAATGTGCAAGAAAGTCTGATGACTTCATGAAAATGCTCCTTGGCACCGAAACTCAGGTTTAAATAAAGGGAACATTTTCCAGCGCCACCTCCCCTTCTGGGCCGATTCACTTAGCAGAATGCATATCAATTCCTCCATTATGGCCGGTTGCAAAGTCAGCCAGATGTTTAGACTGGATTTGGCATTTTCAGCCAAGGACTACTATTCCTCCTCCTCTTCCTCCCCCTCCTCGCTTCCACAAACCCCCCTCCCTTCTAGCACCAATGGTGTTACCTAGTTGGGTCATGAAATGTTTGCAACAGAACAGCCAAGCTCCTCCTCCTCCCCCCCTTCCCCTTCCCCTTCCCCTTCCTCTTCCTCCTCTTGCTGCTGCTGCTGCTGCTACTGCTGTCTATATTGTGGTCATAGACCAGCATATTATTCCTTCTTCTCCTTCTCCATTTTTTTAAAAGGAGACATAAACTTAGGTCAGAGCCAAACTCCAATTTTAGATTAAGGACTCCCTTGGTTTCTCTTCCAGGGATTGTTGGCAGAATTTCTCTAGACCCAGTCTATCTTTAGTGCAGGCTGCTCCTGGTATCTTCACAGACACCTCTGTAGAAATGTGTTGCAGCCATACAGAAGGGGGTGCCACAGCCTTTGTCTGGAATAGGCCTCTGTTCTTTCTTTATTTTCAGTTCCCAGTCTGGCCCAAAGCCCTTGGATCTCCTAGTGGTCTCCCCTTCAGTAATAACCAGCTTTGAACTATGCCCATGTTATCTAAGCAATGGAAAACAGACAAACTTCTAGAGCAGAATTTCTCAACCGGGCAACTTTCAGCCACGGGGACTTCAACTCCCAGAATTTCCTAGCCAGCATGTTGGCTGGGGGATTCCAAGGGGTGGATTTGAAGTCCACCCCTTTGAAAGTTGCCCTGCTGATGCCAGCCTTCAAATCTCTGCAGCTTCTACCAGCATGAGCCATTGGCAAGGGATGCTGGGACTGTAGATCAGCACCGCCCCACCACCACCACTGTACAGCTTTCTTAACTTTCTCCCGTGGGTGAACACGTTCCCACTGAGACTCATGCACATTGAGTTAATCCACAGATGGACTGACCCAGCATAGGATGAAGCCCTGCACCTCTTACAGACTGTGAGAATAAGGGGCCCAGGGACCCACCCACCGTGTGTGTTTGTGTGTTTCTTTCTGGAGCCAAGGATGGTGGAGATGGCAGCCTTCTTCAAGGTTGGGGAGGGGGGCACTGTTGGCAGGGATCCCTCCACCCATGAATTGGACATTGTGAGAGAAGTCCCCCCCCCCATCTCATCCATGCCGTTCTGGGGAGGTTGCAGCCTGTTCCGGAATGAAGCTATTCCTGTAAGCAAACCATTGGAAGGAGTTGATGGAACTGCTGCTTCTCACCCAGCCCCTATTCATTCACACCCCCTCCCCTCTCTTCTCCAGGGGCCTGCAGGGCTTCCCAGACAGGACAGGCCCCTCCTGAGAGGAATAGAGGGCTGGGAATCTGGGAAGCTCCAGTCAAGGGATGCTATGGTGCAGGTCTGGGGCTCCAAGCACTATAGGATCTTCCTATCTACCTGCCTGCCTGCATTCAGACACCAGAACGCTGGACAACTGTGGCTCTTGGTGTTTTATTTTTTTTTCATGAAATAAATAAGAATGGACAATCTGTTGCTCTTTCCTCTCTTGCAGGATCTAACCACAATCTGTGTATTGTGCTTTATGATGGTTGGTTACACAGTCAGCCAGATCTTTAGACTGGATCTGGCATTTTTGTCTGCTATGAGCCCTTCCCAAGGACCTGGGATAGGCAGATGTAGGTGTCTGATTGTGTTAAAGCTATCATCAATGGGTGTGTGATATGTTTTCTTATCATGTGTGGGTGATCTGAAGTAGATTCACAGTCTAAGACTGGTAGAAACATAATAATTCAAGCCCTAACCCAGAGCCTAAGAATTGTTATTATTTTTTATTTTTATTGGAAATTTATTCCTTAAAAGAGTCCCTTTCCATCACAGAGCATCCTTCTTCTTCCTCACAACCCTGGGGGGCTCCAGGCCACCCCTACATTGCCTGCCAATCCTACTACCAGTTACTAAGCCAGACTTAGCCATAGTTTAATTGCAGGTCAGAACTGGCTGGGTTCACCCAACAGAGTAAGCCAAGGGTGGGTGCTTCCATCTTCAAACTGTCTCTATGCTGGGTGGAAGCAAAGGGATCTGGATGGGCCTAGGGACCCTCCCAGGCTGAAAGATGTGGGGGGCAAGCCCCCTCCTTGAGTTCTGGGGCCCCATGATCTCCCAGGAAGTGAAGAGAGATTTTGGGGTGGGGGTGGGGTGGAAGGGGCTGCTGCATCTTTGCCTGGCCTTCGAAAGGCATTGGGGGTTCCTTCATAACTAATTTCAAAGACTCTCCAGCCACCCCCTTTTTAAAATAATAAAATAATAATCACAATATTGAAGCCTTGCCCATCTGCCTATCCCAGGCTCCTTGGGAAGGCCTCCAGTGGCAGATAAAAATGCCAGATCCAGCCTAAACATGTCGCGCTGGCTGGTGGAATTCACCACCACAAGATGCAGCCGCACGCTTTAAACTCTTTAAACTTTAAGCTGAATGCAAAATTGTTTTCTTGTTTATTTTTTTGTTTAGCTTCTGCCTGCCTGCCTGTCTTTCTGTGCCAACATTTGGGGAGGGTCCATTCCCTCTCCCCTCTATAGACTTAAATCTTTGCTTGTCTTCGATCTGGAATGATTCCCAGGGTTGATGGAGACCAGAGGTCCCTTCACCAAAAGACCCCTTGATCCTCGGGGAGGGGAGCATGGCTCTTCTGCCCCCCTCCCTTGCCCACCGTAATCTCCTTGGGACAGGAATTTTCCTTCTGTTGATCCAAGCGGGGAGCCCATTATTCCTTCGTCCCCCTCCCAACAACCCTGTGAGGTAGACTTGACCGACAGAGAGGACAACTCCACCAGCCTATGATTAAAACAATAACCAGGTACAGAAGTAAAGGGCTGGCGTTCCTCTCTACTCAAAAGTAAACCGCCGCCCCCCCCGGTTCTTTCTTGATTTCGCAGACTGGGGGGAGCGCGCAGAGGGCCGGCGGCGAGAGCGCCCCGCTTGTCTTCGCGCGTCGGCACCGCCAGCAGCGCCGGGAGCCTCGCCGCGGAGGTGAGCGCCGGATCCCCGCCCGGGACCCACCCCCCACCCCCGCCCAAAAAAGGCCTTGTCTCAACTCCTCCCGCAAGGCTTTCCTTAGAGAAGGATCTGGCGTTTGAAGAGAAGAGGACAAACAGAGGGGGTGCGCCCCCCCCACCGCTCCAGCAACGGGCCGGGCTCTCTCAGGTCCTACAAGAGGTGCCCACCCGCCCCCCAGCTAACCCTCTGTTTATCCAGGACGTGGGGAAATCCCCCCCATTCCAAAACGGAGCAGCCACGCGCCCCTAAAGGGTCTCTCGCCCGCGGGCTCGGGATGGGGCAGCCGAGACGGAGGGTGGGTATGTAGGGTGGGGGACAGACCCAGAGTCCCCCCCCCTTCGGTCTCTCTTCTCCACCCGCCTTGACTTTTCTTTGTCCGGCGCCTTGTTTCAGCCCGGGAGGAGGTTATTGTTTTGGGGGGAGGGGTGGGTTTCGGGTGCAGGAGAATTTCAGGGGGGGCTCTTCCGGCTTTGCAGGGAAGGAGCCCCAAATCCTGCCAAAGATAAAGCCCCTCGGAATGAATATATATATATACGGACGGAGGGGAGCGCTGGGCGTCCCGAATGCGCGCCTTGTACGTCTTATTATCAAGTTAATTAAAGCTAGCATCTGACAATGTCACTCGGCTATAGAAAAAGAGATTTAAATGCGACGTCTCCTAGGACTGCATGTCAAGGGCTGCTATTCTTTTTTCCTCCCTCCCTCCGTCCGCCCCCCCCGCAACCCTCCGTACGCGCTCCCCCCCCCGTCTCACTGCGCTGCTCCTCCAATCCAGCTTTACTAGAACAACCACGAAAATCGCTTGCCTTGAAAGCGGCTGCTTCTATTGGCATGGAAGCAATTATGAAAAATTTTGATGTTGGAAAAAAGAAAGAAAGAAAAGGAAAAAAAACATCACATTAAAAAAAATTAAGGGAGAAAAGAATAAAACCATTTCGCTCATTTGTGCGCGCCCGGCTTTTTTTTTTTCTCTTTTCTTTTTCTGTTTGAAGATAGAGTGGCGGTATGAAAAGATATCAAGAAAGAGTGGGATCAAAGGGTGTCTCCCCCCTTCTCTCCCTCCCTCCTTCCCTCCCTCCCCCAGAAAGATTCTTCTCAAGCATTTTAAGAGATTATTATTATTATTTTTATCGCCACCGTCATTGCTATTTGAACTTCAACAAGGAGCCGAGAAAGACAAGGGAAAAGATTCATGTGTGTTTGTGTGTGTGTATGGGAGAGAGAGAAAGTGGGGAGTGTGTGTGTGTGAGAGAGAGAGAGAGGGGGGGGGAGAGGGAGAGGGGGAGAGAGAGAGAGAGAGAAAGCGGGAGAGAGAGAAAGCGGGAGAGAGAGAGAGAAAGCGTGTGTGTGTGTGTATTTATATATCTATATATCTAGATCTAGATCTATATAATTGCAAAGTCGCTTTTGAAATGTGTCCATTGAAATGCGCGGAGCTGGTTGCTACGTGGACTTGCTCTCGAGGTCAAGTGACGGACGGATTGTATGCTTCTCCATAATAATATTAATTAAACAATTTGCATGCTAATAAGGTAACAATTATCAGGGCTTCTGTTGAAAGATTCAGGTTATTACAACACGCCAGCCTGGGGCCAAAGGTCAGAGAGTGAGAGGCGAGAGAAATTTCAACTCAAATTAACATTCTGTCAGCTCCAGAAAATGGGATAAATAAAGTCGAATTAATTCATTATAATAAAAGAGAGGCAGAAGCGAGCGGGAGGGAGGGGGAAAGAGGGGAGGGGGAACCCACCCCCCTTTTATTCGTGGGCCGGATTGATTACCGCTTTGTATTCAAGCCCACGTTCCTTTGGCATTCCTGGTCCTGAAATACGACAGAAAACGAGGGTTTTATTGCTACAGGCGAAAACTTGCTTCAGTGGCTACAGTTTACATTTAGTATTTATAGAGAAAGAAATTAAATTATGTTGAAAAGGGGAACCCTTGGCCTCTCACCCCGGAATTAGTCACCACCTATCTTTTCCTTCGCCTCCCTTGAGGTGGGCAAGGGGCGGGGCTGCGGGAAAGTGCTGGCGCCTAAACTGCTATTTTTTTATTTTGTATTTTATTTTATTTTACTTTATTTTATTTTTAATTAAACTTTCATTTAGGGCCAAAAAGGAAGGGGGTAAAATCTTCGGCTTCTCGCAGAAAATTCAATCGCCCAGGGAATCCAAAGATCATTCGGATTAGGCTTTTCGTTCCGCTCTTTATTCCGAATTGAATGCCTCTCAAATACCTCTTTGACCCTGAACGCGCGATCCACGTGGATTCCCGATTTGGGGGGAAAGAGATCCTGTAAAAATAGGTTGCCGGAGGGGCGGTTCGGGTCGTCTCTGAAAACTCCGAAGATACCGAACTTTGAAAAGAGACAGGAAGTTTAGAAAATAAATACAAGAGGAGACGGCTGCCTTGTTCTTCAGATTTTGCTCTTCTTACTATTTCAAAAGAAAACCGCCACTTAGAAAGCAGAAATATTCTTGTTATTATTAACCTGAAAAAAAGGCCCAGGCAAATTAGGAGTTTGGGATTAGATCTGGAGAAGAGACGCGCGTTTTAGGCTCCGTTTGCACCTATTTCTAGCCTCCTGGCTTAGTTTGAAAAACACAAGGCTTTGGACACGGCCGCTTTCGAAAGGAGGAAGGCAGATCCTAAGCTTAGCCGGACAGGGTGCGGCCCAGGCGGCGGGCTTCACCTCGAGAAACACACCCAGAAAACAGGAGGACGAAATAGCTGCGCTCTGGGCGGCCAAAGACTGGGGTTGGAGAGCTTGGGGCGCCGCGCGCGCAGTTTATTTGGGAAGGGGAAGCGAGCCCCGTTCCCCCTCTTTGCAGGGGAATTTTGCTGTGGGAAGGCTCGCGCGGCCGACTGGAGAGTAAGTCCTGCTGACCTCGCAGGGCGCCTGGGGAGAGGAAGGAAAGGAAGGGGCCAACTGCGGGCTGCGTGCGCCTGGCCCAATCCTTTGCCCTGCCCTCTCCAGAACAGCCTTGCAGGGCTGCTGGCCAGGCGGCCAACTCAAAGGGCAGGACCCCTCGGCTTGCAGGGATGGTCTCTGGAGGTGTGTGTGTGTGGGGGGGGGGGGGAGAGCTCATCTGCTGGCATTCTTCTGGCGAGCAACCGGCGCCCCGGGGGGGGGGCAAGGACAGCCAAACTTTTACGCACGGATTTACCTGGATCAGCAGCCGGACACCACTCATCCTGATCGGTGCAGGAAGACTTGGGGAGAGGGGGGACCCCGAAGAAGCTGCACCCCATGGAATCTAGGCCGAAGCTCCCCCAGCAGAAGCAGCGCCTTCGGAGTTGCTCCGAATAGGCTTTGGGTTCGCTTCCCAGGCCGATCACCGGCGGCACCCGAACCAGAGAGAGACGCGCCCAGGGGAGGGGGTCTCCGTAAACTTTCCCCACGCCCCCAAGCCTTGGGCTTGTAAGACAGCGCTTCCTCACCAGGAAGGGGCCCGCCGGCTCGCCGGCTTCAGTGCACTGGCTGACTCTAGACCCGTCTCCACTGGCCACCGTCTGGCTTGTCGGAGAGGGGTCAGGTTTCCGAAGGACTGGTTCCCCCCAAGGAAGCCGCCCCCCAGGCTCTGCCTTAGCCCCCGTCTCCTCTGACCCCCGCCGCGAGCCCTCCTCCGGCAGGGCCTGGGATCTGAGACCCCTAAAAAGATTTTCCCTTGCCGGATCTTTCTTTCGGCCCGGGGAACAGAACTTGGCCTGCTGGCCCTGCGGTTTTCTGCTGGTTGGGTTGAAACATACCCGCCCGGTGTCGGATTTTTCTCTGGGTAAAATGTGCGTGTGTGGGGAGAGGTTTTAGAGGGGGGTTTGCGGGGTTTGCGCCTTTGGCTCTGCGCGGTGTTTCTGTGTACATCTCTCTAACTATATTTGTGCATCTCTCTCTCTCTCTCTCTCTCTCTCTCTCTCTCTCTCTCTCTCTCTCTCTCTCTCTCTCTCTCTCTCTCTCTCTCTCTCACTCACTCACTCACTCACTCTCACTCTCCCACCTCCTCTCTCCCTCTCTCTCTCACACACACACACGCACACAAAGTCTGAGGCATGTTCTTTTGCCAAATCGCCCGTTTGTTTTTAATTAGGCACCCTCTGGCCCATTCATAATTTAGTTCGTGTGTGATTTTATTTTCTCCAGGGATGCGCGGGGGAGAAACCTTTAATTATTATTTTGATTGATACGACCCAATGGCGCTGATATATATATATATAGAGAGACACGCGCCCCCCCATCCACTCGCACCCCCTTCTGTTTGCTCCAGCTCTCCGCATTTTTTTTTTAGCTTTTCCAATTCGCGCTCCTTCCTCTTCCTCTTCCTCTTCCTCCTTCTCGTTCGAGAGAGAGAGAGAGAGAGAGAGAGAGAGAGAGAGAGAGAGAGAGAGAGAGAGAGAGAGAGAGAGAGAGAGAGAGAGAGAGAGAGAGAAGGGAGGGGTGAGGGGTGAGGGGAAGAGAGAGAGAGAGAGAGAAGCCTGAGAGGAAATGAAAAGGCTTGTAGTTTTAAATTCATCGTGACAGGCCTGGAAAGAAAGGATGATGAATCTCCTATTATTGGATCAGTCTATTTGCCGCTCAATGTCTCTCTGTAATTGGAGCAACAGCACTTTAAAAGGTTCAGAGGGGAGCGAGCGTTTCTGGGGGAGACGAGGAAGAAGACGGCGCGGGGGAGGAGAGAGAAAGGGGGGGCAGGAGGAGGAGGAGGAGGAGAGCGGCCCTCCTTCCAGCACGCAGGGAAATCTATTAGTGATTTGGGGGGAGAGAGGGGGCGCCAGGAACGCGGGATGCTGCGGAGGGTTGCCGAGGTTTCCCTTCTGAGCCTCTGAAGTTCTTCCCGGATCCTCTCTGGGCGCCCCCCCCCGACCCCCCCTCTTTTCTCCTCCTGTCCTCTGCGCCCTCCCCCTCCCTCCCTCGGGGGGGGCCGGAGTTCTTATCAAAGAGAGACCCCCTCTCCTCCCCTCCCCGCCTTCTCCTTGTCTTGTTGTGACAGTTGTGATATTGTTTATTGAGGGTGATGTCAGGTATAATTAGCAATCGATATGGAAAACGGTCGCCTCCCCCACGCCCCCCCCCGTTCCCCGCCCGCCCGGCTCGCCTCTGACGTCACCGCCGCTGCCGGCTTCTTATTGGTCCCAAATTCCCGGGGCCGGAGCCTAATGATGGGGAGGCCTGCCGGTGCTAAAGTTAAAACGCCCGGCGGCCCGGCTTGCGCCACCGCCTCGCCGCCGCCACCCCCGCGCTTCTCTCCGGCGGCGGTGGCGGCAGCAGCTGCGCTGAGCGGGCCCGGCTCCAGCATGGACAGCCGCCTCCTCGAGCACCCCCACGCCCAGTTCGGCGGCATGGTGGGCTTCCCCTACCCCATCGGGCCCCCCCACGTCTACGAGCTGGCCGGCCACCAGCTCCAGGCCGCCGCCGCCGCCGCCGCCGCCGCCGCCTCCGTGCCCTTCTCCATCGACGATTACTCAACGGCTCCTGCGCCGCCGCCGCTGCCGCGCCGCCGCCGCCGCCTCCGTGGTCAACCCAACCCGCTGCTCCCCTCCGGCTGCGGCGTCAACGGGATGCTCAGCCCTTCAAGCTGGCCGGTAAGGGGGTCACCCGCCCTCCCTCCCTCCCGAGCCAGCGGCCTAGGTCCAAGCCGGGAGCCTCCAAGCCGGGTGGGTGGGTGGGGGGTGGGGGGACAGCCTCTGCAGCCTGGGGGGGGGGAGGCGGAGGAGGAGGAGGAGGAAGATGAAATGGGGAGGGGAGTTGACAGCCAGCAGCTGCTTTTGAGGAGGGGGACGGGGGCTGTAGTCCACTAACTCGGGATTTCAGTCCTCGGCTTGTCTGAAGGGAAGCTGGGGAGGGGGCTTCGAGAGCGGCCTTTGTGGCCAGGCTGTGCAGCCCGGCCTTCCACCCCCTCCCCCCCCGCCTCCAATGCCCGGCATTCGGGCTTCTTCGCGGCCGAAACGCTCATCCTGAGAAAGACTGAAAGTTGGGCCCCGGAGGGAAAGGGGTCCTTGGGGAGGGGTCGCGCTCGGAGTGAGGAGAAGAATAAGATCCTATCCAACTGGTCCAGGCAAGATCGCTCCTGCCAGGATCGCACGGAGTCTTTCCCGAAGGAATCTCTTCGGGAAAGAGGTTGGTGGACCACCTCCTCTCAGTAGCTTTGAAATGGGGGGGGGGGCGTGTGTAGCGGCAGGAGATGAGTTTAGGGAGTCTTGCTAACACAATAACGACTTCAAAGGTGGGAAGGGGTTTGTCTGGAGGCCCGCGACGCAGGAGGAAAGAACAGAGGCAGGGATTTTGGTTCCCACGCGACCCCTCAACTGAGGGCTGGGATCCTGGGGGTGGGGGGGGCTCCCCTGTCTAAACAGACAACTGGGGGTGGGTTGGAATAGCGACGAGGCCTTTAGAGGTAGGTCAGCTTTGTAGAGACCCCCGAAAGCCTCTGCGAGAAAAGGTTTTCCAGAGGAATTATTATATTATTTAAGATTTAATCTTTAATTTGGTTCACAATGTAGGGCTAGAAAAAACTTAACAGTTCAAGTCCTAACCAAGAACCTAAGAACTGTTTTTTTTTTAACCTAAGAACTGTTAAGGTAACATCTGAGTATATTGGCAGTTCCGAATAAGATGGTTTTTTTGCTACTATATTATTATTATTATTATTATTATTATTATTATTATTATTATTATTATTAATTATTATTATTATTATTATTATTATTATTATTATTATTATTATTATTTCGCACAGTCAGCCAGATGTTCAGACTGGGGTTGGCTTTTTTGTCTACCTATCAAGTCCTTTCCAAAGACCTGGGATGGGCAGATCTGGATGTTTGATGGTGTTACAGATCTGGCATTTTTGTCCACTTATGACAAACGTGCTTCAAGGTGGAGCTAACTGAAGTTCTAGCCAAAGGCTCTGGAATCTTAAATCTGAAGTCTAGTGGCTTCCCCTCTTTTTTTTTTTTTTCCCCAGCCCTGCAATCCTGCGCAGAAAATACCCTTTTCATCTGAAACCCCCTCCAGATCCCCCCGAAGTCCGACGTTGACTTTTATTTAAGCAAAGGGCCTTTCTCGAACTTTACCTGGGGGAGGAGAGGGGGGGAAAGGGCAAGGCGACGAGGCACGTGGCAATTTAAACATGCGCCCACGGCCCCCTCCCCAACAACTGAGCTTTCAAGTGGGTGCTAACTCGAAAGGAGAGAAAAACGCCAAAGCGGAAATCCCCTTTAGGAAGGCCGGCGAGTGGGCAGCGTCTGCCTTTCTCTCCCCCCTAACCCCATTATTCCGTTATTTTGGGGGGGGGTTCCACTTCTTTGAATAATCTATTGCAAACGGCCGCTTTTGTTTCCAAAGAAGGCGTTTTTAGGAGCGAGGTGTGTGTGTGTGTGTGTGTGTGTGTGTGTGAAGTGTTTATCCGTGGGGTAGATGGATTCACACTGGCTTTTAAGGAATCTTCTGTTTCCCCCACGGCCGGATGTTTTGAAAATTATTCTTCTAAGGAGATTCCTCCGTGGGGTAAAAGAGCTGGAGGGGTCTCTCTCTCTCTCTCTCTCTCTCTCTCTCTCTCTCTCTCTCTCTCTCTCTCTCTCTCTCTCTCTCTCTCTCTCTCTCTCTCTCTGTGTGTGTGTGTGTGTGTGTGTGTGTGTGTATGTGTGTGTGGAGGAGGGATCGGCTTCGTTTCCTTTAGCTCCCTTTCTGCTTTCCGTCCCCCAGACTCTGTGGATCCGGACAAGGAAAGTCCGGGGTGCAAGAGACGAAGGACCCGGACGAATTTTACGGGCTGGCAACTGGAAGAGCTGGAGAAAGCCTTCAACGAAAGCCATTACCCCGACGTCTTCATGCGGGAAGCCCTGGCGTTGCGGCTGGACCTGGTGGAGTCGCGAGTGCAGGTAAACCGGGGCGCCGCTTGCCCCTTCCTCGCCGCCCAGGGCCGGGGGAGCCTCGTCCGCCAAGTCACCCGGGGCTAACCAGGCCTCCGCCTCCGCCTCCACCAGCAGCCCCACGAGTCGGGCTTTGACTCCGCGCGGTTAGGGACAAGCAGGCCCTGGCCGAGGCGGAGAACCCCCTTCTCAAGGCCTGTGGGCTGCATTCGTCCCCGTCTCTTCCTTTCGGGAGGGGGGGCAAATTTTGCAATTCCTGGATTAATTTCCCTATTTCCTCCCCCTCTCCCAAAAAAAGAAAGCCGCTATTTTCATGAAACGAAGCGGCTTTAAATGTCTGTAAGTAAGTCCTGGCGTGATCAACGTAGCGTTTGGCATTTAGGAGGCTGGGGGGGGGCGGGTGGAATTGGGGGCTGTAAGAATGGAGTGATAAATCTCGGAATGCTTTTACATCCACGCTGTTGTTGGGTTCCCTCCTCCCTTCCGCCCCCCCTCACTTCGTTCCATCCCTCGGCCCTTTCTCCTTACTCATCGCCCCCCCACACACACACACCGCAAACGTGTCTCATCTGCTTTTAATACTCCGCCCCACTCGAGCTTCAAAGGGGCCAATTAATTGATTAATTGGGTTCAAGAACCCAAGGTTTGAATTTGGAAGGCTGGTGGAGGGAGGAGTGGGATCGCTCAACTTTGCAAAGCCCCTCCAGGATCTCCCTCCCACCCACCCACCCACCCACCCAAAAGCCAGAACCAAAGGCCGCTGGAATTAAATTCCAAGCCTAAAATCAGAAGAATGCCTCTATCGAAGCAATATCACCCTGGAAGATGCTAAAATAAAATTTAAAAAGGGAAATAAAACGTTTCCCCAAGCTCTGCCTTTTTCGGTTCGGATTAACCTAAGCAGGCCTTGTCTAAAAAGTGTATTTACAAAATACTTCTGCCCTCACTGGCCTGCCTCCTTTTGACCTCTTCTATATGGAAATCCTTTTATCCAATCTGTTCAAGGGTTTTGACTGAAGTCAAGATCCTTCTTGCTTTCCCCTCTAATACGATAATTAGTAATTCTGCCTGACAAGGGCTGGGGGAAGCTAACACCAAGGCGGTTAAATAAAAGCAAAAAACAAAAGAGGAATTGTAAGCAGCTCCCAGCCCAGCCGATTTTACCTTGGGAGGACTAAAAATCAGAATCTGAAATAAAACTGGCTATCCAAGAGACCCCTCCTCTCTCCTTCCGTCCAGCCCGTTTTCTCAAAAACCTCGAAAATATTTTTTTTAAAATCCCAACAAGGGTCATAATTCTCCGGGCATTTAAATAGCTGTTTGGTTTGGAAAACTGATTATTTAAATGAACGATTGTTAGATTGTTGTCCCCCCCAACATGCTTATTTAATTTTTCTTTAAAGTTCCCTTTGCTGAGGTTTGCAATGGGAATGTTGTTCTTGTTGTTGTTATGTTTCAGGAAAAAATATATGATTTAAAAAAACAACAAAACCCTGAAATCTTTCAAAGGAGACTATTCGGTTGAAGGGCTAATGTCAAATCATAGATGCTCAAACTCGCCTCTCTTCTGAGATCCCTTTCTCTCTCCAATTTCTTCTCAGAGATGACTGGTCTCCCCCTCCTCGTCCCCCTCCCCTCCCAGCCCCCCAGGCTTAAAAATCGTGTCCTCTCTGCGTTTTCTCTCCCATCTCCTTAGGTTTAAAATTGGGATTCAAATAGTGGAAGAGAATTTCTAAATATGGCCAGTTCCTTCGGGGACGTTGGCTTCTTGGTTGTTCGGGGAGGGGGTGTCAAGCCTTGATCTCCGACGGGGTCGGAGTTTGTATTTCGCCAATTTCCCTAGCCAGGAGGCGACAGAAGCGGCGGCGGCGGCGGCTTTGGGGCTGCTAAGAAAGCGCCGGTGGGCTGCTTCCTCGCCATCACCTGGTGAAAAACGCAGCCAGGTTCGTTTCCACCGAGGAGGAGACCTATTTCCTCCCAAGGTTTTCCTCCTCCACGCCTTCCCCAATTTGTTAGGGGCCCTCAAACTCTCGGCCCTTTGTGGTGACCCCCTCCCCGTCCCCGCTATCCGCTCCGCAGAGGAGAACGTGTTTGCCGGTGGATTTTTCTTAGCACGAAGTTCTCCACTCGGCTTTCTTCTCCTTCCGCGCAGTTTCTGCCTCCCCCGACTGTGGCAGCGATCTTTCTTTTAAAAAAAACAAAAACAAACAAACAAACAAAAACTAAGCTATAATACCCCCGCCTGCCTCAGCTGTTGTAGAAGTAGAGAATGTATAGGATCGCTCATCAGGCCCGAATGTATAGGATCATCAGGCCCGAATTCTCCTTTTGGGGAATGCAAAGGATGCTAATCAAAGAAGCGGCCTGGGCTGTTTGCCAAGCAGTCGGGGGGGGGAGGTGCGTGGAGAAGCAGAAACGCGGCTCCCCCAAATTTCCCTTTCCGCGTGGAAGGGGAAGAAAGAACCAGGGACGCGGGGAGGAAAAGCCTCTGATGTTTTGTTCCGGATCTCCAGACTTTCTTTTGTTGGGGTGTGTGTGTGTGTGTGTGTGTGTGTGCTTCCAACGCCCTGCACTTTTCAACTCCTCGTCTTCCGCGAACTTTTCTGGCCTGTGGGGTAGAAGCCCCCGGTCTCTCTAAAAAAGAGCCAAGCCCCACCCGCTTCATTCCAAAATATCAGTCGTAAGTGGCGGGCAGACCGTCACCTTTACCAAGGACTAACTCCGTGCCTTTTTTATTGGTTCGCCTGCTTCCCCACAACCACCAAGCCCCGGGTGCGGAGGGCGCGACCCGGGTTTCTCTCCCCCGGCACGGGCTCCAGATTGGCTGTGTGTGTGTGTGGAGGGAGCCCGGCTGTTAACAGCTTCTCCTTCTCCGGTGTGCAGGTCTGGTTCCAAAACCGTCGGGCCAAGTGGCGGAAGAAAGAGAACACGAAAAAGGGTCCCGGCCGGCCGGCCCACAACTCGCACCCCACCACCTGCAGCGGGGAGCCCATGGATCCCGAGGAGATCGCGCGCAAGGAGCTGGAGAAGATGGAGAAGAAGAAGCGCAAGCACGAGAAGAAGCTGCTGAAAGGCCAGGCGCGCGGCCTCCACTCGCCCAGCGGCCTCTCGGTCAACAGCAGCACGCAGAGCTCGGACAGCGACGGCGGGGGAGGCGGCGGGGGCTGCGGCGGCGGCGGCGGCCTCTCCCCGGACCCACCCGACGGCTGCAAGACGCCCTCGAGCAGCGCCCACCACCACGCGCCCTTGTCCGGCGGTTGCGACCCGGCCGCCGCCGCCGCCGCCTCGGCTTTCTACCCGGGTCGCTGCGCCAAGGACCAGCCGGGGGGCCCGTCAGGATCGGAGTGCGCGGCCCCCCCCGCGCTGCCCGGCGGCTACCCCAAGCTCAACCCCTTCAGCGTGGAGAGCCTCTTGTCGGACTCCCCGCCGCGGCGGAAAGCGGCGCTGGACTTCTCGCCGGCCCTGGCCCCCTGCGCCCCCGCGGCGCGCACCCTGATCGGCAAGGGCCACTTTCTGCTCTACCCCATCACGCAGCCGCTGGGCTTCATCGTGCCCCAGGCCGCCCTGAAGAGCAACCCGGCCCAGGAGGCGCCCCAGCGAGGCTCCCCGCTCCCTGCCGCCAACCCCAGCCCGGACCCCGCGCCCCCCAAGAGCAGCAGCACGGCCGCCATCTCCACGCCCGGCGACGGCGGCGGCGGCGCCTCCTCCCTGCCCAGGAAGGTGCTGGCCTCGCCGCTGGCCGCCTCGTGCTCCTCGGCCGCCTCCCCCGCGCCCTACGGCGGCGACTCGTCTTCCCAGGGAGACGGGAGCAGCGGCCCGGCGGCGCCCCCCAAGTCGCCCCCGAAGGAGGCCGCCCACGCCAAAGGCAATCCGGATTGCCGCACGACGGAGAGAGACTGTGCAACGGAGAGCAACAGTTTAGACTGTGAGGAGGTGGATATGGACTAGAAGAGAGGGCGGCGGGTGGGGGGGACAGGTCAGCATCTGTATCTGCTAGATTCCTTGCGGGTTGGGGGGGGGGTAAATGGATCAGTCGAAACTTCTCACATTCCCAAAGTTTTTCCTCTAGATTCTGCCCATCCCTCGGTTCGCCACCTCTGTTTTTCCATTATTCTTCTCGCCTCTTTTCCCCCCACCCCCCAAAAAACTTTCCCAGGTTCTAACTTTGCGCTCTTGAAATCAGGTGACCGATTTTTTATTTTTATTTTTTTTAAAAAATGGGGGGGGGAGATTTTTCCAATTTCATTTTATTCTCTTTGGTTTCCTCCCCAAAAGAAGCTCCGAGTGGCCGGGACTTCCGGGGTTCTGTTTTGGGTTTTTTGGTTTTTTTATGCCCGAAGCTGGACTTGACCTGAATACAAACTGTTTAAAAGAGAAAAAAAAAAATCCCCTCAACCAACCAGACACAACAGCGATTCCTCAAACCTTGTAAATTGCAAAAAAAAAAAAAAATGTTTAAAGATATTTATATATGTAAAAAAAGAGAAAAAAATAACACACTTTTTTTTGATAAATAAAAATCTGTTTAAAAATCAGACCTGGCATTTTCTTCGTCTTCGCTTAAAATAAACAAAATAAAATAAAAAAAACCCCTTTTTAAAAATGACTCAGGGTTAAAAAGGAGAGGAAGAAGGATAATTTCGGACTGGATTTGAAAGCTGGTAGCTTTAAAAAAAAGCGAAGGGTTTGTTTAAATAAATAAATTATTAAAAAACCCTTTTTTAACCACCCTTTACGCTTGTTTCGAGCTATGCCCTCCGTGGGTTCATTGCTTAACAAATGTATTCCGCGACGCCCCCCCCCCTTCCGTATTTTTTTTTTTTGCCGGCCTCGCCGTCACTCCCCCTAACCTCCTTTCTCACCCCCTCCTCCTCCTCCTCCCCTTCCCCCCCCCACACGAGGTTAGCAGCTTCAGGCTGTAAGGACCAGGCCAGCTCCTGGTGCGTTTTGATATGAAAGTAATTATTTTCCCGTTGGCGGCTGCGGGGATCCGCTTTTCTCGCCCAAAGGGTTATTATACATTACCGATTTCTAGTGATATGAAATCACATAAACTTCCTACAATAATAGAATTAGCATGAAAGGCTGGGGTGTCAAATTGAAATTGGAAAATAATAGCCTCAGCAGCTGGGGGAGGTGGGCGCGTATATTGGAGCGGAGATGGGAAGACGTGGGCCGGAATTTTCATGAGGGGCTGGCTTGGGCCCCCTCCCGGGCCGAGCTTCCCCCTTTTCTTCTCTCCCCCCTCCCCCTTTGTCAGTCCTCTTGTAGCTAGCTATATTAAGATAGATGTCCAATGATATGTTTCATTGTTCTGTCGCTTATATTGATGTCGTGGCGTTATCAGCCTATTGATCATATGTCGCGGGTAATAGGACAGGCGCCGCAAATGCTCGCCCCCTTCTCTCTCTCTCTCTCTCTCTCTCTCTCTCTCTCTCTCTCTCTCTCTCTCTCTCTTTATACAAAAGGCGAACGCATTTGTTCTAATAGGGTTGGGGGTCCTTGGGGAACCTTTGGGGGTGGGAAGACAGCTGCACCAAAGATATATTAGCAAACTTGGCTGGGTCTAAAAATAATAATAATAACAATAATAAGAGTAAAAGAGAGAGGGGAAAAAAAAAAACCTGGCACCGCAGCCTTCAACCCAACAATCCTTTTTAAATCTATCTATCTGGCCCGCCCCACCCGT